>CM076270.1:6950000-7430000 GCA_038380795.1 Pyrocephalus nanus | reverse complement strand
TTTTTGTGACTTTTTATTTCACAAACAGGTCCCTGGTAAAAGACACTGAAACTAGAGGGGTTTGAGTGAGTGCCCCATACAAGCTGAGTATCATTCCAGCATGAATCTGCAGTTTTCCAGACTCCTTGTTATGCACAATTCCAATCTTATAGTCATTCAACCGAGTTCTTATTAATATCAGGTTATGTAGGCTCTTGTATGCTCCTCACTGGGCCCACTTTCTTGGGGGCAGCAAACTTATATGCAAAAGGGATATTCGAGTCAAAACTTTGCCAGTAACAATGCTGAAAAGTCCTCTTCTCAAAAGGAAAGGCATTTCCTTACCTCCTTTGACTCCAAGAACAAAATGAGTATCTATTTGTTAACCTTAACTGTCCCTCATTGGCAGTCTCTTAAGCACAAATTTAAAGGAAAAATAAAAAGCCCTCCCCAAGCTTTCATGGTGTATTCTGCCATGAGGTGTCACACTGAGCTGTGCCACAGTCACACCTTTTCCATCGTGGCAGGAAAATTCAAATCCTGTTTATGACAGAGATGAATCAGCCTGGGCAAAGGACAGAGAGATGCCCCAAAGTGAGGCTTATGAAATTAGTCAGTGGTGAAGGAAGTGCATTCTCTGACATTTCAGATGAGGATTCAGAAATATTAACTGGAACCCAGAAACAAGGCTCTGTCTGTCCCACAGGCGAGTTCTTAGAGCTTTCCGGGGGGACCATGACAAAAGCCACACACCTGGTAAATAATCAAAGATTTATACAAATTAGAAAGAGTCCTAAATGAAAGAAGAGAACTGTCCCAATGTTAGTACAGTGAGATAGGCTGTGGTGTGTTTGTCAAAAATGCAGGAGATTGGCAGAGCAAATTTTCTGATTTTGTGCTTTCTCCTGCCATTGGTGTGATGACCCACCCTGAAGGTTGAAACAGTCTCTGCACAGTCTCTAAGGAGTTTTCCTTCTTACCATCCACAGGCCTGACCGTATACCCTCCACCACCCTCAGCTATGTCTTCTCTTGAGAAAACCTCTCCCTGTTCTTTGCTTTTTTTTTTTTTTTTTTAAATTTCTTTCTTGCTCTGCCTATGGTCTTGAGTCTTCACTCCCAAAGTCAGTCAGCTGCTCTTGAAAAAAAGGAGCCGTCTCCCCCTTCTCCTGTTGGTTCCACCTAATCCAGTGATTCTTTTAATGCAGTGGAACATCGAACCAAGAGCAAAACGTAACCCCAACGCTGCCTGTTACAGCTTCCATCATCAACTGTGCATTACAGTTTCAACTTGCAACCTTACCATCACCAACAAAACTGAAAACCCCTCCATTCTCTGGTCAGAAAACCATTTAATGTCTGCAGAAATCTCCCAAGAGCTCACAGCCGAAGAACATCAATAATGTTTCTCCTAGGCTTGTAGCTCCCTGCTTCTTGCTCTTCCCCCACATTCTGCTCTCTACTCTGCCCACATTTTCCTTGCTGCCTTTGTCATCTTCATGCAGGAGAGGAGCAGATTCTGTTGGAAATCTGAATTTACATTTTACAAAGAGACCAGAACTTAGCTGTGTCAGACCTTGAACCTGGGATAATCTCAATGTGAGGGAAGCTTATAAATCAGGACCTTTGTTTTTAGAACTGTTGCTCACTACAATTCATTATCTGTGCAAATAAAGGTTTTACTCTCTCCAAATTCTTTGCTACAACTACCACAAGCTTGTTTTCCCAAAATAGAGTTTCACAGCACAGACATGGAAGCTTCAGCACCACCTCAGGCAGAATACAAATTTCAAAAATGAAGACTTGAGTAATAACAATCAATGTAAAACCAGAAATAACAACAACAGCTCTGGTAAACACATCAGAAATATCTCATTGCTTTTTCTTTAAATAAGAAGCATAAGCCAAACCAATGCAGTTAAAGATGGTAAGCATTAAACCTGATTTTAGAAATTCTTGAGAGAGCATATTCACATCCACATTCTGTATGCCTTAGCTCAGCTTCAGGGGATTTTGTGACTGATTTACTAACAGTGACAAACCTTGCCCCTCCCTCACGTTCCAACAATCTCACCTGTTTTATAACTGAGCCATCAAACTGTGAGTCAGATAGATTTTCTTATGATTACCATGAACACAGATATGCTACTTGCCAGACATACACACTTCACACCTGTTGTCAAATTACAGTGAAATCTTGCTTTGTTGAATTAAAAAAATCCACACCCATTCTTACCAAGTGAGAGAATCTCAGTTTATAATTAGTGTCATCCACACTGTGCTTTAATAATTATGATTATCAGTTTGATGATAGAGTGATGCTCCCTATACCAAGGTCATTCAGCCACAGGTAAGAGAGGGTGGCATTGCAATATGGTTCAGATGTTGGATACACAAAAAGAAAGAGAATGTGAGAAGGTATAAATGAAAAGAAAAAGAGGTGTGAAAATTATAACTGGCAGGCTGACATAAGAAAGTGGAGTATGGGCAAAAAGCAGGAATAAAGTTCGCAGGAATCCCCAAGATATTCTACCTATGTTTAATTTTTACTACATATATCTTTAAACATTAATAAATAATGTGTTTAAAAATTCCATACCTTGGTGCCCCAAGTAGAAATTCAGCAAACCTTGGACAGCTTGGTAGTCCAGTCACTGCATAGCCAAGAATAAGCAGTGTAAGGTCTGGTTGGCTGTGTATGTGACAACACAGAACTGTGATTTTTATTTAAATCAGTGTTTAACAGCCTTATAGACATTTAACAGCTACACCACAAACCTTCTGAAAGCACAAATATCTATTTCACCTTCTGTTCAGTTTGTGGAAGAGACAGTTAAGAGAAAGTACAGCCAGATTTCTGCAGAAAGGGGCTGTTAAGTAGAAAAGTTTACTTATGTTCTACAGATCAGCTGCTTTGGATCATCCAGGGAGATAAAACTTCCAAAAGAAATTTAATCATCTATCATGCAGCATTTTAACCCCAGAGTGGAAACCTGAAGATAGCAGTAGGATAAAACACTTGCCAAAAGAAACTAGAAAAGCTTCAGGGTTTCTCTGGCTTTTAGAAAGGGAACAGTTTAGGAACACAGTAGGCAAAATAAAAGGTTTTGTACTCCAACTGAGACTATATTTCTTAAACACTCAATAATTTTCCCTTCCTCCTGATTTCAAATACAGACCTTTTGCAGAAAGGATAAAAACTGCAGTGCACCTGTTTCACTTGAGCCCATTAGAGCTTATTAATTTTCCCCGGCGAATGACCTTCCCTCCATCAGCACAAGGCTGAGCTATAGAAGATGCAGAGGAATAAGATGTCATAAAATGAACTCATTAGGCAAATCAAACAGAACTTTGATTTTACTCTCAGTGATGCCCAAGCTGGGACACATCTAAAAGGGAAGCGCAACAAACTGTGGGAAGAAACAAAGTTCGAGTTGTCTGATGGAGTAAAAAACAGATACAGGGTATTTTAAAGGAATTATGAAATTTAATCTAGAAATGCTTTCTTGTTTTACCTAATAGTAAAAATCAAATTATTCCACCCCCTGGCTCACCCTTGTCCGTTTTGCTGTTATCTAACATGTACCAATAATGCAAATTCCTCCATCCCACCTCCACTCTTGCCAGGCCTTCCCACTTATTTTCCTTTCTCCTCAATAAAGATGAAATCTCTCTTAAGCAAGCAGAGGCTTCTCAGTATCTTTCTGGCTTTTCTTTAATGGGCTTTCACAGGAGAAGAATTAGGTCCATTATTTACCTTTTCCCAACCCAGTTTGCCCATTTCATTACATAAGTCCTTTTTCTCTAAAAATGAGAAATTTTTGCAACAGAAAAAACCTCTAATTTTCAAAAGTCCCTTTGCCAGTAGAGATACCAGTTCTTCTAAACAGGGACTGGGGAAAGTGAGGAAGGAAATAAAATAAAAATAAAATTATTTTTATATATTATAAAATAATAAAAAAATAAAATAAAATTCCCTTTCACAGAGTTTTCTCCTGAAAGCCACTGAAGATACGGATCTAGCCAAAGGCTCTGTCAAGATGAAAGAATAAAACCTCATGTAAATAAGAGACAGGGACTTCTTGTTTAGATGATATGAAAAAATAAATTCTAGTCATGTCCTGGTAAAGTCATTAACTTCTTTATTATTCTTTTGATCAGCCTTTTTTGAAAGAAAAAGGACAAAGAGGAAACTATCTTAATACCAAAGAGTCTTCTACATATGAAGAGAATCTAGTTAGTTACCAGACCCATACACCTTTAAACACTTTTTTTCCCCTATAAAACAAACATCTGGGTTTTTTTCCACTTGCTGACTCCATATTTGAGCAGGTCTTACAGGCTGTCAGGAGCCTTATGCTCTGCAATGAATGAATTCAACTGCTTTATCAAATATAAAAGTTTCCTTTTATTTCCATCTCATGAAACACTTTCACAACAGTACAAGTGCCTTAACCAAAACCTTTATTCCATCCTTTTAAAAGTCAGCAGGTCATTTCCTTGTACTGTTACTAAAATGACAGGGAAGGAAAGAGACAGGAGAAATTTCCAAACGTTACCTTAGAGGACATTAAAGCAGGCACTTGAAATTTTAGCAAGAAAAACAATTAAAGATCAAACTGAAATTACAACACACTCAAAGTGAACTCAGTACACACAGAAAATACTCAGCAAGAAAAGAAAATTCTGTCTTCCAGTGCAAGAGACAGCAGATTTACAAGTTTCTTAGCCAGTGGTCAACTCTGACACCAAACTGCTTATTTGAGGGCTCGTGAGTCCTAGGCCTCAAGCAGCCAAATGCCAGCTGGCTTTGGTCACTGGGTCCTCTGGGAGTCCATGAGGTCACTGACATGTTCTACAAGCACAGGGGATGACCGTGAAGCTTTCCCTCAGTGTCAGTCAGACAGCAGAACTCTGAGCCTTGAGCTGTGACCAACTGAAGCTAAAGGCTGGCGTGGTCTCCCTGCCATGTTACTTGGGTTCCAAAGCTGCGCCTTCAAACTGGAGCTACAGACAGACAGACAGACAGACAGACAGACACTCGATTGTTGTGCTGCGTGCGACACCGTGTTATTAACAGGTGACACCGTGTTATTAATAATATTCAAACGCAAGTGCCATGCCTGTAATTCTCCCTCATTCCGTAGCAATCTTCAGCAATCAAATCCCTGAGGCTGTCCCTGTGGAGCCGGTGCCTGGCGTGCCTGTAGACCCTGAGCGGTCAGTGCTGCGCTCACAGCACAGCGGGGACGCTCCATTAGCACAGGGGAAGGAGGAGGCCAGAGCCCAGCACTCAGGGAAATGGGGCAGTCACACACGGGGAGCAGATCACTGGGATAAAAGACAAAACAAATGCAAGAGTCACAGAATTGTCAAGGTTGGCACAGACACTTGGAGATCATCCCACCCAATCCCCCTGCCAAGGCAGGGTCACCTGGAGCAGGTGACACAGGAATGCATCCAGGTGGGTTTGAAATGTCTCCAGAGAGGAGACTCCACGACCTCCCTGGGCAGCTGTTGCAGTGCTCTGACACCCTCAATGAAAAGAAGTTCTTCCTGATGTTGAGGCGGAACTTCTTTGTTGTTTAGTTTATGGCCATTCTCCTTGTCCTGTCTCTGGGCACCACCGAAAAGTGTCTGGCATCCCTTGGCACTTGTGCATTAATTGAGATCCCCTCTCAGCCTTCTCCAGACTGAACAGGCCCAGCTCCCACGGTCTCAACTCGTAACAGAGATGCTCCAGACCCCTCATCATCTTTGTGGTCTCTGCTGAACCCTCTCCAGGAGCTCCTTGTCCGTCTTGCACTGAGGAGCCCAGACCTGGACTCACCACTCCATTCACTTCAGGAAGGACTGAAAAACTACTTCTCCTAAACCCGCGAACCTGGCGTGCGAGAAGCCTCCGGATCAGGGGCGAACCCCCTTATTTACATTACGAATAAGCTCTGTACTGTCGCTTTTACAACGCCATAACACCGCGCTCTGCCAGAGCCCCCGAGAAGCAGCCGCTGTCCCCGGGCACAGCCTGCCCTCACCGCCCCGTCCCCGCTCCCTCACCCCGCCGGGCTCTGCCCTCCCCGTCCCTCACGCCCCGCCCGAGTTCGCGTTCCCGGGGCGGTGTCCCGGCTCGCTCCCCGCCCCGCCGCTTTACGGCAGCGGCCGCGGTGTGTTTGCGGCTCCGGGCTCGGCCGGGCGGTCGGGGCGGACATGGTGAGTGTGTCCCTGGGCCGCCGGCTCTCGGGGCTCTTTCCGGGCCCGGCGGCTCCGCTCGCCCTTGGCCGCGGTGTGAGGGGCCCGGCGAGGCCGCCGGCTCCGGCCTCGGCCGCGCAGCCGAACCCCGGGGCGAACGCGGGGCCGCCGGGCCGGGCTCGCCTCGTCCCCCCCGGCTCGGGGGTTCCCGCTGACCCCGCGGCCCTCGCTGTGTCCCCGCGGTCACCCAGAGCGCCGCGCTCGGTGTCGTGACCGCCGTGCCCCGTGTCGGGCTGGGGGCGGTGTGTGCGCTGATGTGCACACTCGTCCCACCCCGCTGTTCGCGCTGCCGCCTGGCTTTTCTAATTTATCCTTTGGCAAACGACCGCTCTCTGTGTTCCCCGTGCAGGCCAGTACGATGGTGGCGGTCGGCCTGGCCGTAGCAGCGGCTGGATTCGCAGGTTTGTGGTGATGGGAGGGCACTGAACACCCCGTTATAATCACCCGTGCTTCAGGACTGGTTTTGAGGTAGTTTAATAGCTGGTACAGGACACAGTTTTTTGGAGAACCTGTAATAATGGCTGTAATTAAACAAAAGGTTAAAGATCTTACTCTTTTATGGCCCAAAAAAAGTTAATTCCATGTCCTAAACCATGAGTTACCAGTTGCACTGAATTGCTAAGTCTTCGTGGATGTGTACTTAGTCTTGATCGACACTGATCTCTTTAAGGTCGCTATGCAGTAAAAGCTATGAAGCAAATGGAGCCACAGGTTAAACAAGCACTTCAGAACCTACAAACACCTGTAAGTTTTTCTTTATCAGTAACATTTTTTTATTTAAAAGTTTACTTGGTGAAATAACTGCAGACTATTTTCTCTGTAGCACTGCTGTATTTTCCTCTAATGCTAAATGTAATTTTGTCAGTAATAACAATATCTCAGTGATTCTGGTGGTGACTGGCTAATAGTGAGCTTGTTCTGGCAATTTTAAGTACTCAAATAATGATACTCCAAGTAAATTTCTCATTACAAGCGCAGAAGAAGCTTTGCTATTTTTACAGACTAAAAATCTCAGCAGCTTCTAAGGCAATAATGAGTTGTTTTAACTTATAAACTTAAAAATTAGTGGATTTTAAACTAACATGTTTTCTCTTTTAGGCCTTCAGTGGTTATTACAGGGGTGGATTTGAACCCAAAATGACTAAACGAGAAGCAGCTTTAATACTAGGAGTGAGGTAAAGGAAATATATTAGAAGTGAAAGGTGGAGGCAGTGGAGTTTCCTTGCTGCAGCCCTTGTTTGGAAGGGATGTCATCCTCAGTGCTTAAGGCCATCCTATGCCCAGCATCCCCTGGGAACGTCACTGCCAAGTCAGGAAATAGGAAGTGGCCTTTCAGGATTTTCTGTGCTTATTTGGGATTCTTTGCTGCACTTGAGCTTGGTTGAAGCTAATTCCCTGTGGACTTCCAGACATCTGCAGTTCCCTAGCACACGCAAAATACAGGTTCCTTGGGGTTCAGAAAGCCTTGGGGTTCACTCAGTGTGGGGAACACGGTTGTGCTGTTTGCTGTGGTTCCTGTCGCTGCTGGGGAATTTCAGATGGATGCAGTGTGTGGGTGCTGCAGACCCACTGCTCGTACCTGTATCACTTCTAGAGCATTGCACGTCTGAGTATGGTGGCAATCCCTGCCAAAACACTTCAGGCCAAAGGCACAAATCTTACCGAATAAGAACCGTTTCTGTTTGAAGGAAACTTCCAGCTGAGAAATTTGTTGTTTGGGGTTTGTGTTCTTATTTTTTAATAAATCAAGAGCCAATTAATTTTTTTCCTCCAGCCTTTAGGAAGTTTTCCCAATAAAAACGTTACAGCATAGTTCTGTTTTTTTTCAACCACGTGGGTGACTCCCAGCCTGTTAGACTGCTGTAGCATGTCTTTTTCAGCATAGTGTTTTGGAAAAACCTTAGAAACCCTCTCCAGGATTTACATACTACACATGAAGAGTAGGGAAGGAAAAACAAAGAAGTTAGCCAAAGAGTTTATGGATAAGACAGAGTACTTACTTGTTCTCAGCTTTTGAAAATCTGGGGGATTTCATGAGCATCCCTTAAGTCAGTTTTTCTCTCTTTTAAAGCCCTACAGCCAACAGAAATAAAATTAGAGAAGCTCATAGACGGATCATGCTTCTGAATCATCCAGATAAAGGTAAGGAAACTAAGTCATGTTGATTAATTAATACATGTTTTTAACACAGATTAATGAAACTGTGTAGGAAGAAGTGAGTGATACATGACTACCCCAGCTATTAAAACACAGAAAACTGAAAACAAATTTTAGGGTGCCTTACTTCATGTGGGTTTGGAGCGTATTTCTGTGTGGATGTTTTAAAAGCAAGCAGGGAGATTCAGCAGGTTGGTTTTTTACTTGCTCAATTCCCTGTGAATATCAGATTAGAATTTGTTAAAATGAGACTTAAAATTGCCTTAATTTTAGGTGAAAGCCGAGAGTATACTTGTGCACTTCATATACCACAAGTGTATGAGTTTGAGTTCATGTGAGTGCCTTGGGAGTTCACCATAAATGGCAAGTATTGAGCCTTCTGCAGCTGCTGAAGACATTGAACTATGGAATATTCCTGTTTGTGGTACTCTCAGGGCTCAGAATCGAGTTGTGCTCAAAGTTAGTAACTCCAGGCATCTCTACCTGTTCTAAATTCTGTTCAGTGAGTCAGAGTCATGTGCTGGTGCTCGGCATTTACATTCTTAATTGTCGCTTAAAAGGTAAAATGGCTGCCTTTAAAGTGGCTGTTGGATTCATTACTTTTATGCACCAAAATCCAAAATAGTATTTGCGATATGCCTTTCATAGATAATATTGAGCAGAACTTCAAAATTAACTTTACTGAATATATGGAGAACCTAAAAATAGCTATCCAGAGACTGCTGAGTATTTGTTTTACATTACCTAAACAAGTTAAATTAAGCTTCAAGTAAATACAGTCATTACAGTACAGTTAAGGGGTGTATATGCTAGAAACACAGTTTTTGCATCTCATGGGCTTTAGTTTTGGTGCATTTGCACTGTAAATTCTGTTTGTGTCTGCCTGAGTCATTTGTTTGCCATGTTTAAAGCTGAACCAGTCCCTTGGTGCAACAGCAGTTTGTGTGGTGGCCTTGACGGAGGGGGAGGGTTATCTGCAGACATTAGTTCAACACTTCTGTATTCACCACAGACTGTGCTAAGTCATAAGTGACCAATTTATTTATGACTGATAAAACTGGAAGAAAAAAACCACTCCAGTAAACTAAAACCAACCTCACAGGACCCACGTGATGCTGAGCTCCTGCAGTAGTGTGCTTCAGTCGTAACCAGTTTGTTCTTTAACTGGCACAACCCTCAGACCAGCCTCACTGTTTTTTCCTGTGTACTGTGGCATTATTAACAACAGAGAAAAAAATGTGGGGGTTCTTTTCATCTGATGTGAGGTTCTCTTTTTTCCTAGGTGGCTCTCCATATGTAGCAGCCAAAATCAATGAAGCTAAAGATCTACTGGAAGACCAAGCTAAAAAATGAGAAAAATCTGTCAGAGGGTTTGTCCCTGCAAATGATTATTTTTGATAAATGGTTTAAGAAAAGTTTTAATGTCAGTCTTTGACTTTGTACAAATGAAGCTGGAAATATGAATCCAGGGAGCTACTTCCCTCCCTACTCAGTCACTTTTTTTGGGAAATGTGTGAGGGAGTGAGGCTTAAAAGTTTTTCATAGCTGTTCTTTATTAAACAGCACAATCTGCCACTGAAATATTTTCAGTATAGAGAGCAATAACTTGGTGTGACCAGTGCATGTTACCAGGCAGACTTACATGCTCTTGCCTAATTTCTGTTCAATTAGTTGTGTTTAAAGTGCTGCTGCTCTTCCATCTGCCAAAGTTAGCACAGTGAACCAGTTTGGGGAGGGGGTGGAAAAAACTGAGAGGACTTTCTGATGGGAAAAGCTGAGAGAGATGTGTGGTTGTCTCTGACTGAAGAAATAAAGTTCAGGAAACAATGTACTCCCTTGTCTTTGCCTTGGGGAAAACAAGGTTGATTTTCTTAAGTGTTACTGCTGAGTCTGGAATGTCTCAGATTGTTTTAGTAACTTCCAGGTTTTAATGGATTTTATAGCATTTAATAAATGGCATATTTTTAGTAGAAGTACTGTAGTTTTATACATTATCATATACTACAAAGCTAGAACTCACACCATAAGGTTTCCATTTATAAGGATTAGGAAACAGGAACTCTGTGTAGACCACTGAGGATACATGAGCTGGATTTGTGCTGGGTGAAGCCTCACACCCACCAGCAGTTGTCCTTGTGAGGATCTCGGGTGGGGCTCTGTCGTATTCCAAGAATCTTCCCAGTGTTTCTTGAACTACGGAAAAACTGCTGCACAGCACCTGTGGGAGTTAACATCCACCTGTTCATAATCTTGAGAGCTTTCATTTCCCCGAACATGGACTTGGGAGTGCTGCTGGAAGCATCTCACATTCTAATCTGTGTGAGTGCTGCCTGCTGTGGATTAGTTCTAAGGCTGTTTAGGAAGGATTACCACAACAGTTTGGAAGAGTTCTGTGCCTTCAGGAGAGAGGATCAAATAGGCAACATTGGAACCTACAGAAAGGGGGAATAACTTTTCTCTGCCACAGAATTTAAAACAGGGTAAAGTACAGCTGGAATGCTGCTGTGCCGTTCAGAGTCCACACATTCCAAGCCAGATGCAGAATGTTTCTGTATTAAAGTTTTTTCCTGCCAACTGCTACTTACTTCTTAAGCATAGCTCTTTTTTTTTTTTTTTCCTTCCATGTTTTTTTAATTTTCTCCAATCCTGTGCCTGCCTCATCAGCTGAGATACTTGAGCACACTTCAGAGTTACAACAGTTTAACTGTGTGTGTTCTCCACATTGTGGTTGGGTGTCCAACACTGAAGTCATATTACAGACTGCACATCTCCTGAATTGACACACACACACTCCAGCCAGGCTGGGACAGCTCTGCTGCAGCTGTATCAGGCAAAGCAGCTGAAGGCACAGGTGGTTCATTCAGAACACTCATCTTTTGTCCTTATTCACTTCTGACAAAATCAGGTAAGACAATTTTTTTCATTTAAGTCAGTATAACTTCACCACTACCCCGTCCAGCTTCTTCCTACCTCGGTGTTTTTCTGTACCTGTTTTGGGTTTTATTGCTCTGGCTCAGGTGCCTGATAACAGGGGTGCTAGTGTCATGCTTTAACTTCTTAATCAAAAACTACATATGCATTAATTCCTATATATGTTAGTCAGGTTAGTGATTCTCCAAGATAAGGAGTTTGGTTTTAGACTTGCTAACTGATGTTTGACATAGTCACCTTAAAGAAAGGAAGATCAGCACATCAGAAACTCTTTCGTAAGAGTTAAAGGTTCAAGCTGCCTCGCAAGTGAGTTTCAATTGTTAGTTACAGCTTGAAAACCTTAAAGTCAATAGTAATTTAAATTTCTGATAGAAACAGTCAACAGATGGAAGATCAAAGTTTATTTTCTTTTACTACCAGCATACAAAAAAAACATATTGCACATCAAACAACCAAAACAAAAATAAAAATACTCTACTAAGGACTAACATATGTAGTTTATACAGAATAAACTTTCTGGAAATTGATCTTTTCAGTAGTTCAGGTTATGTCTTAATGGACATGACTAATTCAGCTTAGTGTTAACTAAAGCTATGTTTGATTTTTAAATACTGTACAGTTTAATAAATAAACCAAACAAAGCCTCAATGTAGAACAGTCACTGCCAATGTCACCCAGTATCCCTGCAGATTATGAGAATTTAACAAATGTATTCCAGTGGTCTGCAGATTTTTCCTCTACATACAGCATTTAAAAAACATGTATTAAAACAGACCAGTTTCCAGACTAAACTAATGGAGAAATTACATTTCAGTGCAAAATATTTTAGACTGCATTTCTTTCTAGTATTCCTCAGGTGAAGAAGTGGTTGCATATTATTAAAAATGTAACAAAAGCAGCTAATGCTTTCATAAAGAGTATTATGTTAGGGATCCCCCTCACATCTTTGCCGTATTTTGAAAACAAAATAACATTTCCTATAGCCAGCAATTTTGTTTATTTAAATGTTACATATACTATCTCAAGGCACATCTGATGATATATTTATAACACAGTAGGTGTCAAAGTATGTTTAACATATGATTTCTTCAGGATCCCTCCCCTTTCTGTATTCCAAAATGGAGGAACTGAAAGTGCGGTGTCAAGACTGGCGATCCATATTCTATCTTTGGCAAGCTTATACAAGCACTATTTTAAATGTAATGTAAAAGAACTGTAAACTAGGAACTTCAGTTTATGAAACACCATTCAGCACTGCTTCTTCCTGATTATTTCCATCCTCTTGAACAGTGACTTTCTTTTCATCAGGGCTGTGCTGTAGTTTAGAAGGCTCATCCCCAGAAGTGGTGGCAGGACCGTTCACTGCCTTTTCAGAAGGGCTGTTTTCGTCAATCGCGTCTTTTGCCTTGCAAAAACAAGAACAGGGTAATACAGGAATTCCGTAACAATGCAGAGTGTAATCTCAGTTTCCCTCTGGCTCACACAGCAGCTTTGCAAGAGGAAACACCTCTTGTGCCTGTCTGTACTCTGTTATTTAGAGCATCCTATTACTTACCTTGTCATTTATAGGACACTTCTGTATCAGACACTTCCAAGGAAGTCATGCCAAAGTAACCCTGGGATCACTCACCCCCAGCACACCCAGAATGCTGTACTTATTTCTGTTTTTCTAGAGCCCATGAAGGAGTCAACTGAAAAACTGAGTTTCATACCCCGCAAGTCTGTACAGCAAGATTAGATTTTGTTAATGGATCTTTCTTGTTTTGCTGATCTCAGACATGACATGTTGGCAGTGTGTTCACCGTTACTTTAGAAATAAATTCTGCTTTATTCAGTTCTGATTATTTTTCTGGATATGTAATGCCACTCTGATCCCTTAAGGAGAAAAGATATCAAATATACAATCTTTGTAAAGTTAACTCCTTCTAAAATAGTTTGTATAACTCACTAAAAATGCCACCTAAAATCCTCTGTCCCCTGAGGATTAGTTCTCAAGACTCACCAGGGACAGTTTCCACATTTTATTACATAATGCAACATTGCTAAGTGTAGTATTTTAAAATGTGTACAAAATTAATTTCGGCATTACCCTGGTCCCTAAAGTCTGCAATGACAGTGTAAGAGTCACTGTCAGCTCTGTTTACTCTGGGCCATTTTTGCTTTTAATGATTTATTCTTGAATTCAAATGTACTTGTAGCCAAATGAGGGCAAGCTAACTGAAGCCTTCATTCCTCTACTGTTCTGCTGCAAGGAAGGAAAAAAAGGAAATGCACATTAAAAAGTCTTACCGTTTCTTTCTTGGTTTTGGCTAGTGTCTCCTTTGGAGGGTTTCTCTGTCTACTTTGAGATTCAGCTCGTGATATATAATCAGCTACTGTTACTGTTCAAGGAAAAAAATCACAGTGATGCTCACATCAGCAGTCAATTCAGCATGAACCTTCACGTCTTTTCTGCACAAGTTACGCTCTAACTGGGAGACATCTCACAAAAGGCCTTCACACTTACAGGTTATCAACCACACAGCAAGGATCAATTTGTTTCTGATGTTAAATATAATTTGCACTAAAATCAGTGGTAACATGATGATCTGAAGGTGGACCCTTAATATTTTGGTCCAATTGCAAATTTGATGGAAAATAAAGTCTTTCTGTACTAGGTTTGAAGAGATCAGCTGCAGGGTCTTTGAACTACAGACTGTGTTTGTCAATAGCTTGAGTAGTGAAAATTTCACAGCAATAAAATGAAGGCAAATTGTGCCCAGAACTGGGGGAGGTTTGGAATGTGTATCACTTACGATGACGCGGAATTCAAATCTTTGCTATGCCATGGAGCGACTGGCGAGAGAACTCGCCTTCCTCGAGGTCCTGGGAACACCATCAGCACAGTTCCCTGGCTCGAGGGGGTGGGAGAGTCGCGGGGGGTGTGGATATGGGTGGTGCTGCCTGAGCCAGCCCTGCTCAGGAGCAGCACAGCGTGTCTGTGCCGGGACGGCTGCACTTACTGGGTGCTGGCCAGGCCTTCTCTGACCTCTTTTCTTCTTACCACCTCAGCACATGTTCCTGTAGCCTGGTTTTGTCTGATCCTGCCCTCTTGTAACCACACCAAGAGTCAATTCTATTTTTAGAATACAGAGTACTGCAAATTTAAATATACACTTGTGGATCTGATGAGGTAAAGCACATTAAGGTTGGCAAGCATTACCTATTGAACTGTACAGTCAATTACATTTAGTGTATCATGCATTCAGGTGAACTATTTTTCTGGATTTAGGAATGACTGTGCATGAAACCCAAATCAGACTGGGAAGTACAACACATGAATTTCCTGTTACAGCAATTGGACTTTTGACAACTGGGTCCTTCCAGATTTGTCTAGAGTTTCTGCACAAGAATTTTTTTCTTTAAAATGAGGTTCTGTACCAAGCTCCTCCAATGCAAAGAGGAAGCATGTTTCCTGCACACAGTGCATTCTTAATATTCATCTAGATATAAGGACCCATAATATACAGCAATGTAAATCAAAGAATACAACTAACTGAGTGAAGCACTGGGGGGACAGGAAGGGAAGAGTTCCTTCTGTCTTAACTTCACTCACTATATATTTATAGGTATTTATGAAGAGATTAAATTAGAGCATTTCTAACAAGGACAGTATAACTATCAACCAATACTCCTAGTGTTGTACCTTATTTAAGTATTTATTATGCAAACTGAAAACTCTATCTTGAACAAAGACATCAACATGAAAAAAACGGAGGAATCTTGTTTGGGAAAATTTGTTTTGTTCTTAGAATACTTAGATTTAAAAGAAGTCCCGTGGTTTTGTAAAAATGCCTAACATCTCTTTATGTCGCTGGCCAAAATTAGTTTCTTAGAAGTAAAAGCTGAAATCCATTTTTACTTTTTCTGCCCCTTTTATAAACTCATATCACTAACTGGAGCGTTGAGAAGTATTGGGTGGGTTTGAGTTTTTCTAAGAGGGTGTGGTGTTTGGTTTTTTCCTTCCCCCAAGTTTTAGTTGGCATAATGAAACAACTTTTTCCTTCTTAATCAAATGTTGCACGAGCACTACAGATATAAGGCAGACAAATATGGGTGAAATTTTGAACCTGTCAATCTAGAAGACCTTCTGTTACTACCTTGCGCCGTGTATGTACAAGCATTTTCTAAACAGGGCATTATATTGAAAATTAGCCAGTTCACCTTTAACATTTCAAGTGTTAGTACACACAAAAGAAATGCAACAAGCCACAACAAAAAATTGGAAACATGCAATTTCACTTAAATTCCTCCTCCTTCCCACCCTCAATTTGCAGATGACTTAAACTATTCCCAACAGCCAAGGACTGACAGCAGCAGTGTGATGCAGGTGTGGGGCTGGCAAATCCCATGCAAGTTCCCTCACAGAGCTCTGCCAGGACCCACATCCTGCCCCTCCAACGCTGCTGCTCAGCCGGTGCTGAAAAGGTTGTGTCCCGGTCAGTGCAAGCGCACAGATGCAGGTGAGTGCAGACCATGAACCTTCATGTTTGTCTGATCCTGGACCACGGAACTCAACAGCACTTTGGCCATTGACTTCAGTGAGAGCTGGATCAGAAGCAGAACTCGTATGTCCAAGCAAAAAGTTAGACATCGATTAGTTTCATTAGACAGATTTTAGAAGTTGTCCTAGTAGAAGGAATGTCTGTCATCTTTGTCTAGTAGTCTTATTAGTTATTGAGTAACCTTTTGATATTATGCAGCTCTATGTAAAACAGCAGACACAACATTCTCTCATGCTTTTGACCTGAGATTACCCACAGCTCCACTCGAATTACCTGGCTGTCTATCTTCTGCCTGACCCCTGAAGCGACGCCTGCGGCTACGATTGCGTCGCTGGGGTTTTTTGTCACTATCATCTGCAATTGCAAAGTTTATAATGAACTATTTCTGATCATAAAATAAATAAATTCTTCAGCAGTTTCAGCATGGGGCATTTAAAATGGCTTCTGTTAAAGACAGAGACTAAATAAGACAGAAAAGCTAAAAGAAAATTTTATACTGAAAGCATACACAGTAACACAAAAACTAGACTTTACTTTTTGTTCTTGGTTCATTAAAACATTTAGGCATGTGCTTAATGACCTCAGATTTCATTTATTAAGTAACCATAAGTCAAATTTTATCAACATAACCCAGGGTTTTTTTCTACATTAAGCAACAGATTATAGTCTTGTCCCAGTGAGTATCAAGAGAATTTACTGAGGGAAAGTACTTAAGCAGAATCTGGGCAGAGACAAATTAACAGCTACTTAAGTAGCTTTCCCACACTGAGACTGAGGTTACCAAGGACAAAACAGAAGGGTGATCTGACAGTACTGTTTCTATCAAAGCAGCAGTACCAATGGGAAACAACAAATCAAGTCTTTGGTGTCTCCATCAGACAGTTTTTACAAAAAAAGGCACATGAAAAGGCTAGTGGAGCTCAGTAAACAGGAGATTCCATGGCACAGCCACGGAGGAAGTCTTTCTTTAATCAGACAGCAACCTTGAACAGAACAATTCATCACTAACAAAAACAAACAAGGGCTTCACTACACTTACAGGGACAACACGCTTTTTCTTAGCCTGGTCTGGGATGATCATCCAACCATTTACATACCTAAACCATTCTCATTAACAGAAGCTGTATCAGACTCTGTCATTCCATCCATAAGAACAGCATCTTCATCAGTCCTTCGCCGGCGTGACCTCCTGCGGCGGTTACTGCTGTGGTGGGACTCACTGGCGTCCGTGTCCACGGTCTGGTCTGACTCTGTGTTATCCAGCAAGCTGTAAGGGTTGCTGTCCGGATCTTTAAGCACTAAACAAACAAAGTTTCCATATAAGATACTGCAGTAATGTGTAACTTCATTTCCAGATTGACTTAAATCTTTTGGTACTTCTGACACTGTTGCAGTGTCATGTCAGCACAGCCAGATGCTGATAAAACATAACTTCAGTCTATGATTTCTTCTCTCATTCTGTATCCAAACACAAGCTTAACTCAGAAGGCAGCCACAGGCAACATGCCAAAGATTTAGTGACTTTGCTAATAACATTATTACGTGTGAGAAGTAGAGGAAGGAAATGAAGATCGCCATAAATAGAAAATGAGGAAAAATATAACACCACGGTGTATGACATGAAACTATCACACAACTGCACTGAAATCCCAAGGTATTAAGATTATAATGTAAAAACGGAGTATAGCAGTAAGGGGTTAGTAAGAGATTACAGAAGATTTCCAGGAACAAAATCTAAACTCAAAATCCACTTGGAAGGCAGTACCAGAGCTAATGGAGGACTTGCCACCGCGAGGTCCACCACGCCCACGGCCTCCAGACACACTGCGGCCTCGTCCCCCAGGACGTCGCCTGTTGTCACGTTGGTGCCTGCTCTCCCTGTCATCTTCTCCTGCCAAGGACCAGTCACTAAGTTCATCTTTTCTCTCAGATTCTGTTTCAGAGGGATTGGACAGCTCAGAGTTTGTACCTTGTACAAGAAGGAAAAGAAAATTGGAAATTAATGAGTTTTGGGATTATATTCTGGTTTCATATTCTCACAGAAGTATACCAACCATTATGGCTGGTAGATATATATATATATAATGTTTTTTAAAAAAACCCACATAGATATTAAAAATATTAATATACAGTTACACAAGTATATAATTAGAATTTTATACTTATATATAGCCATATATAAAAATACATGCACATGTAAAATATAGGTAGAGCAGAAGTTATCTAAATTTCTAACATTATCAGTCTAAGTTTTTTTTTAATAATATGGGAAACAAGGACTGAAAGATTACCAAATCTGTGATTTCTGTACACAGATAAATCAAGGATTAAGCACTGTTTCCTCTCTTTGTCTACACACTGCAGGCATTTGGTGCAGTTTCTAGGCAACTTCTCTGAAATTCCCAAGGACAACTTTGCCACCTTATAGCCAATGGCTGTTGCTAAGCAACCCCTTCTGGCTGTTGTAATGCTGAACAATTTCCCTGTTTATATTAAATAGCATCCGTAATACCCGGCCATCTCCAAGCTAATCAAACCCACACGGCTTTTTGCTACCTGAAAATTCAACACCTATTTATTTTAAGCATCCAGGAACTCCCCCTGCAAACCATTCTGGAACAAAGAGACTTAGACCTGTTTGGCTCTAACATGTGAGTCTTGCTACTTTGTGGGGAAAAAAACAATTTTAAGTTTTCAAATTAAAATCTGTGTATATAAACAAACTCAACGATTTTCATTACAGTTTAGTCAGTTCACTGGGAAACAACAAAAAATGTATTTACAAATATCATCATCAGAATCAACAGGACTAAAATGGTGTGATCCAGGAATCTACAGCCAGGAACAGACTGTAAAACCCAAAAGGTGTCTATTTTGTATCAAAAATGAGCTACACGTAGATACTGAGAGTAATTAACTGTATTGAATAAATAATGTTCATTCCCTGTTCAATGGAGCACCCATGTTTCTTTGTGGAACATGTCTACATTGAAATGCAGTGTCTCCATTTGGGAAGCTGCTGCTGGATAAGCTGGAGATGTGCATACCTCTCTGGAACTGAGCAGTATGCCTTCGTAATTCAGAAATGCATCAGAATAGCTCATTTAATCTTAAACAAATCCAGTTAGTTCCTGACTGAATTAAAAAACCCGCATGATTCTATGCTGCCTCCATTTTAAATCAGTTCAGTTTACTTTTCAAAAATACAATCCTAAGATGGGCATGATCACAGATGAGTGTTTTTTCTCCTCCTCAGTTCAAAGAGATAATGCCAATTCCGGATTTATTCTTTTTTATTTTATGTCTCCTGAAAAGTAGCTGTAGTTCCCTCTCTTTCCCAGCTTTGTATGATGTTAACTACTAACACTGAAGGGCAAGGCCTTAGCAGAGTTTGGTTTGCTCATTTTTTCAAATTTACACTTAACCTCAACAAGACTATAAACCTAATGAGGTGGTTCGAGCTGTGCACAAAACAAAATGGCAATCCTGAATTTTCAACTTTACCTGAATTTACTCAGCTATGCTCAACACAAAGAGACAGTTTTGGTTTCAAAAGTATCCTGACGACTTGCTCAACAGATGCTCAAAACACTCACCGTAACCAGACGTGTAATTGGGGCCTCTGCGGCCTCTGCCTCTCCCGCTGTAGGACCTGGACCCTTGCACTGAGGAGAGGGTGCTCTCATCAGTTGTGTAACCCTTCTCCTTCTCAGGAACTCGAGCAGAAGAAGGTCTGAAGCCCATACCAATCTGACGCAACTGTTCATCGATCTGGAGCCTTTCCAGTCTTAGTTGTTCTACCTCCTACATAAGAGGAAACAAAAAACATTGCTGATAAATGTCCCTCACAAAACACCATCACCCATCCAGTCACCTCTAGAACTAGCATCACCGTAGCAAAGTGACCACCACCTTGAAGGCAATTGCAAATCACAGAATTCAAGTACAAGTTGTGCTATCTCGAGAGTTTTGGAAGAAATCTAAAACCCTTCTCTTAAATGCACATGTTTTAAGATCATTGGTACCTTCTTTAACTACATTTCACCACGTTTTCTAGTCAAATTAAAAAAAGAAAGAAAGAAGGGTAAACTGAAAAAGTAACACAATTCAAATAATTCATTATTTCAATTAACACCACAAAGCTAACTAATCTAAACAGAATATTGTTCTAATACCACATCACTGGTGTTATTAAAAATTCCATCCTACCCCAACAGACCATTAAGCTCAGAACAGCAAAACACTATCAGAGACAAAAAACTGAGCATTACTTCCCCAATGCCCCTTTAACCACTGCTCTGATCCAACAGCACTGAGTAACCATGACAAGGTGTTTGAACACACATCATACCCATGGGCGAAGGGGTGGGTTCAAAGCCCCAAACCTTAAAATCCCAATACAGAGGTACAGTATATATTTATACATAAACCCAGGAATTTAAAAATTCTGTTACTTCAACCCAAGTTTCCTCTACAGATCCTTTCTGCCTTTGGATACACTCACCTTTAGATAAGCGATGTGATATTCCAACAGAACTTGGACATTCCCAATGCTTTCTTTAGTACCAACAAATACAAATGGTACCATTCCCTATGGAAACAAAGCATCAAAGCTTTTTATCAGGAAGAACACCATCATTAAAACAGTTTAACCAAGAAGTGTCCAGTGGTTCATTAAAGCAACTTTACAAGACTAAGCAGCTTTAGAAGATTGTATCTTATGTTCTCATCTACTTAAAATATGTGGACACTATTAACACCATCAATCCTAAATTAGTTACACAGCTAAAGTAAACACAGGAGAAAGATTAAAAAAGAAATCTTACTTCAGCAGCAAAAAACCTTCCTGGAACTGCTTTATATAAAATTTACTGCAAGATGCCAGCTTAAAAATAATGCTCTCTACATCCACAGGTTTTGAAAAAAAAAACCTGGTTTTTAAAATAAAAACTAAATCATAGCAAGAAAGAATTAAATACTTACATCTTCACGGGGCAGCTTATTTTCATTGTCTCCTTCAATTCTCACCCTGACGACTCCAGACTTGTCTACAATCTCCTGAATCACTTTTCCATTTTTTCCAATAACTTTTCCTTCAGAGGGCAAGAATAGTTAATTTTTCTCCTGTCTGCAGAATATTTTAATACGTTTCTTGATATTTTAAGTTATGTGTAACAAACCCCAAATACCCCACACTGTGCCAGAGGAAGGAGGTGAAAATTTCCAAAATTAAACTCTCTCTATATTTATGCACAGAGTGACAAGTAGTGATGAAGATCACCACTAAACAAAAGCTTAAAATAGAACCAGACCAACAGTAAAATGGCACAGGAGCTTTGCAAATGCTTATGAACATTTATGCATCAAAATTATTTGGCCCCCCTAATTCCACATACACACTCATTCAATCTCTCCTGACATCGTGACAGGCTTATACATTTGTTGGGAGCCTCTTAAGAAGAAGTAAAATAACACATAATTATTTTCTGAAAATTAATTTTGCCTTTACAACAGACTTGTGTACCACCAATGCTTCCCATGTTACCTTCAAAACATTTATTTTGAGATCATGCATGGGATCTAAACCAAAAGGTTCTTCAGAACTTATATGTTTAAATTTCAAAAAAAAGCGACTCTTCCACTCCCTTACTAAAACACTCTTCCTTAAAATAAACTTATGTGGAAATGTTTCCACGCTTGAGTAAAAAGCAGGCTAAAGGAAGAAGAACGAGGGAAAAGGAAGAACATCCCCTGTGAAAGACATGTTTGTCTCTCTTGAAGGGGAGCACAATTAACCTCATCTTTAGGTGACTTTTAATTTTGGAATTTAGTTTCTGCACTTTTAAGCAGTGAATTTAGCAAAGCATCTTTTCTTACTGGAATCTGAACTTCAAATATTACCATTTAGTACAAGTCTGTAATCAAGTCAGTTTAAGTGCTAAAATCCTGACAAAGTATTACTTAACAACAATATATCCAATTTCATAATTCCCTGATACATATAGTTTTAAAAGATTATTCACTTTCTAGGGAAATCAAATATTGTACTGGCACCTAAATCCTCTTTGCAGAGTCATGCTGATTAGGCTCCCTTTCCCCAAGTTTTCAAGTTTTAGCAGCATTACATACCAACAAGATTTCTGGGAACTTGAATAAAATCCTCCACGAATTCCAAGTAACTTCTGGCCTTTTTTACTGCTTCGGCAGTCTGGAAATGAATTTTTAAAAATGAAGTTTATTTGTGAATGTAGCATGTTAAAACCAAAATCATGTAGCAACAGCTGCAAGTCTTCCAATAAACTTATTTTCAAAAAGAGAGGAGCAGAGACAAGATTATTCTAGCTTTGAACTAAATGATAAATTGAACAGAATACCCAGAGACAAAATTCAGTAGAAAAGCAAAGCATCAGTAATGAATAAAACATATTTTTCCATGTTGAAATAACATTTTAAGAGGTTTTAAGATAATAAAATGGATGTCTCATCCCTGGGACTGCTTAAGGCCAGGTTTGATGGGGCTTTGAACAAACACTGTGATATTACAAATCAGGCCTCTCTCCTTCCAGAATGCTGCTTTCTGACCAGTTCCTCTATGGTGTTTTCTAAGATAGGACAGCAGCTCTGGTTACAGGGAGAGCTCCTGTAAATGTTCTCTCACAGCTTTATTATTAAATGACAGAAATCAGCTGAGTTAATTGAAGCTATATAGATGCTGAAGAAACCAGGCTTCAATTTAGCAACAGCAGAAGTGTAGAATTAAAGAAAGAATATCAGCATCTAATCAGCCAGGACAGCTTCTGAGCACAATTTCCATTTTACACAAACATCCCAACCCTTTCATCTGACATTTTTTAGGCAACACATAAAATAAGAGTACCACCGGCTCTGGCATCTTTCAATCAAATCAGGGAAATCCTAGAAGAATAAAAAATGTATAAACCTCTACTTCTGGCAGAGGTCAAAATGACAGCAAAAGAAACATGGGCAAATTGGATTTCAAGATAATGAAAGCAGCGATCAAGCACCGGAAAGAGATGAACAGGAAGCCATTGTGAAGGGCAGAGGTTATGCTGCATCCTCAAGGCAGCTGCTCAAACGATACAAACTTAACATACATTAGCGATTTTTCACCTTCAATGAACTCCAGAAACAGGACACAATTAACCAGAGTTCATGCCTCAGGTATGTTTATCAATTCTTTTCCAAATAAAGGTGAAGGAACAGTGAATGCATTTCCAGGAGAACATACAACTGCCAGAGCTGGAGCTCTCCAATGCACCCACCTGCCTCTATCTACACTCTGCCACGAGCACTCAGGATATGTAATTGAGTACAACCTGTGTGACTCATCCACACCCCAACATGGGAGAGCACATAAAGCTGGTTCAAACAATGCATTCTCAGTTCCCTGTAGTTGAACATGGATTAAAGACCTCAAAGGATTCCAGCTGCTGGCAACTGCCTTCCTTAACTTTGAATTCCAGTCTACACATCCACCCATGCCCAGGTTACTTCACCCAGCAGCCCAAACAATGAAGACACGTCCATCTTGCTGTACAGTCTGTGCAGGCATCACAAGATTTTCAGACAACCAGGAAAGGGTCTTGCAACCAAAGTGATCTTGACCAGACAGGGATACAAGAACAAACAGCATCCCTACAGTTTAACTTCCTCCTATCCATAGAGATTTCCAATATTCTTTATCTTCCTATTTCTTCCCTCAAAGAGTCTGGCACTGAGCAACACTGAAGTTTTATTTGCATGCATAACATCAGCTGGGGGAAACCCTCAGACCCCAACTGCTGTGTCAATGACACTGGTTCACTACTGCCCCACATCTCAGCCTAAAACTGTCTGCCTGTGCACTGAGCCATTGGGGCCTGGCTGCTTAACCACTTCAGCTGAAAAAAAGGCAAAAAGAACAGACAAGTACACTCAGATGCTAAAACCTTTATCATCAGTATGTTTAAGCTGCCTGGCATTTTTAGAAGAAGTTATCACTTCCAGCAAGGACAAGCCTGGATGTGTCTAAAGGCATTTTTATTTACGGGGCATCTGGTATTTATAATCATTGCTGTGCACCTCTGTAAGAGGCTGGTGACAGTCGTAACCTTTCCACAAGTTCCCACATCACATCATTCACATGAAAGAGATCAAAACTGGAACACACAAGACATTCCACTGCCTTTAAACTTGTCCAATTCTTCTTCAGGAACTGAGATGCAGTTTACTGGTAGCAGTAGATCAGAGAAGGATCCACCACCCTGGTCCCCTGAAAGCATTAAAGGTATCCAAAAAACAAGACATTGAATTCAGAGATACTGAAGAGTAACAGGAGTTCAACCTCCTCTCCACAGAATTGGCTTCATCTGATCCTTGAATCACAACCAGCTTCTACTCCTGACAAAGATGCAGCAGAATTCAAGACCTCAGATGGCTGAAACAGTAGACAACTACAGATTTCTAAAAGTGTTAACATCAGAGACTCAGAGAGTGGCACCTGTAGAGTTGGTAATATGAGATAAAACTCCTCAAAATATGTTCTGACAGGGCCCTGGTGACAGTGGCATCTTTTACACTACGCTTCTGCTTCCTAAATGGATCACTGTTTTGGTCCCAAGACCAGCTGCGTTTCAAGGCTATTGTGAAATTTAGAGGAGTCACACAAACGGAATATAACTTGGAGCAAACCATTGTTTTGCCAAAGCCAGCAATAAATTGCCAAAATAAAAGGGTTAGAAGCAGCAGATACACCTGGCTACCTCAGAGGAGCAGACACCACACAGCAGAACACACATGAACTAGAAAGGGAAGAGGGGAAGAACCAACAAGACTCTGAAGGAGAAAAAAAACCACAATAAATCCAAGATCAAGTAAAATAGTGCTGTTTCTCTTAGGTTGACCCGAGATACACAGTGCAGTTACAGACTCTGCATCGGCCGGCACACAGAGTGATTAGGAGAGAATAAATACATCTGATGCAACAAAGGCCGGCTTTTCAAATACAGGTGGTAGAAGTTGTCAAAGAGTGAACATGCACACAGACATTCGAGACTATTCAGGTGGTTTTGGTTCTTAATTCTGGGTACAGCTCTCACCACTGTAAAAGCAGACACAGAGTGAAATGCTCACACGATTCATACAAAGTTCCCCCTTACCTCTCCATAGATTCTGAAAGTACCGGTATCCTCCTCAAGTTCAATGGTAGTAACTCCTGGAACCTTTCTGGCTTGTTGGATGTTACTGCCATGTGTTCCTATAGCAAGTCCCATTAAATCTTCTCTGACTACAAACTCCTCATGAAATGCTGCAGCAAGCTGCTTTGTGCACTGAAGGGAAAACAAAGGAAGACTCATCCATATGCACTCAGCGTAAGGTACCACTGTGAGCTGAGTTTCAGGCAACAAGAATCCTGAGCCGTGAATTACCTCCAAGTGTTTTGTAGCTTCTTCATTTCTCGACATGAGCATAAGTTTGGTGCGAATGCTCCGCAAATGCATGTCACTCAAAATGTTCACTCTCTTCACTGTTGCTTCACTGGCAGACTACAAAACAGAAGGAACATGAAGTTTAGCTTTTTTTAAGCAAACCCACATTTAAAGGATAAATTGGGAAACTACTGAAACCAACTGAGCATGATCTCAATTTCCAGACCTGACATGAACATTGTTCTTCCTCAAAACAAAGCACAAGAAATTCAGCACCAACAACTGTTATCTCTTCTCACTCACAGCATGTTTCACATTAAAGATTTTGCTTCTGAATATACACAGTTACTCTTTCCCGTTGATGTTGCTCACACAAACAAATATCTTTCTACCATATACATGCTTGCCACTCACTGTCTGAATGACAAAGCTAAGGAAATAATCAAGGGCATCACAACTCTGCAGAGTGAAGTTCAAGTGGATAATGGAATCATGAAGAGAAACTAATGTTGGGAAAGTCTATGTAGTAAGAGAAAATCATCACAGAAGGATTTAAGTGAACAATTCCTTAATGGCCACACTAAACTGGTGCAGTTCTCCACGTGGAAACCCAGCTGTGGATCAAACTGCACTGTGTAAAACAGCACAGGGGGAAAGCTGTAAGTAAGCTGGAGTTACCTCCAAGCCACCTGCTAAAATCAGTGAACTGCCACTCAGCTGAGAATGACAAAAGTCATAAAAACAATTACACTGAAAGGTGCTCCTAAATTTAGGCTGTATGCAGTGCAGCCTACCCCCAAAGATTAAATTTAAATACACCTACTTACATTAAATCTCTCACAATTTATATAGCTTGACAAGCTAAACCATTCTCCATACACACACAGCTGGCTGTACATAAATAATATACTGAGAATTCATGCAACATTTACATAGAAGAAATTACTTACCAGTATTATTAGTTGAGCCGTTTCAGCATGATAAAAAATTCGACATGCTCCCACAGCTTTCTTGAAATCTTTATGTGCATTTTCATTAGCACACCTAAGGAGACAAAACGAATGTTATTTCAACAAGCTGCATCAACACTGAGCATGCAAAAACATGATAAGACCCAAGAATGTTTTGGTTGTTTATGGGAAAGACTGTTGAGAAAGGGAGAAATTCCCATTCTCCTTAATATGGTTCCAGAGCTTGTTTCTCTGTGGACTCTTTGCCATCGTGATTATCTGGCATCCCTCAGTAACAGCCCCACTGTGAAGTGCATCACCTGTACAGGCACAAGACCCAAAGTTCCTATCTCAGAACTTGCCTTTTGTCCCCACCCCAAAAGCTCAGCAGGGATCCCAATCAGCAGTTTCTAAACCAGCCACTGCAGCCACAGCCACCCTTCAGGTTCCCCACGGACCTGCAAACTGGCCTCCAAAACACAAGGCAAGTGGGTTTTTTCTCTGCCTCCTGTAAGGAAATGCCTCATTAAAGTGTGCAGAGCTACTCACGCATCTCTCAGGTCTTCTGGAACATCCACTGTGCACTTGAAAAAGGTGTTCTTTTTGACAGTCTTGTTCTGATTCACAGGTCGGAGTCGTTCATACGTGACAATTTCATTGTAAGTGGCGTCACAAGCAGCATATTCAATGACATAGAACTAGGAAAGAGGTTTTTTTAAAAAATGGTAACTTCAGTAAGGACCAACAAAGACACAGTAACATTATCAGCATCTCCAAGGAAGTACAAAATATGACTATATAGACAAGAACATAAATCTAAGTTGATACAGTTTCTACACTAATGAGCCTGGCCATATTTCAGCACCTCTCTGATTCCTCAGTGAAGTCAGAGCACCGTTATCATCACACTTTCAGTCCCCCACAGTAGCATCTTGGATTCATTTTCTCATATCCATCCCTCTTTCAAACACCATCTTTAGTTCAGTTGAAGTTCCAAAATTCAAAATGTTTACTGGAGCTCTAATTCTAAGTAATACCTAACAGAGAATCCTCCTTCACAGAAATATCTACTCTGCAACACTTTAAAACACACAAGCAAGGCAGATCCACTGATTCAATGGGCAAATTACCTGTGAATCATGTAAGACCAAAAGGCAAACAAAAATTCAATCTCTTTTTGACACACATTATGCCAAATTTAGGAAGGCAAGAGAACTAAGAAGATTTAACAGTTACCAATAATCTACTCCTACGCTTCCACCCAACACAAGCAAGTATAAAGAAGCTTGTGCACAGTATCCCTGAAGCCTAACTGTGTGTCAGGGATGCAGCCTTCTCCTCCTCTCCCTCCCACCTGCAACTCCCCCTGCAACTTAGGAGTGCAGTGGTACATTCTCCTCTTCCTCCCTCCAAACTGTTTTTGTATCTGTTTTTGTCAACACACACAATTTATTCAAGTACCTGGGAAAAGTAAACCACAACAGTTGTGACAGTTTTCCATATGCTATTTTCCAGTTTCAAGGTTTTTTAGTTAAATTATCATCCTAATCATGTAAGACTGCTTTGAAACATCTAAAAACACAAGTAATGATAATGAAAATAAACTCTGAACAGACAACTAAATTTGAGAGATCTTCCACTACACACTCTAAAAACTTAAATCCTATAGTCAAAGACAGTTCTGGATATCAGAACAATCACAAAGCAAATTATCATTAGACACACGGGTTGTTTCTAAATTTCATATTTATACTTAGAGGAAGAAATCTGAATGGGGAACCATGTAAAAGACTGCACAAAGAAGCTGAGCTAGGAGGTTTTTTGGGGGGACAATTCCATAAAATAAAATTTGACAATCCTATATAAAGACATTAGCCATCTAAGGGTTTAAGACCTGGATAAAAATGAAATTAAGATCAGAATTAAAAAAATTTCTTTTATGACTTTCTCTGAAAACAAGTAGCACAGTGAGATAATTGACAGCAAAATTTCACATTTCTGTGCCATGTAAGGAAAGCAGACCAGCCCCAAAAGATAAACTATCACTTGAATCACTTTGCCTCCTTTTATCTTGTTTTCTTAACAAGCTGCTTATCCACAAGGCTCAAGACACAGAATCTTCCTTTAGTATCCATTTACCACCATTGGTCCTTACAGAGCTCAATAGAAGTTGCTATTTGTTAACAGTTTTTAAACAATATTAGAAATTGGGCAACTGTTTTTTCTGAGCATTGCTTCCTTTGGTTTTAGGAACTTGATACAGTGGAAGTATCAAAACACAGGACCCTTCCTATTAGGAAATTAGGTTTCCTTGTCATATCACAAAATACAGCTTTAATGGGACCACGTCAAACACTGACACGGCTCTATAAACTGAAGTGTCTGGATCTGCCAGTTACTTGGCAGCTGTAACTCACCCTTTATTTATGGAAAAATAAACCTGCCATATGTAAAAGCAAAACAACCAGGGTCCTTCCACTACACTCAGTAAAAACACACACACACAAAACAACCCACAGCAACACACAGCAATAGCTACAGCATGCTTAACTTATGGAGTATAAACAGATTTTAACCACAGGTGTTTGACTTCATTTTTAGCACCAAGTTCCATTCACAAAGCAGGTTTGTATTAAGTCCTGTCCTTGGACATGCACACAATCCTCCAAGCAATTAAACTGCTCTGCTGTAAGGACACAACCTGTGTCAACTGCTGTGCAATGCAAGATGGGTCATTTCAAAGTACTCTCAACTCTTTTGTCATGTTTTTCTATTTGTAGTATTTTATTCAGAGGGGTTTTTTCATGACAATAACCTTTTATTTACTGTATTTAATGTGACCCCATGAAATCAATAGGTTTCAAAATAATTATTTACCTCTCCCTTCATCATTCGAACTTTTGCCAGCCACCAGCCACAAGGTTCTTGGTCATTTGCCCTGGAATAAACCTGAAAATAAAAGTTGTAAGAAACACTGAAAGTGCATACAAACATAATTCACTTACCTGTACATATAGTGAAGTAACAATTTTTCTGATTTTCATTAAAATTGAACGCTATTCTACACAGACCTCATTTCTGAGTAAATTATCCAGTCACATGCTGCTTGCACTCCAAGGACTGCGAACAGATTTCCTTTGCATATATTAATGACAATTAAATCAAAATTTCTAAAGGAAGATAAAATCTTGGATAAACACTTCTTCATGGGCAATTCCTCAGTAAATTCAAACATTGTATTCCCACTGGAAGTTCACATACAGAATAACTCCACAATTCAGATTTCTGTTTTGTCCTTGGCTTACTTGATACATGAAGGACTACTGAAATGAAGCAAGTCATCCCATGACTACATATTCTATATTAAACAAATGCTACCAAGTTAATGCAGTATCAGATATAAAAGAGATGGCTCCTGAAACTCACTTTCCTCATCTTCTGCATGTTTTATTTATTCCTTATACACTTCTGACAGGCCAAAGTCATTTGCACGTAGACTAAACAAATTTTACAATAGCAAAGAGGTAGAAAATAACTCTTTACATATAACCTCTAACAAAGGCAACAAATAGCAAGTATTTCAAATAAAGAAATTAAAAAAAAACTCCAGCACTTATATTACATTTTTTCTTATATTAACAGCCCAAAACTACGAAGGTACCGTAAAGAAACTCAATACTTTGACTTTAAGGACAAATAAAGGAAAAAAACCCCAGAAGTTAAAGTAATTACTAAATTCCTAAAGATACTACAATGAGCTGGGAAGAGAATATGCACCTTTTGATTTCTTAGTTTAATACATCACTTCTAATTAACACTGTTTCTCTGTAGGAACCATGTAATTCACACAGTTCCCTATCAGACTGTACCAGATACTTCAACTGGGTTTAAACTCTTGGTATTGGAGCTTTATTACATCTTCGTATCAAAACATTTTCAACACTTCCATTCGAGGTCAAAAATGAAAACTGCCTAGTTTTTGTTTCAGAATTAAAAACCTTCTCAGCTCTTTTAAGTTTTAGATTTTGAAAAGCTTCCATTAGTAGTTCTGTGGAAAAACTGAAGTGTCACAGCTTCACTAAAATGCTAATAGATCACTTGTAGAGGCATGCTCCACTTCACACCTTCACCTTGGTAAGGCACTTACAGCTGCCTTGAATGGATAACAATTTACAGCTCAGGACAGGTCCATGAGGATACACTCACCTCCACCTCATCTCCTTCACCAATTTCTTTCTTGATGTCAGGGGGTGGTGGTAATCTGACTTCATTAAAGGGCACCTGGCGCTCTGGTTGCCAACTGGAAGTTGAAGAAACATTAAATATTACTTTTCTACTGTTTTCTTAATTTTAGTTTTAGAATGAGTTTTAACTAAACTCATTCTTTCCATACAAGCAAGTCTGTTTCCTTATTGCTACAAAGCAAGCCTTATAAGCAAAGGAACAAAACAATCACGTCAAGATAAAAGTATAATCTGGAAGATATTTCATGACAAGATTTTTAAGTTAACTGAAAAACTTAACTTGACTGGGCTCATTACCAGCTTTCACAAAACTCCAAGGAAAGATTATTAGATGATGTACTTATCTACTGTTCAAGTCATAGAGCCTTTGTACAGATGCAAGCTCTGCTTTGCAGTCCACCATGCAACCATGAGGTTCATCCATCTCTCCACCTCATATTTAACATTTCAACTTCTTCCACCAAAGCTTTAAGTATTCCAGAAAAATCTGACTCTGATCTTTAAGAAATCTTTATATTTCTACCTGCAAACTTGCTGACACTCCCCAGTGTCTGGCAAATGGATTCAAATCCAAACATACCTTTATATCTGCTTATCAATACCAATTATTTCTAGGGATAAAAAGTTTTACCTTCCTGTACAGAAAGGCTATTTTACTGTGGTTGGCTCTACAAAACATTTTACTTTTAGAAGCGTGTATTTTCAGTGCATTTTATGAAGACTACTGGAGCAATTCATATCCTATTTTCTCCTGAAATTCCTTTTCCTCCTACTCTGTTAATCTATAGAATACCATCAGCTGTTCCTCACTCTTTTAGGCAGAAACCCAACTGAAGACTCTACACAGGTTGAAATAGAACCAGGAAAAAAAAAAACAAACCCAAAGAAGTCATTAACTTAGAATATCTGAGACTGATGGTATCTGTCAAAGCATTGCAATGTCCATCATTTCTGCCCATCTCCATGTTTGTATCAGACACCAAGAGAACACACAAATCAACCTGTAACAGGAGGGACCATTGCAAGTCATTTGCTTTGCTTACTCCTGATACACCCAGACAGAGCAGCCTAAATTAGTGGAACAAGTCTGAGCATAGGGAGCAAAGTGCACCTCTGCAACTTTCTAGATGAAAAGATGGATGCATTTACACGTTTGCTCCTAAAAGAAAACTTAACCTCAAGCACCTCACTTCATGAAGAGGTGATGCATCACATAGTTTTGCTCTAGAAATTATTATGAACTTTTTCTCTTAAATATAGTTTGAAAAACAACAAAAACTCATGATGGTGATTATTGAGGTACTGGAACACATCCAAAGCAAGAAAGCTAGTGAAGGGTCTGATGAGGAGCAGCTGAGGGAACTGGGGGTGTTCAGCCTGGAGAGAAGGAGGCTCAGAGAGACCTTATCGCACTCTACAACCACCTGAAAGGAGGATTGGAGCCAGGTGGAGATTGCTCTCTTCTCCCAGGTAAAAAATGATGGGATGAGAGGAAAGATCCTCAAATTGTGCTGGGGAGGTTTAGATTGGGTATTAGGAAAAATTTCTTCACTGAAAAGAGTAGTCAGGCATTGGAACAGGGAGGTGGTGGAATCACCATCCCCCAAAGTGTTGAAAGGGCACGTGGATGTGGCACTTGGGGATACGGTTCAGTGGTGAACACCATGGTGCTGGGTCAGTGGCCGGACTTGATCTTAGAGGTCCTTTCCAACCCCGAGGATTTTATTACATGGATAGTTTTTGTGGAGGATGGAAGGTATTTTGGTTATAAAATGTTATTTAAATCACATTCTATTTCAGAGAAATGGTGAAAGGGGCTGCCAAAAAGCCACTTGCAATTAAATTGCCCTTGTTGCAAAAGTAAGGGTTGCTAATCTAATGCTTTGGGTTTTTCTTCCCCCTCCCTGCCAAGGAAGGAAGTCCACAGTGGAAAAGGGCACAGAAGGCTCAGTTCTCAAAATACAAGCTAAAGTTTTGATGGCAAAACTTTCTGAGTCCAAAATTAAAACATCTAACTGGTGAAATGCAAAACAAGATGTTTTAAGAGATTACTTGTGAATGGCTGCAAATTACCTACTAAGACAACCTGACAGAACTGACACCTGAGTTCCAAGGCATGAATTAAAAAAAAAAAAAAAAAAAGGCAAAGTCTTTGCTTCTTACAACAGAGATGCTTTTCTTCCAAGAAAAAGAAAGGCTTTGGCTGCTTCAAACTCCAATGAGCCTCCATGAAACTGCACCTCTAGATCCAATTTTCTGTCTTATACAGTAATAAAAGTTTCCAGTTCCTGAAACTTCTGCATTTGTTCTTTGCCTCCTTACTCTCCAAAAATGTCTCTTAATTAAGTATTGCTATGGCCACAAAATCATCAGCAGCAGTCTGTGCTAGTACACCTAACTTGGGGAACCTCACAACAGCTGCAGATAAAGGCTGGCTAACAACAGCAGAAAATGCAAGTGACAGTTTGGATTGCCAATGCAGAATAGATGTGTTTATTTAGTTAGTGATGATCACTATCACAACAGTGAGAGGACAGGACCCTCTCTTGCCAACTTCACTTTACTAAAGCTCTTAGGAGCTCAGTAAAAAGCATAAGAGTTGATCAGGTTTACAAGACAGAGTAATGTGACTAGAACTGTGTACACACTTCCTCATCACACCTACTTTTAGGCAACAGAACACCCTACACGTGTTGTAGCCCATCCTTTTTGGAGCATGGCTGCTGCTGCCAGGCCTTCTGTAAAACACATGGTTAACATGGATACTAAATATTAGAAACGTGTTTGCTAACAATGACACTCCTGCTGTGAACCACTGTCACTTCCTTTAGCTTATCTGGTTTCTGGCATGAAAGTACACACTTTGAAAGCTATGAAAAGTAATTGCTTTTCTTTAAAAAGAAATATGGACGTTGAATATGAAACTGAAGATTTGTCACATCTCCTCAGACCACGGATAGGACAAAGGACCCAATTTTTTTTCATTTGTTGGGTTTTGTGGTGGAGTATGAAAACCCAGGAGATGATAACAGCTTCCATTACCACTCCAGTTAGTACAAATTACAGTTGCCAGCTCATCTTTCAACTCTTTTCAGAAAAGAAAGACTAGAAAACAGATTAAATGGAAACAAAGACTGGACTTCACAGAGTGAACCCCAGGATTAGTTATTTCCCCCCCTAGGATTTCTTTTTACACACATGTATATCTGTACACACACACATATAAACACCCTGGGATTATGTAACCAGGACTATAAACACTGTTGATAAAGACACACTTGCACACTCCCTAGCATTACCTTTATTATCCAGCAATCTTTCTTGAAGAAAGGCTCAAAGACTAATCTACAGGTTAGAGCTGGCAGAGTTTAGTTAACAATTTTCACATCAAAAGCTGACACATTTTATAGGATCTCCACCTAGTAACTGGAAGGGAAACAGGATGTAGCTCACAGAATACTTTGAATTAGCACTGGAATCTCACAGGTAATCCATGGTGTTATCAGTCTGAACACTGAACAAGAGGTACTTATATGTACTTTACCATCCCATAGATTATCCTTGGCTTGCCCCTGCAAGTCCCTAGCAGCACTGCTGTGTTTATATGTTAAATGAAGAGGGCCTCGTGAATAATTCTTTCTCAAGATTTGCTTCCAGATTTGCTCACTTTTCCACTCAAAAACAATAGGTTTTTTGACTGGATATATACATGCATTTATTTTCCTAATAGTTAAAAAGGAATCACCATCAGCACATTTCTGGTTTTCTCTGGTTGAGAACCCTGATCAGTATTCCTCATACATACACAGAATTGCTTATTTAAGTCCTTTAGTGTTTTCCACCTTTTTCTGCTTTTGTGTAAGAGTATCAAACCTGCGCCACTTGTTCTCATTTTAATTAAATCCGGCTGTCACATCTGTGGGCATCACTAAAGATACCAGAGAATGGACAGGACTGTGTAACTCTGATACAGAGATTCAAGGCAGTTCATGGAAACTAAACAGAATAGTGAGCCTGTCCTTCTAAAACTGTACTCTTCTAATGAAATCTGCTTCCTCTTGATGGCAAAACAATCAAACAAAAAACCAACAAACAAGCACAAAACTGAAAGAATCTAGTTTTCAAATTATTATTTTTTAAATAAAATACTTACTTGTTTTCAAATACAACTGTGAGGGAGTCCTCATGAACATCTTTGATAAATCCCTAAAACAAAAACATGTTTGTTATAAGAATGCATGTGAAATCAACATAAGGCAGCAATTTCAATACAGCCTGAAAGTGAGCCAAGACCATCTCTACCACTAAGGTTCCAATTTAGGAAAGATCCAAGACACACTCCCACTGTTCCACAAGGTTGCTGATATCCTTAGCAGGCTGTTCCAAGACGTACAGAGCACAGGGATTGCTTCCAATGACTGCTCAAATCTGACCAGCACATTTACAACTGAACTCACCGTAAGAGGTTCTGTTTTATCTACAGGTGTGCACAGGTGTTTTTAAAGGAACACAAGGAGGCAAATCCAGGCAAGGGGAATTAGTCAAAAAGCTGGGCATAGCACTATCTGCTTCATAGATATTCTTCTCAACACAAAACTGAATCCCAAACAACTGTCCCTCAGAACAGCAAGTTTGGATCAAATTTGGCAACTGGAGCTGCCACAGAGCTAGTTATGGTATCAACTTTCAGGTACTAAATTGGGGACTGTATGAGGCCAAATGCCTGTAGGACCTCTCATGGAAACAAAGAGAATACAGTAGTTCAGGTTTTTGCGCTTATATTTAGGGGGCACTGGTTATGTCAAAAACATAAAATTAAGTTCCTAATTTCTTGATTAAGGAAGGCAGGCATGTTGAAAAAAACAATAATTAAAAAATGATAAAAGAACACTACTCCTGCTTTTGCTGCAGCCTGGTATTTGCCCAAGCAGAGGTGGCCAAGCAGGACCCTGCAGTTTTAAAGGAGTAAGAGAGCTGCACAGCTATGTTCAGAGAAGTTCCAGGAAATCTGCTGAATGGATTATATCCACTTAAGAAACTGCCAGCTGAGGAGGACGAAGAACATATCAGCTGTGCACGGAGCAACCAGCCCACAGAGGTATTATGTGTCAGCTCAGGGAAAGATAAATTTTGACACAGGAGATCCCTCCATGTAATGACGGACAGTAAAGGAGCCCACACTGACAGCTGGGCTACAAAGGGCCTATAAAAACAAATCTCCTTTTACCTGAGCTCTGCTTGGGCAACGCTGTGAAGGCATTTGCTCAAAACCTGCTTTTCTGCTCCCTGAGCTTCCCTCAAACCCATCTGTCAGCAGCACAAAAGGCTGGTTCTAGCAGAAAGCACAGTGGTAACCCTGAACAAAGCAGGTCACTAGAAATCATCCTGCTCAACCACCCAGTGTGCTCCTAATAAAATAAACCCTCGCAAAGGCCATCCTGCCACTGCAAGGCAAGGAAGGCAAATCTCCTTCTTGGAAAGGTAAGTAACTGAAACAGTTGATAATAAAATACAGCCATAATCAGGGACTTTCAGTTTCAGGGAGTCTCTAGACAGGTGAACTGGATGGAATACAGAGCTTTGTCTGTTTAAGGATGCAAAGAGCACACAAAATTTTACTGCCTTAAGTATGTGTAAGCCAGCAACAGAGGAAAAGCAGAACTACTACCAAATTCATGCTACAAAATGTCCCCTTTAAACAAGGCTCCACATGGGGACAAATTACCATGGCATAAAGTGCAGGAAATAACAGTTATTCTACTACAATTCATCCAAACTCTATTCAGGGGCAAAACACCCCAGTCACAGCACTGCAAACCAACGTCAGGCTGTCCAGCATTCCGCTACATGACAACTTATCAACAGAAAGCAGTATTTACAGAGAGAGATTAGCAGCCATTTATCTGCATTCCAAGAGACCGTGATTCAAAGTTAGTCTTTGCCTCTTTATGTGGCTTTAATTCATAGCTGAACCTGATCTCTCATTTACGTTACTTTGTGTTCTCACAGTGCTCGATATGTATTCGGTTGCTAAGGTCAGCCTATGGTAGCTAAAAATTTATTCTGCAGATCTGAATCCAGTTCTTTCCTTTGTTAAAAAACACAACTTCAGAATCAATCAGGTACCTTAAGATATAAGAAAAACATTCAGAACTCAATGCTCTGTCGAGTTTAGAAAGTCCTGAATCCACTGACTACCTACAGATTTCATTAATAAGACAAAAGAAGTTCAAAAAAGAATAAAATTATTTCAGACAATGAGCCCATTGCCAGGTGAAGTGTGGCTTTCTGTGTAAGGCACAAATAGGTTCAGAATTGACAGTCACCTTTCAGGCTCAGCTCCACTGAAGAATGCCAGGGCTGAAGTGGAGCAGCAGTGCAGAGATATGGCTCTCAGCAGACCAGCAGCTGACACTGCACAAACGTCAGCTGCATAAACAGGAGCACTGGGCAGTTTTTAAGAAAATCTTAAGTACAAATTCCAACAAAGAATCTGTGCATTTTACAGGCCCATGTGGGTTTCAGGAACTCCTTCACAGAGGAAATCTTTCCTTCAAAGTCTGCACTCTGCTCTCCCTTCCCCTCCCACGGGAGAATATAATGCAGACTCATGGCAGACACGTGGGCAGGAACTGCCTTGGAATTACCTGAACAGCTTTTCCAGCTGGCATTCCCAAACTCTTTCATTCCCTAGTATTTACATATGAGAAATACTCAAAATCAAGTATAACATTTATGAAGTATGCACTTCAGGTTAGAAATGCACATGTGTAAAGTATTAAATAAAACTGCATAATCATTAAATAATTATATTGTTGTGATGCCTGAAAAAAATCTGATCAGATGAACACAGGACTAACAGTGAAGGAGTAACATAAAAGTCAAAAATCCCAAGTACAATTCTTCCTACTATTATCAATTTCCTTACAGCTGTGGGGATGACATCACATTTATAGGAACTAAAGCACAGCAGCCTCTGAGGTACTACAGACTGCATGGTTCACTTGTAACTAGAAATAATAAGAATCCAACAGAGGTTTTAAATACAGCTCTCTAAGAAATTATTCCATTATTGCCAAGAAGGATGCCAGAGGATCACCGGAACACTTGTTTAAAGTAAAAATTCCTGCATATTGTTTTCTTACTTACAATCCTGACTATACACATTAATCAGCTGTCACTTACAACTTCCAGGTAAAAAAGAGAAATAGATTTCATGTGTGTTGGGATGAGATTCAGTGTAGTTTTAAAAGAAGTGTTCCAAGAGCCTATGATTATTTAATTAAAGAAAAAAAAAAAGTTTTACCAAAAACTCCATGACATTAAGATATTTCACAATACAAAACAGATTCTTTTACATCAAAAGTTATAGTAAATCCCATAAATTTACAAGGATTTCTTCAGAAAGGGTGTGATGCACATAAAACAGAGAAGCAAATATCCTGCTTTTCAATTAGGGAGTATATCAATGAGGTAGTCTATATAAATAGATTTGCACTAGTCATGCCTGATATTGTATCAAAAACATTCTCTACTAAATTAGGTAATGATGCATCACCTTAACTTCTGCTCAAATGAACAAAGTGCTCCATTACTGAAATCTAATTTAGCAGTGTTGTCTAAGACAGATAATACCAGCACCTAAGTTTGAAGAGTCCTATGTTCCTAACATATCACTCCATGTATCTTCATTCCACATAAAGGAATGAGGCAGATCTAACAAGAGACCACCAAACATACAATCAATAAACACAGTGTCATCAAAACACATAGTGAGGAACTGTACTATTAACAAGCAAGCTTACACATACCCTGTGTGTTTTACACCACCTACAAAACCATGGAGGGCAAAAAGGAAAGAAAAATTGGCATGACTTCATCTTGCCAGAGCCCAGATTTGGCCCGTGCAGATATTAGTGTCAGTCACTGGGAGCAGGATCTCTGGCAGTCCATGTATGCCCTGCTCGCTGCAGCCCAGCTCAGGAGGCAGGAGTCTGTACTGTACTCCAGCTATTAATGTCCTGCTGGCTCCACAGGCACTTGGGTTCAGACCTGTCTCTGCCACTCACTTGGCAGGAGCTGGGCTTCCAATACCAGCACCTGGAAAGGACAGCATCAGAGACCCAGCAAATCTAACACAGAGCTGCACCGAGGGCAGGGGGAACAGGGCAGGGAACTGTGAACGAATCATCTGCCACCAAAATCGCTGCAGCTGAGACTTCATTTCATAACAGACACTCTCTTTCCCTTTTACCTGGGTTTTGCTCATGGATTTAGGATTAGGATCTGCTGATAACATAAACGGATCAAGATTTACTGAAGTGCCCTTACAGTGAACTGTATGTCTCTGTGTCTGTGTATATATATATATATATACACACACACATACCCACACACAAAGACACTACCTTTTTTTAAATCCCGTTCCAGGCAAAGTCACAAAATGTGTAAAACAGGCAATCCAAGTTCCCCCTGCATTCCGCTTTCTTAAATTTATCTGATCCCCAAGTAGGGTGGCCGAATCTAAAAATGAGGTGCTGTTAGTTTAGCTGCAAACTTTCTTTCCAGGGACAGCCACTGTGCTGGCTCTTGAGTCCCACATACCTGCACAGTAAAAACCATACTAATATCACTTACCCACTGCTGACTCAATTCCAAACAGCAAACACTTGGGCATCTGGTACCATGGACTGTTTCTGAACCAGTGATATAAAGGTCAAGCAGCCTATATCCAGTTACCAAGCCCTTCCCTCCTTTTCAGATGCAAGAACCCTTCGTATTTCTAACTAACACTGATACACAACTGTTTCATGTAACAAATACATCCCTCAGTAATAATTATTTCATGTATCTCATGCTGAGCCCCCAAGGGAAAAAAAAAGAAAATAAATGAAAGCAAATGCAAGAAACTTGTAAATAATCAAATCACTTGACAGGAAAGAATGAACTTGGTGAAGTATTATTTTCATTAGGAGTGATTAGCTGCACCTGCTTATACAAGGAATTGATAAAAGCCAGCAGCTGCAGTTTGCTGCAAAACACAAACATTACAAACAGGCATTAGGTGAGAAAAATATTATCATATCCATTTTAGTTTCATTTATGACATTACTACTTATTTCCATTCACAATCATAATCATTACAACATGTAAATTCAAGGATCATTCTGACAGTTATGCAAGAACTTCAGCACTGAATCCCCTGGTTTAGGCTTATTCATGGAAGTCTAAATGACTCATTGCTTATACTGCTTTCTTCATAAGCATATTCCCAAAGGGCAAAACTTCCAGAAGACACCCTCCACTGATCAGGTACCTCAGCAATCAATAAGCATTGCCTCTGGCATCTCCCTGAAAGGCTCAAGCAAATGGCTTGTCAACAGCAACAATGACTACAGCTCCTCCTTGCAGGACTCTAAGCAACTCTCAAGAGATCACCAGCATCTTTAAAGTGTCTGAAATTTCACACCTATACAGATATAGGGCTAGATGTAACTAAAAAATGCTGACTATCATAACACAGTTGAGACCTTCAAAGAAAAAGCCAAAGGTAATTCCAGTTTCTATGTTCCTTGGTATAATAATTGTACATGAATAACTGTGTAAGCTACACTCCTAATGACAAGTTCCTAGTTTAATAGCCATGGAGCTAAAAGCCACTCAAAACAACTCAAGCTGTTCTCAAAGCCACTAATTAAAAACTGTAAGAAAAATTAAAAAATAATTATATTTTTATTGATGCATAAACTCTCCCACAGAATTGCTCATCATATTTTGACTCTACATGTGGAGAAATGGTGTGTACTTCTCATTCATCACTTTTTCCCCTTAGTCATATTTTGGCTAGTCTCTACCTTGAGGCCAGTGCCAACTCCTGCTACCAGCACTTAGCTTAGTCCTGTTAGCAGAGCAACTGCACCTCGTTAAACAGAACAGGACAACAAGGAAGCACTTCAGAACCTGTAAATTAAAGGTTGTATTCCATTCTAATTCATGCTTTTATTTATTTTATGCCCTTATATATTTTAAAGAGCTACTACTGGAAGAACACAAGGGCACACAGCACCACTGAATGTGTTCTAGCACATTCAAGTCCCTACAAGGAAGAATGCGAGGGATTTCAGAGCTATTCAGATTCTACTGAAAGACTCAAGTAGAGGAAGTGATTTGGTGTTCAATTTATGTACCTTGGATCTTACTGTAAGGCCCAACCTATTTCACAGCAGCTGACATCTGTCCTCATGAATAAAGTGCATCCCCAGGGCTCTGATTTGCATACAAGGGAGCACACAGGCTGATGGAGATACTGCGGGAAACAGAAGCTTTAGCCTTGTTCTTCCAAGAGCCCTTTACAACTGGCAGGTCCAGAGGCAGTGGGCACAAACTGGAACACAGGAATTTCTGTATGAATGTCAGAAAACTTTTTTTTTTACAGTGAGAATGACTGAGCAGAAGCACAGTTTGCTTGGGAGGTTGTAGACTCTCCATCCTCTGAGATATTCCAAAGCCATCTGGACATGGGTGACTGGCTCTAGGTGTCCCTGCCTGAGCAGGGGTGTGGACCAGATGAATTCCCAGTCTCTGCCAGACTCAATCCTCTGTGAGTCTGTGAACTACTTCGTGATCTTAATGACACAGAAAACCATCATCCTGCCAATGCTGCAGTCAGGCCAAGAGGAGGCTGAGAGTATTCAGCTTCCACTCTCTTCAACTCACACAGGGGCCAAAGAAATCCAGGTATTTTTGACCATTTCACATATGAAAAAAGTCTAACATCACAAAGACAAAAACTAAGCTGCCATCTAGCCCTCATCTAAAAACCATCAACTGTTCTGCTCTCAGGAGGCCCTCAATGCACCTCAAACATATGCAAACCCTTAACTACCCTGTCTGTTCTCTCCTCCATTCCATAGCACAAAACTCCCCATTTTTCCCAACTCCATCACCACTTCAAGTCCCATCAGTGCCATCTGTTCTCCAAAGACAACAGATCCTCAATATACACATGCAAAGTCTTCTGAACTCCAGGAAGTGGCTGAACACTGGCTCTGCTGTGTAGTGATTGAGAACCTGGAATAAAACTCAAGGTAAATGCTGTCCTGTTCTCCAGATTATATAATTTATGGAAAGCAATGAAAAAAAAAAAAAAAAAAAAAAAAGAAAGCATAAATTAAGTTTGGTTATTTAGAAACAGGAGTTTAAAATTAGATCATAATTATGCTTTCTCTTGTACAAAAATTCAAAAAGGTTCCTTGGGATCTACCATAACCACAACTGTTGTCCATTGATTCATGTATCATGAAAAGCATTTTGAGTTTTCATGTATTTTAATAAAGAACCTAATTTTCTGTACTAAAAATTTATAGCAACCATAGTGTATAAACATAAATGTATGTTCATAAAGCACACATACAATGTATGTTCTTCCAACATGTATGAAGAATTCCCTCTTAAAATGGAAGAGCAACTATTGGAGGAACAAAAGAATCTATGTAAAGTATAATTTACCATGGTCATACCTCCAGTAAGTACTGAAAACCCACTACAATACTCCAACAGATTTAAGCACTACATTTGTTCTAGTACAGCCAAGTTGCAGACCATAGTAACAACTCATTAAAAAAAAAAAAAAAACAACTCTCATGTTACTGTTTACATAATTATTTTGGGTTTTATCTCTGTTGGCATAGCAGGATCTTTCTCATCTCGTGTAACTGGAGGTATGTTGGGCTAATGACTCTGAATTCAAACTAAGGGCAAACTTCAGTTTCATCCCATCTTACATGTTCTGCTTTTCTCTTCAGAAAACTTTTGCCACCTTCCACACAATGTCATGTGGCTCAGACAACATAACCCTCTTCCCATTATCCTGCACACAGCAGGATCAGTGCTTCCTAAATGAGACTGACACACCTCCCTCCTTTGCTTCAGAAACTTTAAACAGCAATGGCTAGGAGTATTACCTAGTTCCAAAATACATGCAGAACCTCTGCCTACTTCAACTCCACAAAATGGAGTCACTGACACATTTCACTGCATGTAGCTCACAAGAATAATCTTTTAAAATTGTGTTTCTTCGGTTTATTTGGTTTGGGGTTTTTGGTTTTTCGAGGGTTTTTCTTCCCTCCACATCAACAGTGGATTATTCTGAATTGAGGCTTTGATCATTGTGTATCCAATCACTCTAACCTGCCTTCACCCACCATGAAGACGCCACCACTAGACTTAATCCTCATTTCATTGATCTCAAAGCCATTCTGCCATTTTTAATTAAAACTTCTGCTTTTGTTAGTCACCGTTCATATGGCTAAAGCATGATGGTGCTAATCCAAGTCTCACAATTCTCACTGACTTAAGAGCAGACGTCATCATTGCAGATTTTACATCAGGCTTATTGTAATAAATTCTGTGCACGCATATCCCTTCAGTCCAAGAATTCAGCACACCTGCTCATACTCCCATGAGACTCACATTCCTCTTAAGTAGAAGAAACAACTAATCCATGGTTTGTAAACTTGTCCAAGATCACAAAGTTAAGAAGAGTGTTTCCAAATTCTGGGCTTCCTAAGGGGTAGTGGAGGGAGTGGAAAAAAAAAAAAATTCTATTTCAGAGCATCCTGTTCCAGATGCAAATGGTTCTAATGTGGGATTCTGTGTTTGTTTCTTTAAGTTCAACAAAATAATGTACCTGATTTAGAAAATGTATTATCTACTGATTGTAGTAAAAAATTTCAGAGGGTTCCCTACCAAGGAGATGCAGGTTACCCCACTGCATTCTTTCCCCATAAGAATATCTCCCATTTGTCATGGCCAGTTGAAAAAACTAACTCCTGAAGTCAGCTGGTTCCAATCCCTTAAAACCAACTGCCTGCACATACTGTACAATTACCACATGACTTCCAAGCCAAATCCACAGCTGCACACAGGAAATTCAGAGGGGGGGGAAAAAATGAAAAAAGGACAACCCCACGCCCCCCCAGTGCAACACTGGCTGTGCATGTGGTTGGGCACAATAGCTAAAGAGAGTCCCGAGATTAAATCCTCCCAGAACACAGCCACGCTGCGTGCTCACAATACCGGCTGGAATCAGCCCTTCTGGAAAGGAAGACAGGAGGCTATTGCCATAAAAAGAGCTGGGATTCTTAAACATCTGAAGCCAGGCTTAAGGGAAAATGACTGACAGGCAACAGCTGAGAGTATTCTGCATTGATCCTGTACCATCCTGACATTCCAGAGAGGGTGATGGTGAAGGAAGATTTCTGACGGCATAAATAAACTCGAAATCTCAAAAAAAAAATTATTTTAAACATTTAAAAAAATCATTATTACCGCCTCGGCTCGCCCCATACCACCCAAAAGCCCCATCATCTCGACAAACCAACCCCCTCCCATCCCCACACGCCCACCCACCCTCACCAAAACGAAGGCCCGGGGAATTCCCCCCCCCGGGCCCCGCCGGCGGTTCTGCCTTCCCACCACACGACCCTCCCCTGAGCGCAGCCCTCGCCAGCCCCGTCACCGCCGACCCCCGCCGCCGCCGCCGCCCCGCTCCATCCCCGCCGCCCCCGGCCCCGCGGCCCCCGCACCTTCCCCGCTGCCCGCGCCCTCCCCCGCGGCCCCGCAGCCCCGGCCCCGCCGGGCGCGGAGCCCCCGCCGCCGGTACCTTGTAGAAGGCCCCGTTGGAGCCGCGCACTTCCACCGTCAGCTCCTCCATGTTGGGGCCGCAAAGGACGCCGGGACGAGCTTCTAGAAACTGTCACCGCGGGGGGAGCGAGGGAGCGCCGCCCGCCCCCTCCGCCCCCCGGCTCCTCCCGCTCCTCCCGCTCCTCGGCGGGGCGGGCCCTGCGGGACGGGGTCCCGGGAAGGGCTCCCCGGCGCCGGCGGAGCGGGGCGTTCCCTGCGGGACGGGGCTCCCCGCTGTTCCCTCCCCGCCCGCCGGCGCTGAGGGGGGAGCGCGGGAGCCCCCGCGGGAGCGGCCGCGTGAGGGGGGCGGCGGCGGGGCCGGCGCTGCGCGGACAATGCGGAGCGGGGCTGCTCCCGTTTGAACGAACGGTCGTTGGAAATGCCGGGCTTGAGGGGACGCCCTCGGCTCCCGAGCTGCCCCCGGGGCCGGGCGTGTCAAGATGGTGCCTGACATCCCTGCGCCGAGCTCGGCTTTGTCCCTCACGCAGCCCCCGAGGGTGCCCGCCCGGCCCTGCCCCGCCCTGCTCACACAGGGTGTGTGTGGGCTGTTCTGCCTGCCTCCCCCAGGAAAAATTAAAAATATAAAGTGCCTGTGCCGGTCGATGACCCTCGCCACACACTCGGACGCGAATTATGCTGCGAGCTGGATGCTCACATAAGCTTAGTCATGCAGAGCCTGATGAACGGCCTGTGCCTTTGCCAAAATGCATATGTTTTTGCATTAGAATTAAATATAGAAACATGGAATCATCAGGGTGGGAAGAGACCTTTAAGGCCATCATGTCCAACCACAACCCAGCACTGCCATTGTGTCCCCCTAAACCACTGAGCACATCACCCAGCACTAGATCCAGGTGCCTCATAAACACCTCCAGGGATGGAGATTCCACCACCTCCCTGGGCAACCCATTCCAATGCCTGGCCACCCAAACAGTGAAAATGTTTTTTTCTAATATCTCATCTGAATCTCCCCTGTCTCAGCTTAGGGCCATTTCAATAACAGCACTTTCAAATGCCCTTTCTGCTGATCTTTTCTGTTGGACATCAGCCCTAAATGACCAAGGGTACACACACGATAGTATTTTACCCATCAGTTGTTTTCATTTTTAGTTTCTCCATGTTAATCTCCCACTGTAGTTTTTGTGCCATGTCTGTCAGAGGGGGGAGGATTTGGGGTAATACAGGCCCAAAAGTGCTGAGAAATCTGGCAAGTGAATAAGGAGTTACAAATGCTCAAAATGGTCCAAGAACGTGTGGCCGTGACACTTGGGGACGTGGTTTAGTAGGGATCAGCACAGCACTGGGTTGGACTTGGTGATCCTAGAGGTCTTTTCCAGTCCTAACATTTCTATGATTCTGTGATTCTGAAGTGCCCTAACAGAAAGAAAAATACAGGTTCAACCAACATCTTGGACTTTTTTTCCCATGCTGTGCGCATGAATATTCTCATTCCTGAGTAATACACATTCCACGTGAATGTTGGAGGGTACATCTTGTTCTTAATATTGTTTAAATCTTTATAAATTACCCACAATTTATTCTGTCTTTGGTGCCTAGGCCATGCATGGGGAAGAGAATCCTTCTTCGATATGGTAGGTGCCCCCTTCTGTGTTGGCAGAGGCTGCTCAAGACTTCCTAGGATAAGTATGGAACCTGATAATATGAACCAAACAGTTGTGCTACAAACATTCAACACCAAAAATTTTCATCGCTCCAAGATTGAATAGCCTGAGGTTCATTTATTTAGCTACCAAGACACAGTGTCAACTGCTAAAAAATGGTGTCTGGGGTTTAAAAAGAAAAAAAAAAAAATAACCTACGCATGAGCTGCTGCTGTCCTCAGGAATGAAAATAGGACACAGATAAAAGCAATCACTCTAGAACTGAGTGAGGTGTCTGGGTCCACATTTGCAGAACTGGGGGACAGTTCTGGTCCTTAATGATAAGGAGAACTGGCTTGAGCCAATGCAATCTGCATCTGAATTTGCCTGATAAAATTTGTTTTTCTGGAAGAGTGTGGATGATAGTGGTTAAGTGGCAGGGTTGTTTACATGTTAATATTGAGGCGATTGCTATGCCTGGGTGAAATGGGGGTAAAAGAGGGCTGTTAGCAGATTGTAGGCCATAGTAGTTTGCAGCACATCAGCCAGAGTGTAGAGGATGAATCTGTTCTAAGTTTAGTTTTCACTTAATATAAATTAGAAGTAACTACTAAATTGAATTACTCAAAGTATTTAATGAAATAAGAAAAGGGAGGATCTTCATTCTTCTTCAGGAACTCAAGGGTCTTCCTCTGATAGTAGCTACTTACAGCTTCTTTCACAAGACGTGGTAAGGTGACTAATCTTTTGGTTTCATTTTGCAAAACATGAAACTGCCACCTCCATTTCCTAGAGCCGTTCTGGTCGGGGAAATGCCCTGGGTAAATCTGGTTGAACCACTCTCTGTCCTCTTTTGAAACTTCCACAGCTCAGGAGGGAGAGCAAGTTTGAACATGCCAGAAGGACAGTAAGCAGGAAATAGCAGGATTCTGTACCCTTTTCTTGGCTGGAAAGACCAGAAGAAGGTTTGCTTCTTTGAGTGAGCAAAGTGAAGGGTGAACGATTAAACACGGAGGGATTAAAGTTGTCTTTAAATACATCAAGGTACACAAAGGGGATAACGATCAGTGAGAGACTGAGGCTACAAAAGGCAGAAAACATGACTAGTGAAAAGACTCCCAAATAGCATTAATTAACTTAGAAATGGGACTTTAGAATGGGAGGTTGAGGAAGTTTCAGGAACAGCCTTTCAAAATTAATTAATGAAAGTTAATATAGCCTGCCTACTTTTAGGATGGTAAAAGCATTTATGATGGTGACATATCATGAGCAATATAAACCAAGATAGAAAACTCTGAAAGTATTGACACCTGCAAATAAACAACCAGCTCATACTCCCATCCTTCCAAATGCCTTGTCTAAAATTCAAGAAGTATGTGGATATGCTGGAGAGGGTTCAGGAAAAAGCCATAAAACCAAAGACTGAAAATGTAACTCACTGTAAAACAGTATCATGGCAGAGTTTTAATACATGGAAAGAATTATTTTTTCTACAATCTACAAGTACCCAGGAAGAAAAAAAAAAAAATAAAGGCCTCCTTAGATTCTTATCGCTAGCAAATTTGAAATCAATATTGAGTTTGCTCCAGTTCATACACAAATGAATTCATGGAAATGTTGTCAACTGTGTCACTGAGGGTTGGAATGGAAATGTCATTCTGGGACCTTCTGACATCACACTTTGTTAAATGTTCACCTCACCCAAAAGCTGACAAATTTTAACCATTTTCAGGGACTTGGGCAAGAGTGAGAGAACTATGAAATAATCAACATAACTGCTAAGAATAGTTACCTCTTAAAGTAAGATTATATTTAGTTATGAAAAGATGCAGAAATTGGTAGCCCTCTTACACTGCTAGTAGGCTGAGAGTTCATGTTGGAAAAAAAATGTTGTAGTTTTTAACTACTAGTTACTTTGCTGCCAATTAACTTTAGTGCCTTTTCTGATGCCAAAACAAGGGCCATTGCTGTGTTTTACTGAGCATAGTGCCTACCCTTCAGTAAAATAATATCCCAGAAGCAGCCTTTCTTAGTACATTTTGTAAAACAAACAAAAAAAAAAGGCAAAAATCAAAGTCAACTAAATTCAGAGTTACACCTTTACTTGCAAGCACAATGTAACAACCTGGGTCTTACATTCCATTTCCATTCAGGGAAAGGAAATGCTGACACACTGAGCAACTTGTGCCATAAAAAATAAAATAAGCATAAAAAATTAATCTACTTTTGCCTTTAAGTGGGTAAAAACCTTTTTGGTTCCGCTGCTCATTCTGAAGTTTTGGCAGAAGGCTGATATATCCACACAGAGACTTCCAACCTTCCAACCAGAAGCTTAGGCAAGAGGCAGCACCAAGACCTTCTGTAAATTGCTGTGCATCCCTAATTCTCAGAGGAGACAAGCAACCTGGAGATTTGAAAGATACAAAGATACCAAGATCATATTGGCCTTGTGTCTTACCAAATGACAAAACTACATTACAACTCAGAAAAAGTCTTGGAGAAGTTCTTTTGGAAAATTACCTGTTTCCAAGTGTACAGAGTTTACTCATTTATATGTACATTTTCTTTGTTTCACAAGTTGTGCTTGAGTGGGAGAAGGAAGTTAATGAAACTTGCAAAATCACCTCCAGTATATCCAATGTACAACACCAGTATAAAGACATATGGCCTTGATACCAATTGTCCTGTTGGGCTATGTAAGGAGCCTGTAGTTTGTTGTAAAAATGGAAAGAAAACTCCCATAGAAAAACTTGTGTTTTGTTTTGGTCTGTCCTTCACTGTGATTTTTGCACTCCTGGAATACTGAGCTGAAGAAGAATCTCTACCATTTTTCATCAGCCTTTCACAGCTGCATTCCTGACCTTTACTAATGACTGAATATTTGTCTGGAGGTTCACTGAACCACGGATTCCATGCCCAGCCACATCTGCAAGTACTGTAAGCAGACACCGCTTCTGAAAATAGGACCCACGAAAGGTGTTGCTAAGTGAGTGTATGTAAAAACATTTTTGTGCAGTGCAGTTTCAAACCCTCTGTCTGCTAAGGAAATCAGAGCACTCATAAATCATAGGAGTTCCTCTGATTGTAAATGAACTTTTGTAGTTATTTGCACCTATGTTGAAAGGGAAAAATCTTTGGAGCTAATTTATTTTTTTGTGTATTACAGCTGATAGAACTTACACTGATCTCTCTAGACACAATGAACTTAAAATGATTTGCAATTATAGGGTTAAAAACCTAAGTTTAGAAGGATAAAAAGTGTTAAGAATTCACAGAATGCAGTAGGTGTTTACTATTATTTTCTACTTCCTGTTACTGCAGTCTAAAAAAGAAAAAGTCACTGAGCTAATTAAATTACATAAGGAAGACATCAAGAAATGATATTAAAAGAAAATTGGTTATGACTACAGTCTGTATTTATGCTGAAGTAACAATGAGTAATATCATTCAGGTTTCATTTATTCAAAGTCCACAAGATAATGTGCAAAAGAAAAATATACATCCAGGCAACAGACTACTATGTGAAAGTAATTTCACACTGAACGACAACATATGAACCTTGTTTTTTCACACTGGATGAACTTCTGTCTTACCATTGCTTGACTGGTCTTCCCATTTTTGTCAGTAGCAGCACAGGAAAGTAAGCAAAATAAAATGAAAAGTTTGATGTCATTCTAAAAGCACCGAGAAGCACTAGGCAATGCCTGCTGTAAACTCAGTGTTCATCCTGGCACCGGGAGGAAACTGCAAAATCATTTCTCTGAATTTTTAATGAACTCCGACGAGAACACTGCTGGTTAATGGACTTTATGCAATGGGCGGAAACTCATCCATTCGCAATCCAACCTTCCATGGGGTTGGCTTGGTTTGCTAATATTCATTATCACTTTACATCTACCTCTTTTGAATGCTGGTGTGGATGCAGCTGATCTGAAAAAACAAACCTTGTGCTTGGCTTTGTTCCAAGCCAGGATGAGAAGTGCACGGAGCACCAGAGGGATCTCGGTGGTGAGTCTGCAGTCCTGATGATGTAATGGTGCGGGGAAACCTGCCATACAATCAGCTTTATATGGGCAAGCCTAGAAGTTCTCACCTCCAAGAGTTAAGAGTTATATCCTTCCTATCACTCCTGTTACCCACATTGACCCAAAATAATATTTTCTGTCTTCTGAATAGTTTCAGTGGAAAACAGGAAAGGAGAGTTTTTCTTTGTCACTGATTCAATTTTGGTCCTTAATTGATTATCAGAGTACCTTTGTTTTGATTTTAAACCATTGGACCAACTTTTAGTGTCAGCATCATGTACAGAAATATCTGCATCTCTAGTGTTGGACTGGACCAGAGCAGGGTTTCAGGTAATGTAGATGTACGTGTTATGAGTTACTAGCTACCTCCTGCAATCATCAAAATGTGCATGTTTAATACCTGGTTCTGAGCATTAGCATTAATTTCTTGAAGTCAGGGCCTACTGTTAAAGAGAGGCAATGAAGTCCTGAGCAAAATTTGTGAGAGAGAGTGGACAGTGGGCACGTTGCTACCATAAATCCATGATCAGAGCTGTAGGAATTCAGTGCCACAGGACATCAAAACATGAAACAGTAGCACTTAAACAAAGGTGTATCAGGGGTAGCAGAGGGATGCACACCAATCTAAATGAAGAAATGCAGTTTGGAAGAGCGAGGAGGGATCTCACAGGTAGGAGGAAGTTAGCAATGCATTTGTGTGAGACTCTAAGCAAACAAACTGAAAAGCTCATTTGTGTTCCTACAGGATTACCTGATATAATCTAAAGCACAAAATAATTCATTTCAAAAAGAGATCAGTTGTCAGCTCAAGGCACTCTGCTGTCAAGAGTTCCAAAAGCAGGTTTCTGTCTTGCCACATTTTACTTTTTGAGGGCCCCAGTACAGCAAATTACTTAGGCAAGAGTTTTATTTAGCCTCTGACTCGAAGGAGTATAAGAATATCTTTAAATAGTTAGCTTAGTCTGTGATCTTCAAGAAAGGAAGGAGTTAAGAGGAAAGTTTTCCTCAAATTTGTTGGCAGAACAATAATGTAAAACATTCTGTGTATGTGTGTTTTCGGTTTCTCTGAAAATTCACACCCACAGAGCAACAGATATATACTAAATGTATATATAAATAAAATATATATGTATTTGTTTATGTATTCTTATTATGTGTATGTATAAAGAAACTGCAGATAAATACAGACTCCTGGTGGCCTAGAAGCAAAGAAAAGCATTTTACAGACAAAGTACTAAGAATATTGATATGTTAATGGCAGGATCTCAACATCAGTTTCTCCCAAAATGGATTGCATTCAACTCCTGCAAAAAATCAGGGGAAGCTTATAGGCACTGATTTAAGGAATTAAATACTAATACTCAGAATATGGGATTAGGCTTACACATTTTAATGATTTTAAGATGTAACTAGTAACTCAGACAAATCTATGTTCCTTCAAACCCAGCTCTGCTGTTGGATACGATGAGCCAGTGTGGGACTGCCAGTATTCCAGTGAAATGAGTTGCTGAGAAGTTCAAATATGTTTCCTGTGGGTTTTGTGATTGCTCTCTCAACTGAGATGACCTTCCCTTGGTACGTGTGTTCCAGCTGTATCACAGATGCCATTGTAGAGGGTGGGATAAAATCTGGACTCTTGCCTTTTTCTTTTTTCCATCTTTCTAAAAATACCATTCTATTAATAGCACAGCATTTTCCCAGACTGCCTGTCTGTTGAGATGAAAAAGGGAGCTCATTAAGCTACTTTGGTGATAAAATAGACAGTTCTGATAAATGCACCAGAACTGACCATCCATTTGGTTCCAATCAGTAACATTCTTGCACGAGTGCTCAGGATGTCATGTCTTTGGCATAATTCCACTTCCTTTTTTTCAGTTGTTTGATCCCCTGATGCCAAATGCTGGAGGCTGCTGGCATGTTAGACACTGCAGCACGTGATTTCACCAGTGATTTGTTGCCATAAGACTCATCATCTGAGCCCTAAAAGCTGAGATTGCTTTAACCTGCTCTTTCCACAACCTTACAGGCCTGCTTGTCCTGTACTGTCTCAGTGGAGTTAGATCTCCAGCCCTGGACTTTTCCTGCTGGAATGAATTGGTACTTTGCAAAGGAGTCCCTCTGTTCAAGATTTAAAATGCTTCTTTAGACAATGGAAAAGAAGTGGCTAATTGCCAGAAACCAGCTGCATTAGAGCTGTCAAAAGGAGGGGCTGAGGAGGATTAGTGCAAATGTATGAAATATGCAGGAAAAGAAATAGGAACAAGGAGGAGGAAAATGATGAAAAGAGGAAAGTCAAGTGGGAAAAGAACAACAGAAGAAAGAAAAGTTCGAACAGCGGTGGAAGAGACATTAAAAATTTAGGCTTTGATAAAGAAAGGTTTGATGAATGAAAAATATGAGGTAAGAGAGGAAGACAGATAAAATAAGTGATAAATTACGAAAAGCAAGAGAGAAAACAGTTCTGGGGAATACATGAAAATACATGATGGCCACCTGTGATATTCACATGCTTTTTCTCACTAAAAAAGAATAGAAGAAAAGATGGTTGAAGAAATCAACACTATAGACTGATTTATATCTCATATAATGTTTACTAGCATTTGAGATCCAAAGTTAAAATCTGTTTTTTTGCCATCCTGGAGCAGGAATTTGATTGTAATTCCTTTACTGTCTGGACTGTGTGAGCACATCTGTACTACCCAGTAAATGCTACATCACATCAAGATACTGGAACAAGCTCTGCATGAGGCAGGATTTGCATGGCAAGCAGCACAGCCTGGAACTCAGCCTTGCACTCAAGCTAAGATACCCCTCCTTTCAGTAGAGTCCTTTGCCTCTGGGGGACACCAAACAAGCAGAGATACAGTGTTTGTGGGTCCCTTCTTCTGACAGCCTTGTGTGTTAAGCACAGTGGGAAGCAAAGGTGTAATTCCAGCTTTTTTGGTTGCATCTGTTTTACTTCCCAGAAATACTTCAGTGCTCACAAAGATACAGGGCATGTGAGAATGACTGTTAAGATTTTGAGCCAGCGAGCCCGTGCAAATCAGTAACAATCACCAATACAAAACAGCTTTTTCTGTAGAAAATAAAAGTATGCTTATCCAAATTAGTTTACAGGACTGGAAACTTAAAAAAAAATATAATTCACAATTTCCATTTCATGGAACTATTTTGAACAACTTTTAATTCACACGACAAGGATTTTAAGACTTTAACATTTTCATATTAAATGACATTTTATTTTAAATTAAAATAAAATGTCCTTTCTAAATGTGTGGCAACAAAACCTGATGTCTCAGCTCCCCATACTTGTTCCTCTGAGAAAATAAAGTCTCAAATACCCTAAATTCCACACTCTGGAGCAATTTAGATCTCCTTAGAGATCACAGTTTGAACTACAAATGCAATAAGGGCTGCATCCTGCTGTAGCTGAAATCCTTCCTAAGTCTACTTCTGCTTTTCAATCTCTCTAATTTTTCATTAGATCAAGAGTCACACATTTTTGTTGGCAGTAAAGCAATTCCAATTTGAACTGCCTTCTGTCTTCAATAGGAATTTTCCCAAAGTACAGAAATAAAAATGTAAAACTTTGCTGTGTTTCATTACTTTCATTCTTTTGAACATTGCTGCTCTGAAAGCTCTGTGTGAAATTATTAGAAGACGGGTTTTGAAATGCTTGTGAAAGTAGATGCATATATGGGACTCAAAGGGCCTTATTTAAAAAAGAAATTTGCCAGTTACCCAGATCTCTGGTTGGTTATGCCCATTCAAGAATACAGAATCCATCATTCCTATGATTATTTTTACATCTGAACTTTTTTTTTTTTTTATACTAGATAGACTTGAAACTTTCAGGGTCATTTGCCCAGCATGTAGTTGAATGTCCTGTGCTATAGATTCCAATTAGCAAGACCATGTTCAATGGTCCTACACCACCAATGCTGTCTAACTGCTTTCCACTTGGCTTTATATGTTTCTTCTTTGTTGCAGCTGCAACCAGGTCTATCTACCCTTTGATAGAAAAATTTCAATTACCCCAGGGAGAAGCTTTTAGCTTTATTAAGCATTGAAGTCTACACATTTGTTCTTCTGTTGAAGAGCAGTTCAAAAGGAGACTTTCTGAGGAAGTAATCTGATAAATTAGGATAAATCTTGTGGTCTTTCACTGCTAATGTTTCTCCTGTAGTCTGAGCCTAAGAATCTGCCAACTCAATGTACAGTTAAGCATTTCTTTAACACTTTTAGCCCCTGACAGATGTTTCTTATACTTTACAAGTAAATGGCTCTTCAGTGTTTTTTGAGACTGCTGTGCTCTCAGCATAAAATTGATGTCACAGAAGGCTGGAGAGCTGTGAGAGACGGTGACAGAAAACTGTTCCCATCTGGTACCTTTGTGCTGGCCTCTGAGTAAACTAATGGTTTCCTTTCTGAGATGATGGGTGTCAACTCATCACCTCCTTGCTGCCCAGAGTAACCTTAGTTATCTCAGCAAAAGCAAGGTCTGCATACACCAGGTCTCTGATCTGCCCTCACTTTGTTGTCATTGGCCTCTCAGGGGAGTTGGGGTGGCCAAGTGACGTGGAGGAAAGCTGGCAGTAACGCTGTTGTAAGTCACATCTCTTTGTAGATTAAAAAAAAAAAAAAAAAAAAAGACTGCTCTTCCTAACGCTGTCAATCTTGTATTTTATTTCATTGGTGGGTTCATTTATGCCAGTAAATAAGGCTGTCATTTCTGCTTTTAAGTGTTTGAGAATTCCACAAAAGTTTCACGTCACTGGTTTGAAATCGAATCTTTCATTATTGTCTCTATCTTGCAAATTAATTTATTACTGTATTTGAAGTCCTAAATGCCTCTTGAGAGAGCTGAACATACAGTCTAACAATCTACCCATGAAGAGCAAACATGAGTTACACATTTAAAGAAGATAATCTTTCAGTTGTATGGAAATCCTGTCACTCTTGCTTTTCTGTTTAAGCTTCATATAATAAAGCCTTTCTGTCTGTTTTCAGAAAAGTTTTGGTTCTTGCTCACTCATCCCTGTTCTGTGTGGCAGAAGAAAATGGCACATTAAATCGAGACTGTAAAAAGGGGCACGCAACTAAATGAAATTATTATCACCAAATTAGAACACTGGAGTTCTTGGAGACAATATATTTTTCTAGAAATCCTCTACAAGAGGGAGCGAGTAGGAAAAATATAAACATGGAGGGAGTTCTCGAAACCCACATTCTCACCTAAGTCTGAAGCTGTACATGCTTTTTGGAGCACTATTAAATAACAGCCACTATCAGTTTCAAACACAGGTGGTAGAATTTACATAAGCAAATGTCATCTGGCTAAATACTGCCCCATAAATATACATATTATAATCTGTTATTAACACACAAGATTATATTGTCATAATACATCAAAATGTCACAAGTGGGGATTTCGAATGAATTATCACTCTTCAATCCTGTGCATCCATCATGAGGCCAATATGCCACCAGCATCTCTCTTACAAGACACACACACACTCTCCTGTCCCCCAGGACAGAGGCACTTAACTTCTCTCTCAGCAACTCAGCCAACAACAAATACTCCCACTGAAACCAAAACAAAATTGAAAAAGAAAGAAAAGAAAATCCCCAAACTGTTTGCTCTCTCTGAGGGAAACACTGTTTCATGGTGCCATATAGTTAGTAAGACAGAGGCAAAATAATTAAGATTACAGAAATTAATTCTATATCAAAGTCCACAGAAGGACTCCTGTTGGCATCAAAGCTTTGTCTTCTTTTTGATAATGAGATTACACTTCATACTTGATTTTCTACATATTATTCTCTGAAGAGTAGTTGTATTACCACTGTCTGTCAATGATTCTGCACAAAATTCAATTTGTTTAAAAGCAAGGGATAGTTTTTTTATGCCACTGGGTTTAGAAAACATACAATCCAAGACCTTACTCCATAACCTTGGAGTTGAAACTGTAGTTAGAGCTTGTGTTTCCAGTGTTTCATCATGTGCATCCATATTTTATACTTTTCCTTCCAGTTAGTCAAGGCTTCTGTCTTTCAAACTTCAACTCACATAATTTACCCATTCAATACATTTGTATGCATGTAATCACATGAAATGCAGTAAATAATGCTGTTGACAGGACACAAAAAAATGAAAACAATTGTTTCTCTCGCCTGATTGGGTCTGGAAAAATTAGATGGAGTAAAATCCGGTTAGAAGGCAGCAGATAAGACTGAACACAAAGAAAGTGTTAACTTTATTACCAAAAAACCCCCCATATATCTGCCTACCCACTTAGAATCATAAACCAAATACCCAATCTTATTTTGATATTCTCCATTTTCTGAACACAGGGAATGCAGTCTGGGGACATTTTGACATGTAACCTTTTAAGAGAAGTTCAAGGTATACATTGCTGAACCAGTCATTGCTATTACTGATGTTTGCAGCATTAAGAAATAGAAACTACTGGAGGAAAATCTTGCAGGTGCCAGACAGAACGATGCCTATATTAAGACTTATGTTGAATTGTTAATTTTTAGTTATCAGCAAAACCAAACTAAGAATCTGCGTGTTCAGCTGAGAGTGTTACTGGTGCAGCTTGCTCAAGCTTCAGAGATAACAAGTTGCTTTCAGTATAAAATGCTGAGATATTTTTCCTTCTCCCAGGTTTGAGCTCTTCAGTTCAAAGCATACATGAAATTTTTGATGTTTACAAGGACTGATGAAGATCATCATCTCATCTGGGGTACATCTGACCTGTAGCTGGAGAAGGCCAACTTCATTCTCCATATGTGAAAACACTACAGTCCAGACAGCTCTTATGCTGGAATTGGCTCATAAAATAATCCCATCCTATTTCCAACCATTCACCTTCTCTGCCCAGACCCTTTCCCGCTTCTTCCTCCTCTCTTCTTTAGCAGCTGTCTGCAGGTGCAGGAGATTAGGTCTGTAGCAGGGCCTTTCAGGGGAAATGAAAGCTGAGTGGTTGGCCAAGGGCAGAGTCTGGCTCCTCATGCAGTGGGGACTGGAAACTGTTCGGGAGATGATCCAGGAGCTGCTGCAGGTGCCAACGTGCAGAGGTTGGAGGTGGCTTGGGCAGGGTGGACAGGGCAGGAGAGCTGCTGCCAGGTGAGGCAGTGAAGGTGGGTTTGAGCACTGTGTGGAAGAGGATGATGATGGGAGGGGGGACACACAGCCTGCAGCTGGACAGGAGGATGTGTTACAGGGCTTTGGAAAGCAGATCCAACTCATGGCTGCCAGGGCTGCACATCTCTGCTTTGCCTTATCCCACTACAGCAAAAAGCAGGTGAAGGTGATTTCAAATTAGCAGAACAGTTCTATCAAAAAGTTTTTGCTGATCAATATGACAGTTGTTTCAGGACTGTGCTTTCACCCAAATTGCATTTTATCTTCCTGATGCAACAATTCATAATTTTATCTGTGTTGCTTTTATTTCACAGACTTCTAATGAAAGATCATCTCTGGTAAGGATCAGTTTATATTTCCTGCAGAAAATTCCTCTTCACTACATAACCTTCTATTGAAGGTTATGTACTATTGAGCTATGAACTATTGAGTGAAGATCTCTTTTTCACTTAAATGTTAGTTGGAGAATTTCCCTGCACTTAGTGATACCTCCAAGGCACTAACATGAGAGAAAGTCTGCCAGAGGCAGGTCGAGGAGCTGTTGAGTCACTTTCTTTAAGATTTCTGCTTACCCAGTGTAGGCTATAATGGTGGAGGGAGGAGCTGTGTGTTAGAAACCATAGGGATGATCTACAAAACATAAGGAAAAAATAGCACAAAAAGTGATGGAGAACATTTCAAAGGCAGGTTCTGCTGGAATGGTTCTGTGACAACCTCAGCCAGTGCTTTTCAGCATCTTCAGTCGTTGTCTCACTTCAGGAAATTAAGGCACCTCGACGCTTGATCATCACAGGAGTTCACAAAGCAAGGAGTGATTTAGGTCTCTGGCTGACGCTGGTACCTCCCAGGCTGAGAGCAGCACTTCAGTCAAGTGGCTTTGTATCAGCGACACGGGCACTTCTGCACATGCAGCAAATGTTTGTGCCTTAATGCGGTTTTCCTCTCCAAAGAAAACATGCATTCTATAGCCTTCTTGTATCATTCCTCTTCCTTCATTACTCCACTTCAAGGTATTCTTTCTAGAATGTGTCATCAGTCCTTTCTCTGTAGAGCTAAACAGTAGGTCAGACAGCAGGTAAGTATGTTATACTCCCAGGCACAGGAATTCCCCTCAGAAGAAGTATTCAAAGTCATTGCAGTAATGAGGAAATAAACAAAACAATGAACCCTGCTGACTGGTCTCTTGCAGTATATAGCTGCTATTCAGGTGACAAACTAAATGGTGGGCAGAATATAACACTACTGTTTACTGTATATATTCATAATGCTTGGAGATGGCAGGAGCAGTCCTTGCCTTCATCCCACAACAACATTACCTGGCATAAACCAATGGGATCTCCACTATCAAGAGCTGTCCAAGCCATAAAAGAGTCTGTTCCAAGTAGAGAGTGGTGCTCAGGTGAAGGATACAGCGCCCTTACTTTCCCTGTGCTTTCTCATCCCACTGGTGGAACAGCTTGGTCTGTGAATCTGCCTGCAGCATGGAGGGAGTAAAAGAGAGAATGTGCACACACACTTCTGGCAAAATAAATGCCACAGTTTTAAGTTCAACAGGAATCTCATTTTAACAGGGGGGAAAAAAAAAATACTAATTCCATGTAAACAGTATCTCCCTGGAACAGGCCCCCAGCAGGTACTTGTGCCTACACGATGGCTGGCTAAGCTCTGCCTAATCCTCAGGAAATTCTGATCTCACACACATCACTGGCTTGCACCATGAAGGTACACAGGGCTGTCAAAACAAAAAGCTCCTGTCACGCTTCACAGTCCCAGTGGCACCTGGTATTCACCAGAAAATGGAAACCTCAGCACATGTAATGGCAGAGATTGAGAGCAGCCTGTGCAGGCCAGTGCAGGGACCCCTTTTTTGGCTGTGTAGAAAGCCTGTGGTGAGGAGCACACTACCAGCAGCACCACTTGGTTCTGGGAATGCTTCACCTCTTCTCCCAAGAGAATAGAAGAGTCAAAAATATTTTACAGTCTTCAATATTTGCATTTTCATGTGTCTACTTTTATCCTTGCTTTCCTTGGTGAGAGGCATCCAAAATATTTTTAACACGATTTTAGGATTTGAAACTGCAGTCAGGCCTGTTCATTATAAGCAACTGGAGTTTAGATGGGAAAAGTGCCAGAAAACTTTCCAATAGTTTTAAGTAGTCTGAAACACCAGTTGGAAAAGCTTACCTCTGAGAAAAGGATGGTATTAGCCACTATAGAACAGAAGAAAGGAGAACTCCATATCTTTACCATTTTTGTTCAGATGCTAAAGTTTTTTTCAGTTTCTTATCAAAATATTAACCCCTTTTCAGTTACAGATTCAGTGCATGAAATCTTTTAAGGTTTATAATCAATGAGCTCCTAATGAATTATTTAGAGTTTATAGTCAGTCTTTGGAACTGATGATCTGATAATTTAACTCAGATCTGATTTATCAATAGCTAACAAATATATTTATATTAAAAATACTTCAGCTAGTGTTCACTCAGTAAGTGGACTGCCTTAAATTTTGCTTTAGCTTATTACTGGTAATACCAGCTAAATTTTAGTTTCCTATTTTGAGTTTTTTTCCTAGACAGATAAAATAATTTTTAAAACAAATTGATCATTTAATTAAACATCAATTTTTGAAATAAGTGGCACAGACCAAAACCCTTTCTATATTGAATAAATATCAAATGACCAAGGGAAAAAGCCCTGGTGAGCCCCTAGTTAATGTTTGGGTCTCTCTCACAGTCCTACTCATAGATCACACTAACAGATCCCAGTGAGACATTTCACTTAGCACACAGATTTGTACCTTTGAGCAAGGCACACTCCCAGGACATGGCAAAGGAATCACCTCCATAGTGTGACCCTACTGTGGCACTGGGCAACAATCTGCTTCTGTCAAAATGTGCTCCTAACACACCTAAAAGTGGACCAGGTGATAACCTTAACCCTCAAGGAGCCTCTGAGCCTGAGGGTAAAACACCAGCCAGCTGGACAAAGTGAGTGCCCCATTTTCCTGAATATTCCATGTTTGCACTTGGTGATGCATCACACTGCTCTGTGGATCCAGTTGTTCTCATCAGGAGACAGAAAAGCAGGGGAGCTGAGGTTTTGTGGTTCCCAGTCCCAGTTTCTTGTGCTGCTGCCTCCAGATCAGCCTTCAGCTGAGCTGGCACCTATGATGCTTTCTAGTCAAACAATACTAAAAATTAGTTTTACCAAAACTTTGTATATTCTAAAGCAAATGCCTTCTTTTCACCTCAAAGTCCTCTGATCGAGACTTATGCCCATGAAGTCCTTGTGAACTGATATATGCACAAACTTCCACTTTAAAGACTGAATACAAGATACAGTTACTGTCACTGCCTTCTCTTGCATAAGCTGTAATTCTCCTGACACACAAACCAAGATCCATGACAGGCATGCACAGGCACAGATTTTTGGGATCAGCATACTATACCCACCTGGAGAGGTGCTGTCATTTATGGTTTCTGCACATCAGTTCTCCATTAGGGAAACCCAGAATGGTAGAACATCACCTTACTTCAGAAGTGATTTACCTCTAATTGTACATGATATTTAACAATCACTGATAGGGATTTTTTTCTTCTTTTGTGGTGGGAAATGCCTACAGGGAATCTGCATTTTAACCTCTCCAACTTTAACCTCCAAAAACTTGAAGGGACTGCACATTCAGACACAGCATGAATACAATTAATCTTATTTTTCTGTATTTTGTGATGCTGCTGCCATCTAGAGTGTGTCAGGGATATTGTGTCAAGAAACACCATCAGCAGTATTTAATTAATGGATTTGGCATTAACATGGAGCAAGTATAATCATAATCATAATCGTAATCATACATTTTTCTCTATTGTGTTCCACTGCTGCCACCTAGAGTTATAAAACAAGTAGATTATTTTTCCTCACTACATCTGTTTAATTAGTGGATATTTATATTTGTGGGTGAAACCTCACTTTTTCACTATTTTCTCATTGCTTTGGCTTGTCTCTTTGTCCTGATTGTCAGTTTAATCCAAGTATTGCATATCATTATGTTCTCTTTTTAAAAAAAAAAATTAACAAAGTGGTTAAGTCAAGTAATTAATTTGTTGCAACATTATGTTTTTAAAGGTCATCTTTAAATAATAAAATAGCTTAGGTCAACTTGTGGGTTTTTTTCTGGTTACAAGACATGATTCATTATAAAAATTTGACTTAATATTCATTTGAGACCCCCTAACCAGAATTAATAGTGAAAAATAATAGGCTGCTATTGTCATTAACAGGGACAGGCAGCTGCTCTTACTCCTGGAAAAAAATCCCAAGGCTTTGTAAATCTTCTTTTTTTTTTTTTTTTTTTTTTTTTTTTTTTTTTTTTTTTTTTTTGTCACAGAAAGCAACACACACACCTTGGGGACTGTAAAACAATCAATAAAAGAAAATAACGAATAATAGGTTACCAAATCCACAGTCACTAATGCATGTGACCTCCTTGTATATTTGAAGGTTCAAAAGAAGTCTCCTTTGATGCCTAGTAGGTAACTACAGAAATTCCTGGAAGAAATCCTAGGCATTCTTGTTCTTTTAGCCTATTTAATTTTTAGACGGCTTTGGATGACTGCACTGGAGGTAACAGCAACCCTCCAAGATCAAACATCCACCAACTCTTTACCTGGATTGTTCCTTCCTCTTTGCTGATGTAATCACTTTCATTATCCCTCTTCAGGTGGCCTTACTTTGTTGGGAATCCTTAGCTTGTCATGTCTGGTGGAAACAGTAGCACTTTCTATATCTTTGTTTGACAGCTCTATTACAGTGCCTCAAAACTCAGGAATTTAATACATAGGCCTCCTCAATATCTCTAATGGAAAATTTCATGAAAAAAAAACCCTTTTCTTGGACTTTGATCACAGAACTTTCTCTAGCTGGCTGTTCTTGGTCCCTAATTCCTCTGGCTGTGCCCCTTGCCATCTTTCACCTACCTGTGAGGCAAAGCCAATGTCCTGGCTTTGTCTTTTCAAACTACCTTTATGAAAACTGCTCCCAGCTCTTGTCACAATGGCCTCACCTTGATAGCAACATGAAAGTCACACCTGCTTCTGTATATCCTCCCAATAGCTCACCCCAGGGAAACTGCTGCAGATAACTGGGAGCCAGATGGAGCAGGGTTTTATTCTCAGGTTGGGGGCGTTTGTCTTTTTGGTTGTAACATGGAAACTTTTGAATAATAGATCCAATCAGTTCCACCATGTCTGAAAGAACGTCCCAGGCATAAATGCATAGGTATTTACAGATTTAAGCAGAATTAAACAAGAAAGAAAGCTAAACAGGGAAGGTATGAAGCTCAGATATAGAGCTGGCAGAACCAGAAGCTACAATAGGATCTGTAATTGTCTACAGATCAAAGCTATTAACAGCATGCAGTGTGACAACCAAATATCTCATCTCTGCTTGTCTTCCCATGGCAGAAATAGGAGAAGGAATAATGGTGTGAAAGAGGTCTGGAGTAAAGATCCAGTGTTTTTAAAGAATGAAGAGCGAGTGGTGTGGGGATGAAAAGAGCCCCTGCGAGGCTGCAGGGAAGCATTCACAGCTGGCCTTGCCCAGCGGTGTCTGACACAATGAAGGGAAGGGGAGCCTCAGGGTGTTCCCAAAAATTTAGCAGAATGGGAAAGTGGTGGGTAGGACCTTTGCAAGCTAGATAGGCAAGTATAAAGATTGCTTAGTGTAAGAAAAGCCCTAAAAAGCAGTTTCCTGAAGTATTCATCCCCCTGAATAGCAATGGCTGTGTGAGATTATACACGAAAAATAATCCCGTGAAAGCTTAGAAATAGCCTTTGTGTTAAAGGTATAACAAAAGCATTGCCAATAGGCTGCTGTTATCTCCCAACCTCACCTATATCTGAATAATGATAAAAAAAGATGTGTAAACTACATAATCAGTATTTCCAGTAGTTGTTATAACCTCTTGCTCATACTGTGTCTCCTTGTAGACGATCATGAGTTTTGACTAAGGAGCTTTGATCCTTTTCTGTAAAATGGACCTAGGAGTGAATGATAATACATGATTTTTATAAGAATGGACTATCTGTTATCTTTGATGGGTTAGCAACTACTGAAGTCTGAAATTTATCTTGGTTTTTATTTTCAGTTTGAAATAGGGGTAATTTGTTAGCATGTTTCTTTTGGTCTGTGGTGACAACATTTTGGGACCCCTTGTGTTTGTTAGGTATTGGCAACTTTGACAACTTCTTTTCCTTTGTCCACAGGTCTCAGGTCTGGTAATTCTAAGAAGTGATACTCTCAGTTTAAGAAAAATATTTTTTAATATACTTTTTAAAAGAAATTTTAATCAATTTATCTAGTGTTTATGCTGCATTTTTTCCTAGTACTTGTGACCATAAAAGCCAGTGTGTATTATACGTCCACTGATAAAGCAGAGAATTACAAAATTGAGGCAGTTGAAGCTTGTAATCCTTTATCTTTGAACTTGCATGGAATCCCATCTTGACCAAATTACAATAAGCCTTTGTTATTCAGCATATTCTATTCTAACTCAATATTTAAAATGAGAATTGATCAGAAGATTGCACCACTGGGTGATCATCTAGCAGAAAGATTCATCCTATACAAGCTTCTTGAGGGGACGTTGTCCTTTGTTAGACTTAAAAAATAATCAATCATTTGTTCCTGTAACTTCATAAGGTTTTTTTCCCATGCCAGTCCTCCTCTCCTCACGCTTCAGCCCCTGAGTGGAATGTGCAACCAGCCACTGGCCAGGTACCTCAGCATGTAATGGTCCTTTTTAAAGGCTCACCTTGTGTGCCTTTTGGTGTTCTGATGAATTTGCCAGTGAACAAACTTGTATGTAGTTTGTTACTCCTTGTCTGACATTTGGTCCCTGCTGTGTGTAGCACAGGCTGTCTCTCCAAGTATGGGACTAATTAGCTTTACTTCACATAAGCTGCCCAAAGATAATAATTTCTTCTTCTTCTAGAGCCCTAAAGATTCAGGTCAGGGCATTTTGATGGCTTTTAATAGCTGGGTTGGGTTAAGGCTGAAGAGAAAATTTGGAAAGAGTTATCTACTAAGAATGGACATAACTCTCTGAGTCTCCTATACTAAATTGTGTCTACTCAAAGTAATGCTTTTATTTATTAGTAAAATAACACTACTTCTGCATTCCAAAATGCACTCATGGTGCCTGTCACTGTCTTTGGATCCTCACCTTGTTTTCTCAACAGTGAGTTATTATTACCTTGGGAGATATCTGAAGTTATTCAGTATGATTTTAACCACCTAGCTTTCTTTGGGTGTTACCAGATCAACACAATGGAATTTATGTCAGTGTGTTATCTTTTGCTAAAAGCACACAAAGAATTTCACAAAGTGCTGAAGAGATTTTAGAAAGGCATTTGAATTCTGAGCAGCAGAGAAGGGCTACCCACCACACATAGTTGATAATGTGGTTCTGCACCTTGCTCTTCCATCCAAATTCACACAGAATTCCTGCTCTATTTTTTCAAGTGCTATTTTCATCTTCTTGTGATGTGATTCAAAGTGTTTCAGATGTAACAGCTCCCACTCTGTTTACATTATTAAACAAGCATAGTCTTTGTTTTTGCCAGTAAGTGTTCAGCCTCATAATGCCTCTAGTAATTATCTTTAACTGAATACTGATATTTATTTTGAAATTTACATCCAGGAGCTCATCAGGTACAAAATACTGCTTTGAAAATGTATTTAGAGCCTCAGAGAGAACTGTTCCTGTGTGATCACAGCTTTGGCCTCAAGCTGTTTGTTCATATCTTTGCTCTTATACCTTCACAGTTTTTCTGAGGGCTGCATTTTTTCATTACAGAAGCAAGTGATACAAAGTGGAGAAAGTTGGTATAATTTATTAGAACAAATGCTATAAATGGGAAAGACCAGCTTTTCAGTGCCCATCCCTGTCTTCAGATTTGAAATAGAACAGCAAAATTTAAGCTGAGGTTTAATACAATAACACCAGCTTAGCTAGACTAAGCTAGACACCCTTTGTCATGCAGCAGTTTTGAAATATTTTAGTTGTTCTATGTTTATGAAAACCAATTTTTCATTCTTTTTAAGTTTTTGTTAACTCTGTTTTCTGCAGTTGTGTCTAGGTATACATTTCTAATGAAGGCAGTTCAAGTCTGTACCTGTTTGCTAACACCATCATTCAGAAAGACTTATTCAGCAGCTCTCAAAATATTCAGTCAATTTACTGCAATAATTGCTTTGGCCTCTTTATCCTTTCCACCTTAAATATTTGGTCTGATCTTTGGTTGAAGAAGACACTGTTGGCTGCAATGGGTTGAAATGTAACCACTGATCTGAGAGTCACAATTATCTGTCCTTTCTCTGACTCTGTAAAGGTCTGAACTGCAACAGCCTCCAGAGAAGGAATCAGCCCATGTGTCCCCCTGCTCTTACCCAAGGCAGCACAAGGCATAGGCTGAATTTTAGGCAGGACTTTAAGCATTTAGAGACTTTAAAACATGTACAGCTATAGCATATACACATCTTCAACATTACACAGCAACTACATGGAGCATCTGAGGACATCTGAGGAAATTTAAGTCCCACTTAAAAAAAAAGCCCTCTGTAGATCTAATTCTGTAATGAATAGATTATAAAATCCACCTCAGATTTTTCACCAGAGTAACAAGTCACAGCTTGTACCCCAGAGTTTACCAAAATTGCCCATCTTTGGTTTAATATCATGTGGAGAGGGGGGAGGGCATTCATCATCCCCGGTGTCTTTGAATAAAGCCTAGAGTTCCAGTAGTCAAAATTATTTCAAAAGCAAGACTGTAAGACTTAGAGAATTTAGATTTGTCTATCCAGAAAAACAAACAAACAAACAAACCAACCCCATTAGAGGTAGACTCTAATTTACATACCAGTCACATTAGGTGCAGGACCACATCACCCTGTTGACCTTCCTAAGTGGTTCTGCCAAGATGAAACCAAATTTTGCAGAGCACTGCCAGTAAACCCACAATTTACCCTCATATTTCAGAGATGAACTACAGAGACCGTGGAATGTCTGCATTTCTCAAGCATCATCAGTGCCAACTTTTATTGATTGGCAACTGTGTTACTTCTAAAGCAGGGCACTAACAGAGTCATGCTCTTCCAAGCAGTGCTATCAATTCCAGGAATAGTCATGAATTCAAAATAACTGGATAAAAGGATTGGTAGATACAGTGCAATCCTCAAATTTTTTCCTCTACTGAATTAAATAAAGCAACAATGCTATTGCAGAAGAAAAAGAAGTACCTTTTTAGATACATAGTTGTTTAAAAAGTCCAGGTTCTGAAGTTATGTGTAAACAGGGGATATACCAGGTATCTATCATTTAGCTCTTCCAGTATATTTTCTGTTTTATGGAACATTGGTCTAAAATAATAATAAAAATTTTATTTCAGAAAAAATTATTGTTATCCAAACCAGAGAAATTATTTCAGAATATTATTTGTAATTGTAAAGGAACTGCTTATATGGGGAAATTACTCCAGAATAGAAAGCAAAATAATTATTCTGGGATGGTTGTGCAAGCCCATTTCACAGTGGAGCCAAAGAACAAACCAACAGAACATGCCCCAAATGCAGGCTCTTCCATGCTTGAGGTGGTGGGTAAATTACAGCAGTGAAAATGCAGAAAATGCACTGCAGTCCTGTGTTTGGATGGCTATGCCCTGTGCTATTACCTTTATTTACAATATCACTGTCATCATTTTATCATTATTTAGCTGCACTATGATGAGACGGGAGACTTGAATCAGGCCACTCTGCTGGGCAGTGTTCGAGCAGACTGGATGTGGAATTCCCTTCCCAAAGCAAGCAGGGAAACCAGGTGAGTCACAACAGAATAGCAGTAACTTCAAAAGGCACTCCATGGGGAGTTATCCCACGAGGATGAAGAGTTCAGGCCTGAATTTAGAATCAAACTGCCCTTGTCCTTAAACAAGGGCTTTACCCCTACTGCCCATTTCTTTTGTTCTGCCTGATTCCGTCTTGAAGGCACAAAGCTGAATTTGCAAAATCACAGCCATTCCCATGGCAACAGATGGGGTGTTATGATGTCCATCCTTGGAGCAAACAAAACAAGGGACCAAGCTGTTGGATTAAGGCAGGAGTAGGAGCACTTTGTAACCCTGAAGATGCATTTCTGGAATCAGTACTGGTCGAGGTCATACCCAGTTTGTAGACATCCACTACCCCTTTCCCCACAGGTCATGATTCTTTACAGAAGCTGAGGTGATGAGTTAAAGGGCTGGTCTAATAAAGTCCATGGAAAGTCTCCTGCTGTTTTTTGAGGATTTGGATTGGACAAGAGACTATGCCACTCTGAGTGCCATGTGGGTAGGTATTGTTATTCTTGTTTAAATGGGATATAAAATAACTCCATACCATCTGATTTCTCTAGAACCGTGTACTGGATCTCAGAAAGATCTATCATAGGATTCATAAATTACAGGATTCTTGTCCTAATTTTAATAAATTATGATCTAACATTAATATTCCACTGACTCATCAGGTTTGCATCTGCCCAATAGAGTTAATTCTACTTAAAAACAAGGAGTTTCTATTTTCTCTAGGAGAGACAATCCTTTTCTGTATTATGGGGTTAAATTTAAAATTTTATTTAAATTTCAAGGTTAAATTCACAGTAAAGTTCCAAAAAATTAATATGGGGGGAAGAAAGAAGGAAAACAGAATTCTGCCTTATTATATTATCAATTTGCTTAACTATAACATTATTTGTAGAAATATAAATATGATATTTAAAGCTATGGAACTCAGTTCTGCTGCCATTGAAGCCAATGGAGATTTTGTTTTAATCATCCCCACCGTCAGGTTTATATTTTAAAAAACATTTTATTATAAAGAGATATATATTTTAAAAGTGCCCCTTTGATAAATGGCAGCAGCAGAATGGAATCTTTGAATAAGCTCTTTGAAGCCTGCAGTTTTATGAGTTCAGTGCCTTCAGAAGCTTCTAAAGTAGTTATAGACAAATGGAGACAGCCAAGGCTTTGCACGCCTACTTCAAACATAAGTGAGTGACTAACATAAAATTGTAGTGGCCATTAAAACTTCAAAGGAGAAGTGTGACCTGAATATTACCTGTCATAGTACAGGGTTTGTTACTGGAAGATCTGATCAAGTTTTTTTAATTATAGCGTCTCCGCCAAATGCCAAGATCACGACTTAGATAAATGATTCTGTCTCAAATAAAATTTTATTCCTGAGATTTCCCGTATGATACCAGTGAAAGAAAGCATAGGCTGGGTAGTCACATAATGCTGCCTCCCCCTCCTTGCTTCCAGCTAAATCTTGTCTGCATCTTGCTAAAGCTGCTGTCCCCCTACCTCTCACATTATCTTTGCTCAGAGAGCCTTTCCCTCTGCTGCAGGTCATAAAACTGTCCTCTTTTCTTACAAATTCCTCTTCAAAACTCACTTTTCCACACCCTCCCCTCCCCCATATTTCTTGAGCTATGACTAAACTTTCCAGCCATCCTACAGACACAATCGTACAAGAAGATTTAGCAGTCACTGTTACCAGTTCCTTTGTTGGTTATTTCCTCCCATCAGAAATGTGGTAACTGTGTGAATTGATAATCCTTTGAAAAAAATCTAGTGATTTTCTAGTCTTGCATGTATTTATTCCATTCTTTGCCTGCTAGATGTCATCTGTTTCTTTGTCAAGTCCTGTGATATTTCTTTTAGACTGTAAAGTCCTCAAATGCAATGATTTCTTTAATTATATAAAGAAAAAAATAAAAAATATGTGTATATGTACAGTGATATATAGTAGTGTTACCCTTTTAACAGTTATGATTCTTTCTCTGGAAAACAATCAGAAACAACTGGGGACTTTAAATGATTGACCTTTATATACATGGAGAAGGAAGATAATCCTGGCCTTTTACTATCACTTTAGGTCTCAGAAGTATTTGTAACTTTTTAGGGATCCTCTGTTTTATGGATAAAAACTTTATGACCTGTATTTTATCCTCTCTTGAGCTTTTGAGCCTCATGAAGTAATGAAGTTACGTGGACAATTATTTGCATGCATAGATTTGGATTACTGATAAGCAAAATTAATGCTTGCTAATCATCCAGGAAAAGAAAAAAAGATAGAATATTCATTTTCTGGAAGGCTCCCACATTGATAGGAGTCTGGAAATATCAAACATAATGTACACCAGTTGCTAGCAAGGGTGATATTCAGTAGAAAACTGCTTCAGCCAAAGCTAACATCTCCAGAATCTGCATATCTTTCATTTTTGAGTACAATTGCTTAAAAAATTATGTGACCCATGGTTGCCAGGCTGGTTTTGGCATGGATAGAGCTAATTTTCTTCTTAGTAACTAGCAAGGGGCTGTGTTTTGGGTTTGTGCTGGAAACGGGGGTGTTTTAGTTATCTCTGGGCAGCCCTTACCCAGAACTGAATCTTCTCCCACTCCTCATCACACCAGTGAGAAGGCTGGGGGTGCACAAGGAGCTGGGAGGGGAACAGCTGGAACAGCTCATCCCATCTAACCCAAGGGGTATTCCAGGCCACATGGTGTCATGTCAGCACATAAAGCTGGGGGAAGAAGAAGGAAGGGGGGACATCCAGAGTGATGGAGTTTGTCCCCCCAGGTAGGGTGATGGAACCCTGATCTCCTGGGGATGGCCAAAGACCTGCCTGGCCGTGGGATATGGAGAACGAATTCCTTGTTTTGCTTTGCTTGAATGCAGCTTTTGCTTCACCTTTTAAACTGTCTTTATCTCAACCCGTGGGTTTTCCCACTTTTACCCTTCCTACTCTCTCCCCTATCCCACTGGGGGGAGTCAGCAAGGGGCTCTGTGGGGCTGAGCTGCCAGCTGGGGTTAAACCACAAAGCTGTATATTTTAAAGAAATACGTTAGGAAGCCAAAAGTACAGGATATAGGAGTGATTTTGAAGCAGTATTTAAGGCTTGTTATTGCAGACTGTGGTTCCATTACTGCAGGAAGCTTTCAAGGTCAGCAGAATGCTCAAAAAAGTTTTGAAATCTGCAATACCCTGTTTAGAAAATATAGTCTCTAGGACAACATAGGACCCTTCTATCTTCAGATGAATCTTAGTCACTCCCATTAGCTGTAAGAAGCCTTTTAGCTTGCCAGAATACCTGCAGGAGTGTCAGTCATAGTACTCCTGGGTACAAGCAATGATAAATGGACAAATTTCTCATTGTTTTAGCAAGCAAAGTTCCCTATAATTAGGAGAATTCAAATGCAGGTTCAATAGCATGGCTCCCTAAAACTGATAAAGAATGGAGAAAGGTAGTTTAGATTAAACACTCAAAATATGAAGCTTTTACACTATTTTATTAATGTAATATGTGGATTGCAGTATAAAGATGACTGTGAGTTTGATGAGATGTAGAGTCAGTATAATGTTATATATGTAACAAAATAGTACTACAACTTTAAAATACGGTTTAAAATTGTCCCCAGTGCAACTCCTGATTATTACATTGACATTAAATAATCTTTAAAATTAAGCTGTAAGTTTCACATTAATTGATCAGAAACCAATCCGAAATAATACATAGTAGAAATCTGAGTCACTAAATTCACATTCTTGTCAGATATTAAAAAAAAAAATAATTAGAAAATAACACAAAACAAACAACCGCCTCACAAATAAACAAATGAACCAACCCCACCAAAATTCATGCTGGAAATGCCATGAGATAAAAGCAAAGAAGCTCGAAGAAGCATCTACAAGTAATCTCTGAAAAGAACTGTCATGGGGCAAAGCCCAGCGGAGCTCTGTGGCTAAGTTGTTGGAAGGTTTGTAAGTGAGAAGTAGGAAAGGACTCCATGGTCAAGGGGGATTTTTCTTCTTCATAATTCTGTTTTCAGTTTCACAGTCTAGAAACTCACCTTCTCCTTTGCTAGAACTTCTGTGTTATTTTCACAATTTGGTTTGCATAATGTCAATACTAAATTTAGATGAAACTGGCACTCATGGAATACATTGTTGCTTCTCTAGAAGAATCCTTAAAAATTAATCAGAAGCAGGTTTGATGGCCCCTGTGGTATTCTGCCAGGAAGCCGTTTCATGGCTTTTATTTATAAATATAGTTGTCAATGAAAATCTAATATAGTGAATATAAACCAGTGATCTAGTAAAAATAATGCAGCAAACAAATGGACCACAACTGACTCTCCAAAGTTTCATAGGAGACAGTAAGGCATTGAAAGAAAATTTAGCAAAAAATGCCCTAATAAATTACTGAGGATGAAGAGAATTTTGCAGGTAGTGGGAACCCTTTGAGATTGCTCAGGTGACTATTCTATCAAAGTACAGCTCTACATTATAAAGTAGTTTATAACCTTTTCACAAGGTCTCCATGATGATATATTTAGAGCATCCTGGAGTGATTAGTCCACCAGAAAGGGCTGAGAATGTGAGAACTGCCATCCTGGACTGAATCAAAGGTCTCCCCTGTAGTTCTATCTCCTGACTGTGGCCAACAGCAAAGGTTCAGAGAATAGTAAGGACAGGGCAAATACAGACATGGGCAAATTGCATTTAGAATGACAAAAAACAGTTGGGGAACCAAAAGAGAAAGGAAATACATCAAATAATAATCTCTGCACTTCTCCTTCCCCTCTGCCCCTCTCCAGCTACCACTCTGCACCCCCAGTAACGTTTCTTTGGAGGTCTGTGAACAGACCCATGGCCATGTCTGTGTCTGTCTCAGGGAGCAACTGCAATGAAATTTTATGGAACAGGTAACAAATCTCCAAACTATGGTTTTCCAGAGAATCCCAAAGGAGAAGAACCAAGAGACAACGCGTGTGCTCTGGGCCTCGTATTCATCCAATTTGCAGCCCATTAATCTCCTTCCTTCTCAATACAGGCACCCAAGAAGAGGAGAAATGGCAACACAATTCATTGGCAGCATGTCTTTATGAGAAACAAGAACTGCTGATCTTAGGAATATAATACATCCTAAAGTCAATGAATTACTAGGCCATTTAGAATTAGATGTCAGTTCCAAGCATCTACTGAGAGATATTGCTTTAAAAACAACTAGCAAACCCTCATTTTTTTAAAAAATCTAGGAAATAACTGTGTTATTTCAATCACTCACCACTTGATGCCCCTGTTTACCTCCTTCTTCTCACGCCTGAAGAAAAACTACCTCCACAAACCTCCAGAATTAAAGGAATTCTATGTGGAGATTTGTACTTTCCAGACCTACTTTCCTTTCCTTCAATACTCCTTCAAACATTTCTGTATTCATGTGGCAAAACCATAAACACATATCATGGGCATCGTATTTATATATGTGTGGGCATATAGAGTCACAGAAATTCATAGCTATGTAAATATACATGCATATAAATGTACAGAGACTGCTTGAGATGTTGCTTGGGCCCTGCACAGTAGCTTGTGTTGATGTATAATGAAGCACCACTAGACAGAACAGTCACTTGTGGCAGGTAGCTAAGAAATTTCAATAAAGTAAACTCTCAGTATTATCAAAATTATACATTTGGGGCTGTTAGCATGGCCTAGAAAAAGATGAGGACAGGCTCATCTCATTAAATGAGAAGAAATAGTGGAATTAGCTTGAATCTAATTACAAGCCACACTATCTAATGTAAAAACATGACTGTTTTTTCACTCCCATTCATTTTGGCTAGTAATTAGTTTTGGCCTCTAAAATGCCACCCTTTAATCATCCAAACACAGATGTGATTTGCCGTGCAATTTAATCTTGCTTTAATGAAGAACTAATGGACGCATCGCAAATTACTTTCCCTGTTGGAGAAAAATTCTATTTCCTGCTTTTCAAAAGATCAAGAGTATCTTGTGATAATAGCCCAAGCGGCCCTGGCAGCCTCGTCGCACAGAGCAAACAAGCTCTTTTACTCAACTCCCAATTCAATGGAGAAAAAGAGGCTACAATTAGCAACAAAGCAGGGGAAACGCGGCATTACAGCCGAATCACTTTCTGCAGCTCAACCCCCAGCAACCACTGCCTTGTTAGAGCCAGGTCTAAAGTGTCAGGAGCGAACAATGTGCTGTGATAAATTACTCTCTTCAAACAGCTGCACTGCTAATTTTCAATTATACACACAAATGGCTCTCAGATTGGAAGAAAATGGAGTGCATGGGGAGAACAGTAGTAGATTTCTGTGTTTGTTTGGTGGTGAGTGTGGAGGCGGGAGAGTGACATCCTGAAAAGAAAGCTGTAGCATGTGGAGTCGGTATTTCAACACCGGATGATGAGCACTCCCAAATCTTACAGAACCTGGTGGCTTCCTTTTCACAGCTCTGCTAGGCTGATGGAGGAAAAGGAACAGAACAAGTTAGATCCATTTTTAGAGTAAAATCTTTGACCACTGGCCTCATCAGTAGCCTTGGCAGCAGATACAAAGCAGGGGAACAACTTGGAAGCACAGGTTCAGATCCCAGAAGAGCTGATTCCCTTTCTCTGCCTTTCAACAGAAAGGCAGTGGATTCCACGAGCTTCTTTAAATGGGAAATTTGCTGAAGTATCTCAACCCACGATTCTTGTGGGCTCTGATCATGTGATATGTTTGGTGGCTGCACCAATTTCCTATGATGAAGGTAAAACTCGTTGCCACACAGTCAGTTACTGTCAGTACCATGTCCTGATGCTGTTGGATTCAGATGACAAATTCTATGGAATTGACTTGGAAAAGTGCTAGTGAGAATGATCAGGATTTTTGTTTAAGTCATGATATTTATTTTTTATCATTTGGGATGAGAAAGGCAGCATGGAAGTACAATTAGGATTACAGTAAACAAGATGTGGCTCAGCTTCAATAAATTACAAAGGCTCAATAATTATTATTTCTTTTCCTTAAAAAACTTCATAGGCCCACTGAAGTCAAGAGCTATACCTGAATTTGACCCAATATAATAATCATTAATGCTTCATCATGATTTGTTTTCTAATAGATGGGAAACAAGTAACAGAATGCTACAAAATCAAAGAGGTTGCACCAAGGTAGAACAATCAGTTCAGTACAGGTTTCATACAAAAAAAAAACAAACAAAACGAAATATGTAACTATTTTTCCTTGCAGTGTTTTGCTTGACCTTAATTTTGATGAATGATGGCCCTTGGCAGAGGGGGAAGGGTTGGTGGAAGGGAAGACAGTCATGGGTTGTAATTTTTTTACCTGCACAAACTAAGATAACATAAACCCAGCTTTCTTGAAAATTTGACACTTAGAAATCATGATTTGTTGCTATCAAATTTAATATCCACATGGTAAACGTTTCAAATCCTTTCAAAATCTTGGGCGATTTCCACATTTTCGTAAGGCTCAAGAGAGAGAAAAAGCAATTTTGGCTCACGGGAGTGGGGAATCTAGATTCTGAAAATGACAATATGCTGCTTGAACCAAGGTTCCTGAAGTTCTGTGTTTGTGGTCGAGTGTCAGCCATTTGCCAGGACTGGCTGCTGAGCACAGCTCTCACAAAGGCACGGGGAGAGGAGCCCAGCGAGCACAGGGAACAAGCAAAGGTGAATTCTCAACAGCTCTAAGTTACTGTAGTTCCTTGGATTTGATTTCAGAGCAACAGCACCGTGATTTACATCCCTTAAAGTTTTGGTTCATAATATTTTCTCTTTGCACACCTTCCTGTTAACCCTATGCTCAGAGTGAGTTTTGACGCAGATTTTGTGGTAATGGCAGTCACAGCATCCCTGAGACAGTCAAATATGACATCTGTTATTAAAATGTTTATGGCAAGTGTTGGCAAAGTCATTAGATTTGTTTTATAAATAGCTATCATTTCAAATGAAATGGGCAAAAAAAATCTAGTTGATTTTAATACTTTTCAGCCTAGCTTTTTTTTCTACTTCCAATAAATGCTAGCATTGTGTCTCCTAATTATAAAGCGCATTACCATACAAAAAGGATTATTTTTAAATTTAAAAATGCCAGTCACAATTTAAAATTACTTTTCTCAAATATGGCTCCTCAGAGAAGCTAAAGAGAGAAGAGAAAGTAAGGGGGGTTGGAATAAGAGGGGGAGAGAGAGAGAGGATGCAATATTGAATTGTAACAAGACACTTTTATTTTTTTGCTGAAGTGGGATTTCACTCCCTCTAGTTTATAATCGTTACAGAAATTTAAACCTCAAACCATTTCAGTCCAAGCTTATACTAAGCTTGTTAGTGGTTTCTGATGCTGCATATGATAGTGCTACAGCATTACCATAAATCAGCAGAATTAACTATGATCTTCAGAAGCATGCCTGAAAGTGGGTGACAGAAGTCTGCAATTTGGTGCTCTGAATATTATGATAACATTCTATATTAAATGTTTATAATCTACTTAGAGCTGAGCTTCAAGTATATTTTATATTTGTGCTTTACCCAATATTAGAAATCATGGGCTATTACGGCTTTCCATGCCTATGTTGTTTGTAATATCCAAAATTAAAGAAAATATAAAAACAGAAGGTGAGCAAGTTTGTTTTCCTACCAATGCAATGTTATTAATATTAAGAAGTTAAAGTTTACCTACAGGTATGAAAATTTAAATGCACCTTGCAATAAATATACTTTACCTCTTTCCATTCACATATAAAATAATCTACAGCACTGACCGGATTTCAGAAACTCCATCCTAATACAATTTACAAACTCTCTGCTGGTGTTGGAGATACAGACTCAATTTTCCTTCCAGTCTTTGTAAAAGTAACGTATCTAAATTATTCATCTAAGAGTAAATAACGATGATGATTTGCAGAGAATAAAATCTCAAACTCAACAGTTTTGATAGCCAGTATAAAAATCAAGGTTGCTGCGTTACACAAAGAAATGTTCTGATTCTAAGAAAGCATGATCCAAAATTTTTAAAAAATAGCACTTCCTGTAGCAGGTGGGGGACCCCAGCTCTTCCCTATTCCAATTGCTACCCTCCCAACTTAAAAAAAAAAAAAAGTTGAGCAGCTAGTGTTTTCCTACATACATATATAATTACGACTTGCTGCAGGAGAGCAGGAGCTTTTATCAGAATTCCTACTGAGGAACACAATGGCCCTGCTGCATAAATGGTCTTGAGAGACAATGAACTATATCCTCACTAAAATAAATCAATATATCTCTGTGCGCCCCAGCAAAAGTAGGCTGAATTTACACCAGTCAGTAATCCAACTCCATGAATTTTCAAGTAATTCTGAGCCCAGGATAGAAAACAATGCTGATTTCAATGCTGAAAATTATGGTTAAGAGCAGATTACCTCAGATTTAGACTTCCAGAAATATGAACTAAGAGGTGAACCTGCTTTTTTTCCTCTTTCTGAAAGGACCACATCCATGCACATCCACAAACTGAACTTGCTATGCTAATTACCAGACATGGAAGATGACACAAAAATACCCGTCCAATTTTATTGTGTAGCAAAATGATTTAATTCTGATTTTAGAAAAGTTTTGTAATTAATGGACAAGAAAAGCAGAATCTAACAAGTCCTTCGCTGTTTGTGCACCACCTTTAGGCCTCAAACTGCCAACCATCTACAGAGAAAAACGGCCAACAGAACCAAAATGCAACTCCCATCGTCACAGGGTGACTAAATCAAAAAAAGACAGCAGGAATGTGCCATGTTTGGGGATGGTGCAAAGGTTGCTCTTTCAGGGCAGCAGCAGTCTCAGTGACTCAGTCTTTCTTTAGGTAAGCACTTTCACTCAGCTTGCACTGAGCTGTTCCAAATGGACAGGGCTTTTCATCATCTCAGAAGTTACCTTGGGTTGCTACCAGAAAGACACAAAGAACACTAAATAATACAATATATTGGTTAAAATACGGGGGGAAAAAGGGATTAAATGCAAATATTTCTGAAAATTGAAACGTAGCATTCAGCATTTTGGGTTGGTAACTGCTGAAAAGGAAATTATCTTCTGGAAAGATCACTTCATAAATTCTAGCACGGCACTAAGACCTATTGATCAGCTGGGCAGGGCAGGGCTGCCTAGACTCAGCCTGGCCAGCTCTTCAGCTGCCTCAGTCCTCTTGTCCTTTCACACAGGCACACTCCACACTCACCTCTAGCAGTTGGGAAGTTTTGTCTAAACTTTTTCTGCTACTTGTGGTGTTACATATAAGCCAAAATAAATCTATGTGTCTGCCCAGTCCACAAATCTTCAAAATGAATGATACTTGAAAACAGGGACAAATAAATAGGGCACCATCTGTGGAAGGAGTTTTCACACACACGTCCTAAAGTGAAAAAGCAGAGTGCCTTCTCCATCCTTCACATGAGCAGCATTTGTAAGCAGTGTATTTTATATTTTTCTACTCAATATACTTTTTTCTCCCAGACCAGATTTGCCACCTTTGCTGTACAATCCCAGTTGGAAATGTACACAGAGGCCTTTGGGTTCGGCCCAAAGGGAATGGCTTTTCTCTTTCTGGGCCAGCATATGGTATAATAAAGCTGATTTTGCTGTGGTTCAGTACCACTACAATTAGCAAATGACCTGGAAGGTTCAGTTTCACCACTTTAGGATGAACTACATCAGTGGGAAAACAACTGCACCCCACAATATATGGCAGGTAAAAAAGAAGGAAGTGCAACTTATTCTTTCATTACTTTAGTTCCCCTCTAGATTATTATGGAGGCTCTTTAATTTTTTTTTTATTTTATTTTTTTAACTCAGAATACACCATGAGCACTCCTGCAAGTTGGTTTGCTCTAAGTTTTATTAGAGCTTTTAAGTTTCTTTAAGCTGCAGCATTTTCCAAGTGAAGGACGCAAGCAGGGATTTACCCTCGCGACATCCACTGAAATATATTTTTTGTGCTAGTATGAAGACTACGAATTAGCATTTTGTGATGTTCCTGAAATTAGAAGCCCCATGAACTAACCACTTTATGATATTTATGCTTTGCTTCATAATGCATTCTCCACAGATGAATCAAAGGGCCAAATGCAATTGCTGTTGTGAGATAATAAAGCATGAAGTGGTGTGTTTGGAATTAAATTTACATAAGACGAAAGATGGTGGGAAGTTTCTGATGACAGTAACAATGGGTGAGCGCTCCGTGGTGCTGCCTTCTCCGAGACCGCCGAGCAACACAGCGCTGCACCAGCATGAATAATTACTGCAGTATCTGGGGAGTCAATCAATTTAGAAAGGAGGAAGAAAACTTTCCCAATATTTTTCCTGAGTTTTACGATCAGAGCTATGCCTGGGACCTGTATCAGAGTTATTTCCCTGAAATGGTCTTGTAATTCCGTGTGGCTCGCTGGTTTCGTGTTTGCTTGTCTCTTAGGTTTTATAATTATATCTCTGCTATTTTATAATCAGCAGAAGGTCTGTTGGATTAACACAGGCAGAGTCAAGCACAGAGCTCCTGGATCTGACCAAACTTATGGTTTCAGCCCTTCATCTTCCACATTTCTACTCCATGAGGAAAGCAACCTTTTGTCCCTGACCCAGCTCTGCTGCTCTGGAAAGGCACTGGATGGAGTCAGCCCCTACCTTGCAGAATGCAGTCACTGCAGTTATGTCACAGTGTGGGACTGCTGCCTGTCCCACTGCCCAGCACTTTGTGAGCCCTCACAATTGAAAAGCACATGGTAATATTTAATATCATTCATATATTTTAAGTCTCTCATGGATATTAAGAAATTAGTATCCCTCTTAACTTCACGTCACAAGTTCTCTCTCACCCTGCTGGCACCTGGGGGAAACTGAGGCACAGAGAAAAGAAAATGCTTCAAAGTCAGATTTTGCTTTCTGGAACATGAAGGGTATTTTGTTTCAAAGAGTTTGCATGTTTGCAGTTTTTAGCTGAAACTGTTTTCAAGCTGTGTGAATACTCAGGCCTTTTAAAGGCATGGCTACTTAGGCACAAAATATTAAGACGTTCCTTCAAGAAACAGGTGACACCACCCTCCCTGCCCACCCTCCCTGGGGTGGAGGAGGCAAGATTACAATTCAAGGCTTCTCAATTCTTCAATATATTCAGCCATCAAACCTACTTAAAATAGCCATTTGATCTAGAAATTATACTTTTCGGCCAGCTGCTAAAGCCAAGGGGGAAGCCACAAAGATCACAGTGAGATGTTCCCACAAGGTGGGTGGCACCTCTGCGTAGTGGCCAGTGCAAGATCTTACCAGCTTGGGTTGAGTGGCTGATCAGAACTGCAGGAATCATGACAAAATTCAAGAATGAAAGGTTTTCACTAATGCAGCACCACATTTCTGTGGAGATGGAAGCAGGTGGAGGTCATGGCAGGCTGTGGGAATTGCTGCCCTGCCCTGCCCTACTGAACCACTGCTGACTGAGGGCCCAGGGCAAACACCGTGAGAGAAAGAGAGGAGAGGAACTCACACTCCCAAGGAGTTTGAAAAAACTCTGCTGTGTTCAAATCACACAAAAGTTCAGGGCTGAGGGTTTTTTGGCCTGCATGTTGTTATCAGCTATTGTCTTGTGGATAGTCTCACTGGAGGGTGGGACCCATGAGAGCTCATCACAGCACATCTAAGATTCAGCTGAAAAAAAGAAAAACATTTCATTTGGCCGATGAAAACAAAGGCAAAGGCAGATTTTTGTAGGTTTTTACCCCATACCCAGGTTACACAACCTTTAAGACAAAGATAAAACTTCACATCTTAGCCATTAAGGTCTCTCTGAGTTCCAGAACACTCTGAAGCTGGAAAAATATCTTCAAATGTATGTTTCTTAAAAAGATTAGAAAGCAGAACTCTAGTTAGCTTTTGTCTGTCTGTTTTGCTGAGGGTGTTATTCTAAGAGCATGCAGGAGATGAATGATCTACACTGAAAACCTTGACGCTTCTTTAAATGCCTTATTTTCATTTTTTAAGAAATATGACAGCAAGAATTAGTACTGGCTCTTCTATTTCAATAATGGTAGTCATGTTGAAATGACAACAAACATCATTACATTTACATGCACATTTGTGTAGACAAAAATTGTCATTACTTATTTCAGTGGAACATTTTATAATTTGCCCTATAAACAAATAAAATCTGTATAAGCTGTTTTTAGCCTTCAGCAGTATGTCAACACAAGCAACTTAGAGTTAGACTTACTGACACTTACTGGTAAGCATCTCCTTCCATTTCTAAAATGCTTAAGATTAAAAATATAGTATTTATTTTTCAGTTTTTACTAATACAGTGAAAATACTTTTTGATTGCTGGCTGCAAATAAAAAGCACATGGTTGAATGCCCTCAAATGTTGTATATTTAAATGAAAATGGGAGAAAATAAAGACATATCCATGTGCCTGTTTTGACTTTAATGTTCTGAGTAGGGGAATAAAATATGAAGAAAAAAAGAAGATGCAAATTGAGAAAAATGTACACCTTTTCTTAGTCCGTTTGCAGCAAAAAATTATCCTTCCACCATATTATCTACTTCCTCTGTTCTCTGTCTTTTTTCTATGCTCTGATCACTTTTATAATCGATTTAAATACTTTGTACTACCCTGCAGAAGTCTTATGGCTGAGGCCATAAATGCTGGAGCACTCACTTTACATGGCTGTGAAGCATCAAAGGCAAACCATAGAAGGACAGAACGGTTTGGGTTGGAAGGGACCTTAAAGATCTCATAGTTCCAGCCTCCTTCCATGGGCATGGACACCTTCCACTAGACCAGGCTGCTCACAACCCCATCCATTCTTGCCTTGAACATTTCAGGGATGGGGAAGCCACAGCTTCCCTGGGCAACCTGTGCCAGGGCCCCACCGACCTCACAGGGAAGAATTTCTTCCTAATATCCAATCTAAACCTGCCCTCTGTCAGTTTAAAGTCATTCCCTTTGTCCTATCACTCCATGCCCTTATCAAAAGTCCCTCTCCAGTTCTCTTGGAGGCCCCCTTTCGGTATTTGAAAGATTTTATAAATTGGGAATATTTCACAGGAAAAAGCATTTCCTAGCACTGAAGGAGCTGAACTGGTTTTTATGAGTTACTTTTTTAAATGTACAGTTGGATAATGCCAGAAGACTCAGGAAGTATCTGGGCAGTCCAAGGAATAGCAGAGCAGAGCTCCAGGTCTAGTGTGCTGGTCTTCTATGAATAATGGTGGACTTTGAACAAAGCTGACAAAGGAAGATCAGCTTATTAACCTATAGAAGACAGCACTAGAATAAACTTACTGTTATATTCTCATGAGAATTTTTCATAGAAGGATGTCTTGGAACAGCTTTCCAGCAAAGAATGCGGGAGCAGAGAACATAACTTGCTTTAAGATGGAATTTCAGATATTTATTATCAGAATTATGTGACACATCTTGAACTTTCTGTAAGAAACAGATTTAGTGGTTTAAGATGTTCCAGATAGTCTTGTCCTATGTTTCTATGCTAGGCATGTACCATATAAGAATGAGCACTCATCAACTCATTTGCAGAGCTGAGATGGGTACAGAGTGGCACAGAATGGAGAAGGACTGATCTGGAATGGGGACATACACCTGTCCTTGTATTTCAGCTCTCCCATGATAGCAGGGGCCAGATCTCAGCAGCTGCTGCCAAAATGTCTGTGCACCTTGGTATAGAAGTTTCAGATTTTTTATATTTCTTCAGCTCATTATCTTCTCTCCTTTACTCATTTGCTAACAGCAGCAAGTGCAACAGGGAGGGACTTTATGACCCAGAGTGTGTGAAGAGCCTTGCAATCTGTCTGTTTGAATGTCACCATTAGAATTGTCATCTTTATGATTGAATACCCTCGCTGAGTCCATGTCACAGCAGAGCCAAAATCTGTCCCCATTTGTGCTGAGCAACGTCTGAAGGAAATATATTGATTTCAGCAGAACTATTTTGCATCAGTATGGTCAACACCAGCATTTTCCCTTGGGAAGAGGTCTTACAGTTCTCTTTCATATTGTCTGTTTTCAGTATTTGTTACACTGGGTCAAACTCTGCTTTTTTAGCAGAGCACTTTATACCCAGATTAGCTGCACTGAGGTAAACACAGTCATTCTGCATTTACACCCTTGCAGTTTGCCTGAGCATTTTATTCTGCTATTTCTTAGGGCCTTTAGTAGTCAAGATAGCTCTGCAAAAGTACTGACTGTGGAGGACAATATAAACTTTGCTATCAGAGTAAACCAATAAAAAAGTCATGTAATATAAAAAAGTCATGTAAGTGTGACATACATGAGTGCAGATATAAGAGACTGAATAAGCAGCTGAAGAACAGCTGGACACAGTCACCTCACATGGGTCAGGGTTACAAAGGACTATCTCTGTCATATGACTTGGGTCGGTGTTATTGGTTCCAACAACACAGTCCTATCTTCCCTCTTTTTTGAAATTCAAATGTGAACAAAATACACCGGGAACTACAAAGTTGGCAGCACAAACCAATACAACCCACTGCAGGAGTAGTTACTGTTAACTCCTGGTAGCTCTTACTATTGCTTCTGGAATTAAAGGAAGAAAAATAAAATGGTAACTTTCACTTGGAGACCAATTACCTGTTCCTTCATCCTCATTATAAAACATGATATAATATTATATGGGACGCGGATTTAGCACAGTCTTTTAGTCTTTCTTGCCTCAGAGAAAAACACCACTTGGCAAGCGCCATTTATTGTTAAATGAGATGTAAGAGTGAAAAAAGTCTTATGCAAGAGGTACCTTTGGGTGTCATAATTATGAGAAAAAACTCCTAACAGCCTTTCATGAGGTAAGAAAAGGAAAGCTGCATTTGGCTAATTCAAATGATTGCAGCATATTTGTTGCTGGTTGTAAATACTTCGAGCACTTTGTGGATAGATCCCAAATATATTTCTGCTAATGAATAGTGCAAATACAGCAAGTAGAGAATATGTGGTTTGCCTCTCTCTCCTTATTTAGATAACACTGACATTACATTTATTTAGGTTTAGTATTATTTTCTTCATAAAGATCTAGCCCCTCTCATGGTGATGCAGGTGATAAGGCAGGCATACATGATTTAGTATCAGGAGGTGAAATAATATGAGGAATAATTGAGGCAAGAAGCATTTTTTCCAGTCTTGGGGATGAGTGAGAGAAACCTAAAACTAAACCACATTCTCATCAGGAGGAAAAAAAAAAAATCATTTAAAAGCTTGTCATAAATGAAAACAATTTACTTGTGCCCATGTCCTTAAGTGCCACAAACTCTTCTGCTTCCGCTGCTACATTCTCTAATGATATTACTGCATATAGCACATCTCATCTAATCTGTTAGTAAAATCCTAAAGTCACTTATGTCAGTCTCTAATGCAAGCCAAATGAGTCTTCCCAGTAATAAGAAGCTTCGCAGAATTAGTTTTCGTTTTGCAGAAAATTGCCATTGGGGCTGGCACTTTTATCTAAAAATTTCACTCGTGCATAAGCAAAAAACTCATATATTATTTGGTTACATTCCATCAGTATGAGAAATAACATTGTGAGAATTCTATGCATGCTAATGATATATAGAAATCCACCTGCTTTCAGATAAAATGAGTTTAATTTTCTGTTGCCCACTGCCTGGTTGGCCTTTCATAAATTACTTATGCACAGCTATTATTAAAATAGAGGGAAAGCAAATTAGAAAGTCCTCATATCTCTCCACTGGATTTAACCAAGGCAGGGCTGTGACAGCTAGAGTCAGCGTTTTTGAAAAAATTCTGCTCTCTTGAAAAATTTTGCATCTCTATACAATTCTATGCCACTGTTGTAAACGTTCTGACCTGCCTTCTTACCAAATTAACCTAAATCCTTTCTATTTTTCAACATTAATGGAATCCTCTAGAGTCCTGCTGATATATATTAAAATATATTTATTGGTTAATTTGAATTCCAGCATTTTGTACCTCATTTCCCAGTACTTCTGTTATATCTGAACAGCTTGGAGCTTTAGCATTAGAAACTTACAAATTAAGATAAATACATCTGACAATTATCAGATCAAAACAACTTAACTTTCATTGGAATATATGATTGCAAATTTCCCTTCCTGATGAAAGAGAAAATGAGGACTGTCTGCTTGAAACAGTTAATTGGATTTGAAAGTACTGTACGTTTCAGCAATCAGTGCAGCTTTTGGTTGGTCAATGACTACTTGACCTCCTGGCTTTCCAACAGACAATTGGTTTTCATTTCTTGAGGGTCTTTTAAGTCCATAGTTCATGGTGACTTTAAGTTTAATTTTCTGTTAATGATATTATTTTGCTCTTTTAAGATAAAACTTTCTTGTGATGTGCTGAGCAACAGTGGCAATCCCATTACTGTGTGAGGAAGGACACCTTCTCAAATTGCATTCTTTTAATATTGTCTCTGTATGGTTACGCTATTTCTAAATGCCATTTTAACACTTCAGGTTTATATTTCATGTGAATTTAAATGGATAGCTACTCTGCTCCTTGAAAAAAATACAAATATATAAAAAAAAAAATAAAATATCAAAAAGTCGTCGTGGTCACCTGCCCAGTCAAAGCTCCCTTTTAAGTAACTGGGTCCCAATTCTAATCAGCTACTGGTTTAATACCTTCCACTTCGGTAGACTGAGTGATTAGAAGTGGTGTGGGTTAGTTTGGGCCAAGGACATGCCCTACAGGTTTCAGGCTCAATTTCTCCATTTTCAAGCCCATTACATTTGCATCCACACCGTATCACAGTGCATTAAGCCCGTCCACACAGCAGGCACATTCCTAATGCTAACAACAATTCTGTCCATGGCTGACACCCCCAGCGCTCTGCTAAGCCCAGCCAGGCAATGCTGGTCCTACTAGGAAGAAGACTCTATAGTTCTTACACTAAAGCAGCTTTCCTAACGACTTGAAGTAATTATATTAGAGGCACTTCCCCTTAAATCTATGTAAAATGTATATTTATTTGTTATCTGCCATAGGTGTTATTTTATTTCTCATTGCATTCCCAGGAGGGACTGGAGGCACACAGTGCTGGCCAGCTCTCAGGCTCTTGTTTCACAGGACAGCCCTGTAAATCTAAGGGCTACCTGCCACCAAGGAGGGGGGCTGTCCTGCTCTTCCTCTGCCTGTTCACAGGAACAATCTGGGAGAAACCATCCGCTTTTTTTGGTAGGGTTAGTTTTCTGACAGTTGAAGTTCCTTAAGTGATTTAGAAGGAGACAATAAATGCCAAAGTGGAATAATAGTAGCAGAGAGAGCACGTGATTGGCAGTAAAGAGCAAATGGTTTCACAATGAGATATTCAGAATCTCCATCTGTGAAAATGCCTAAAATGTTTCTAGAATTGGTTCATATATAAACAAACATATAGATCCAAACATTATTGTTTGTACTGTATTTTTTATACTGTAGAAATTTAGAAATCTCAGAATGAGTCACATAAAAGTTGAAATCCTTTCTGATATGGAACATCCTTAAATTCCTTTCCCTCTTAATTTTAGAATATGCACCTTTTCTCTCGTTTCTTGCAGTTCTGTTATCTAATCAAGAGGACAGGTGGCTAATTATTAAACACCAGGTTTTAACAATATAAAAAATATTTTAAAACTCATTACTCAGCTCCTCCATTGTTTTAGCTATAATTAGTGTTAATAGCTATAAATACCTTAAATTGGTCTTTGATTTTGAGACTTATAGGCTGTACTTTCTTCATACTCTCCAGGGTTAAAACTTTACATCCATCACCCCCCCCCAATTCGATGACAATCTCAGTTATCACAGATTCTTATGAATCCAGGAATGTTCTTTAATGGAAAGTATATGATGCAAAATTTGTGATAAAATGGTAAAAAGTAGCAGGTAGGGTGTAACTGCATATTATATGGTTGTATGCTTGAATGAATCGAACTGCAATGTACTAAATAAACACCACAGAATACTATTGCTGTCCACAATATCTGACTATTCCCCATGGTTTCCTCTCCCTCCTGACAATCAGTATCTGTAAATCACAACATGGACTCTGATATAACTCCTATCCTGCAGTCAAGGCCTGAGCAGTTCATCTTGAGGCTTTAAAGGAACACACATAATGCAAAGACTTTAAACACTGTGATGTAAAATCACTTGAGATGAATTACTGTAATTTATGGCTCATATTACAGGTACACATAGGAATTTTGGTCAGAACCCCACCATGGTAGATGTTAGACAGACAGAGAATAAAAGAGGTCATCCTTCCTGTCGGGAATTTGCAATCTAAATAATATAAATTGTAGACATATCTGTGAGCATAATGCACTCTGCTACATAAATAGCTCATGAGAAATCCGTGGACTGAAATATATTCTCCTAAAACAATGACAGATGATTTTGAACAATAATGAACAATTGCATTAAAAAAAAAAATTAAAAATCTGTTTCCAAACTGTTCCTGAGCAAAACAATTAAAGTATTCATTTCAGATAACTTACCCAGATGCAGCAGACAACACTGAGTAAAAGCCTATAATGAATTAAAAAATGATCTGAACATAAAGAACACTAAAAACTATGACTTCTTTCCATACCCTCTCAAGTACAGAATGTCCTGTGCACTAGTAGAGGACATCCTATACTCTAAGACTGTTGAAATACTATAATTAAAGGTCTGTCAGAGTTTCCATTAAATCCCTGATTTTCAGGGTTTAATTAATAATAACAGTGAAAATTAATGTGAGTAGAATTAAAACCACTGTCATAACTCCACTGCATATTAATTCCTGATTTTAAGTCTCTACAACTTGTGGGACTGATCCAGCTTCCTCTCTTCAGTCAAAACTCCTATCACAGGGGAAACTCCTTTCAATGTGAAATTCCTCACTGGAGACAGGAGATATTGGTCTGACCATAGAAAGTGTGATCAGGCTCTGAAACACCTATAGCACTTATACGGGAAATTAAATGAACATTTCAGAAAGTCGGGAATTACTGAATTTCATAAAGTTTTGGAATGAATGCCTTAAGTGCAGTTCAAACTCATATACCTGAAAACCAACGAACATTGACAATTCCTCAGTCAATTCCTTCCCATTAATCAATTCAAGTTTACCCATTTATCTTTGAAATGTTAGTATTCTTAATTATTTATAATTTTTGTAAGTAAGAATTAAGGGTTTGGCTCCATAATGGAAGATGGAGAACATATGTAAATATTGGGAAATGGGCTTTCCCTGGAACTACAAGAGCAAATCAGATGTTCTGTTACTGAGACAAAAGCTACTGGCATTTTGGATTTGAGTGAAAATAATTTGGAACACAGAACATTCCATGAGATTATTCCCTGAAAATAAGCACTGGTATCTCACCACACAACACGAGGCAATTTAATCTTTCACATAAAAGGATCAAATAAAACTACCTCAGTGTGGAAGTCTAGAGAGGAACCTGGCAGAATACTAGAGGATATTCAGTTCTCTTCAAAGTAAATAGTATTACAGCTGAAAAAATGTGAAAGCATGAAATTTTCTCAACACTGCTATGAGAAACAGACCCAGAAATACCAGACATGTAAAATACTCCAGTGAAGGGTGGAGACAGTACGTTCAGGAATTGCTAAATATGTTAAGAATATTTTGTTTCACCTAAAAGCACCTATTATAAAATACATATTTTTTGGTCCAGATTCCAAAATAATAGGTGTCATTACTTTATCTTACATTAAAACCTATGTTGTAAACCTATATAATACACTCCAGAGGTTTAAAAAGAAAAAGCATCAATACTATTTGCTGTTAGGACTGCTAAGTAGGTCAAGGAAGTTCACAAGTAAAAAAAACTTCATGTTACAAAGAAAAGTGGGAATTTATTTTAGTGAAACCTATGATGTTGCACTACTGAAAAATGAAATCCACATCATCAAAAATTCACATTATATCATATATAATGATAAATAATAAGCTGAAAACAAACAGCAGAGAATGCAATCTGTTTTCAGTAAAGCTGGGTACATTTTCAGCACAACACAAAAAGGGTGATAGAAGGTCAGCAATCAAAAAGACTTTATGGTGATCTTGTATCTCTACTGTCTTGATATCTAAATGTGGGGATCCACTCTTTTCACTGTGCAAGTCACTAAAAGACACAGTCTTTGATCTCAGAACTTGAAATCTAAACAGATAATATGGTCAAAGTGTTGGAAAAGAAAGAATTATCATACCTTTATCGGTCTAGAATTGAGGCGATAATTCCAAACCAACTTAAACCAGAAAAGTAACTGCCAGGCCCTGCCTCTGTCCTCTCTATGTGCTTCCCACACCAGTTGCTGAGCTGGCCTAGTTCACTATTCCAGCACAAAAATATCCCTTGAAAAGTAAGGACACTTCTGGTACACGAAGGTACTAACACAGGGCAGTGAAGGAGCTGACCGGTACCTGAGGCAGCAAGGGACACAAACGTGTGGCCAGGTGAGAGAGGATGCAGGGGGAGGACTCCTGCTTTGGAATAAACATAAAGATTAAGTTATTTATCATCATTCACTTAGAAATTCTGTGGCATGCATCATATAGGTTTTCAATTATGGGAAAAAGTATCTATAAATAGATCCTGGATAAGTTTACGATGGAGATTTCAAGAGACACTTTAATCCCTGGAGCACCAAATGTTTGCATCAGCCATCCTATGAGGTTAATAAGAGCCAAAATCATAAGGAGATTTTAGATGGAGCTTTGCATTATATGAGATGGTTGACAGAGATGATAAAGGGTTATGACTTGAAAACTCTAACATGTCCTTTCAATTCTATGCATTTTGAAATGGCTCAACTAATTCTTAACCAAGAGAAGCTGAAAAAAGCTCCTTCAAGTACACTGTATTGGAGGAAGTTAAATCAAAAGGAATGCCAATGCTAAAACTAGGAAAAAGATATGCATTTAAATCTGCAACCCTTGGGAGCCAAGAACAGTGCTCTTTATATTCTTCTGTTGTCACTAACCAGTACACAACAGTCAGGCTCTTGATAGAGACAAATTACCAACCAAACCAGAGTACACTATACTAGTAATCTGGAGTGTATCTTGCTCTGCTTCCATAGTCCTTCAGAGTTTAAAGAACTAAGAAATCAACCCAAAATGTTGCATGAGGACATAGTTTGCTCCAAGCCACATCATGATAAATCAAGGAATATCTCAACCAAAACAGGAAAAGCCAGTAACTGCTTGTCTGTATCTACTGCTGAGCTATGAGCTCTTGTGTCAGATTTAAGCTAAGCACCACACCATCACTTTCTCCTCTCTCCTGTTCCCTAATGCTGAAGTCACATGACAAACATCTGGTGATCAAAGTGAAATCACGAACTGGATAATTTCTACTTGGATGTTACTTTTTGGCTCCACTTATCCCTGCAGCTGGAGCATTTCCTCCCAGCAGCTCTCTGCTGTTTTGTGAGCAACGCTGGCAAAATGCCACAAATTTATGAAAAACTTTGAAGGGGCTTAGTGTTAGACTTCTACTTTCCAATCAGTACAGCTTGAATCAATAGCACTGCTGCTAAACGTAAACAGGCACAATGGAAATTTTACAAAGCAAGACCATTTGTACATAACATCAAAACCAGCACAGAGTCCTCTTTCCATGACTGCAAATCACATTTATAGTAAGAACAGAGAGATTAGCAAGATTACTTTGTGATGATTTGGTGCAAAGTTCACTACACTCTTAGCTTGATAATAAATTCCAGTCATATTGTCATGTACATCAGGCTTCATCAACAGAGTGCTACACTGCCAAAAAATATGATTTTGGCACATCAGAACAAAGGTTATAAAAGAGCACACATTAGTATTTGATCTTATGCAAGTAATAGTTCACAAAAATATTATTTTATAATAAACCCTACCTAATCAAAAATTTAAAAAAAAAAAAGAAAGAAAAAACAAAAAGGAGAAGATAAAAGATGGGAGAGATTGCTACATACATTTCCACTGCAAAGAGAAGAAAGCAGTTCCTGGTACGTTGCACTTGCAACAATCTGAAGTTTGTTTTGGCCTGCCATTATTTACGTTATGTTATCTACAGTAGCAATAAATAAAAGACAAACAGCACCTTCTGCTGCCTCTCAAGTCATACTTCAGTGTGCTCTCAGAGCAGACATGCTGTTCATATAAGCATGGCTTAAGGTACTCTCAGAGAAAACCTTGTGCTCAATAGTGCTGTGCCCTAATGTGCTGGAAGGCTTTCCAAACACAACACACACACACATTGTCCACAGGCACTCCAGATGACAGTTAGGGTGGATGGGAGATGAAAAGCCCAGGAAGCACACCATGCTCGTGGCTGCTCCATCCGTGCTTTTTAACAGCTTTACACACTGACAGCAACTGGTTGAGTAGGTACAAGCAACCTTCTCCTGGCTTTTGTGAATGGATAAATGTATGGCCCCAGTTGTAAGTAATTAGAGGATTTACTGGTCGGGTCAGGTTACAGAAGCTGTAGGAGATAACAGGGGATAGCCAGGCTTGGTGCCTCAAATTCCCATGTGGTACAACGTTTGCAGCTTTGCACAGCTCTTGGTCCCTCTCCTCTCCTCTTACGTTTAAACTCTGCCTGCTTCTGCTCATAGAGCTGCTCTTCTCAAGCCCATGGTTATGCTTTTAAATTAGCAGGACATGGAGATAGAGAACAGTTGCTTTTACCAGAACTTTTGTAAAGAACTTACTGGGAATTCCTCAAGAAAACTGTCCTTCTCAGAATTGAAACTTTTCACAGGAGATTACCAATTTCAGTGAAACTTTCAGAGAGAAAAGTATCTTAAGTCCAAGACAGGATTGCTGACAAAGGCACGAACGAGAGGCGTGGCCAGCAACCCAGGATATAGGCACTAGCCTGGAAAATCAAAGACAAAACATTCAAGCGAACCTGAGGCAGCGTTTGTAAAGATGTAAATACAACATTGCATTTATTAGAATACTTACATTTTCCAGATAGTTGCCACCATGGAAGCTGCTCGGGTGCATGAGACTCTTGGATGCTGATCCAAGTTATGTCCTGTACAACACTGACCCCGTCCATGAAGACCATCTCTCCTGAGAACACCAGATGCACAGTGCTGGGGAAGTGCCCAGTGTGCCTAGAAACCCCAGACTCAGGGAAGATGTAAATAGGAGCTTATCATGAGCAAAGAGAAGCAACAACTGGAAAGTTGCCTCAGGACTGTGAAAGTGCTCTCACAACATCCATTTGATAATGAAGTTACTTCAATGACTTCAGTGAAATTATCCTTACTTTATACAGAAGTCAGAGAAAAATGAAGCTGCTTAAACTGTAAAAACCTTGCCTTGTACATCTTATCATGCAAATTAAATTAAAAAAAGCCCATGGAAATAGGGCAAAGACCTTTCTCTGCATGTGGCTGTAAGTCATTTCAGTCCTTCAGCGAGACAGGATGATGGCAAGTACTTTTCACTGGCCCAGTTCATATTGTGACACTGGGAGCAAGACAGTCTGTCAAGTTTTTGTCTGCAGTGCCTAATTTTTCACTACACTGCTGCTGCCCTCCCCCCCCATTGTGTCAGGAGTGCATTAGGTGTTGGAAGGGCAACAAGAGGCTCAACTGGTGGGTGGAGAGGCTGGAGGAGGGGGATTGAATTGCAGGCAGCTGCAGAGTCTGCTGGAAAGGCTGTGCTGTCTCTTTTTATGGCTGATATGTATCTATGTCCCCATGCCATATTGCATGGAGGGGATTAGAAATAGGATTTCTGATATTTCAGCTGACATGACAGGAGTGATAATTTCATGCAACTGTCTATTTTGCAACCTAAATTCAAATATTCTACCTTTTAAAGGGATTGTATCTATTTTCATCTGTACTCCTGGGCTCAGAACCTTTCTCTGCAGTGACTGATACAGCAGTGAAATGCACTTCAAAGAGGCTAATTCACAGATAATGTGTTGTATCTCTAGGTGTACCTTACCCCCTAATGACTTAAATGACTACATCAAATGGCAATAAGTGTTAAAATACTTCTGGAATCTATGTGTAGATTGTAGATCTATGTAGTTTGGAAGATACTTTGAAAATCAAAAGTCCAACAGTGTTTGGCTTTTTTTTAACCAAGGCCAAGGAAATAAAGAAACAAATTAACATAAAAATATCTCAACTCTAAGTACAAGGTATCAGGGTCACTGACTATAAATATAAATAATGTTGCTCCACATAAACCTTAAACAGCTTACTGCAACTACTAATATAAATGTACAGTATTTACAAGATTAATCTTTGTAAAGAAAATTACAGGATCATAATATCAAACAAGATTATGCTATGTCCTATATAGCATTTTACTATAAACACAGCAGTAACTTGACAGCAAATATGCACTTTAGAGACATCAAGTAACTATTGCATGAAGATGGTGACACTCCATGCCAAATACTAAGCACAGCAACAAGTCTTGGGGCCATCTGATATCCCCATACAAAACACCTGATAGCCTCACTATACGTCTGATAGGGAATGTATAATTTTTCATGCCTCCACAGAAATGTACACTGGACTATTCCAACTATAATATACGGATGTAAGATGTTGTAACTGTTGGCTGTTGAAGCAGAAGAAATCCCAGAAAGACTACAATGCAGATAGAATCCTTGGATGCTGCCCTTGGGACAAAATGAAGGTACTTTTGCTAGGTTATACACATTTCTCACACTCTTACAATGGCATTTTCCATGTTGAGTTCATGCAGTTCACAGGCTGCACCAGGTAAATTGTAGCATAAGTCTGTTGGTTCAGGGGAGCTCTGTGCTTTATTCTAGCTAAGGATCCAGTTCACTGTAAAGTTTGTAGTTTACACCAATGCACACCCTCCTTCTGGAGCACTGAACAGTATCAACAAGAAATTTTTCCTTGCCAGAATCTCTAGATAGTAAAGAAAACCAAGCTCACTTTCCCTTCCCAAAGTCTACAAACATTTGACTTATGCCAGTATTTCAACATGTCCTTGAACAACAGAACACTGTACATTGAAGAGAAGCCCAGTTTGGGCCTGCAATTATTCACCTGAGCATACATTAGGATGCTGTTCTCAGAAGCTGAAGCTCCACCTCATTATGTTGCCCTGTGTGCAACTCCTACTTTCCCTAACCCCATGCATATGTCTCTCTGACACGCAACAGAAGACCTTGGTTCTCTGGAGGACATTCCTGTCCCCTTCTCTTCTGTGGCTCCCCAAGCAAAAGCTGTTCCCTTGACAACTCTGGGGGCTTCTCTGGCTCCATCCATGCCATTAGGAGGAAGGCAAATTTCCTTCCAAAAAATACTGCTAAGAAATAAACGGTTAAGTGTTCTGATTTCTTCAGTGCTGCCAAAACGGGGAAGAAAATGAAGAAACTTTCTACAGACACAAGATTTGATAAGCCAGAAGCAGCAGGATTCAAGCACTGAAGATTTACAGACACAAGTGGGGAAATACAAGAAATTGCCGTTGCTTGAGACTTCAGCAAAGAGCTGGGAATGGCTGTGGCTAAGGCCAGCCTAAGGTTCTTCTCTTTGATCAGCTTCCTGTAACTGTAAGGCCACTGGCCTTCCATGACACTGCCCTTGCTTTATCATTGCACTGTGTTTAAAGAAAGTGGTAAAAAAAAAAAAACAAACAAAAGGAAAACGATATTAAAAGAAAAATAAAAAGGATCCATTTGCAGTTTTCACTACTTTTGCATATAACCTTTCACAGTGTCAAGTAGGACTTTCTTTATTTCTAATTTTGTGTCCCATTTTTCTTTTCAAGTTCAATTCTGCTTCAAATAAATGTATTTCTGAAGCAAAAAAGAAGACACAAGAAAACTGATGGTCAGGAAAAAGGTCACAGTAGCTGCACTCCACCAGAAAGAACAATAGACAGAGAAAACTATAAGCATGCTGCCTTGAAGCTCTGATTTTTCTGTGTCCTGTAACTGAGCTGAGGGCTACTCAGCTATGGAATACTCAGCTGCGTGGCCATTCTGTCACATCTCACCACATCCATGAGGAACATCAAATCCATCGAAAGTCCCAGCTTATACGTTCAAAAGGATGTGCTGTTGTAATCTTTAAATTCTTCAGTAGTTTAGGTACATATAATGGCTTTTGGCTTTTCTCTTTTATCAAACCTTCCCCTTCTCTAAGGGTTGGTCAAAGCACAAGCTGCGTGTAGTGCCAGCAGATATCTAACGATCACAGATTATGTGCATCCTTTGCCAGAAGGAAATTGTTTTGTAAAGTATCTGTTAGTAATTAGAGCTGGATTTTCAGAGCCAATAGAAGCTAAAAGTACAGGAGAAGCTACTTACAACTTCATGATGCCAATAGAATATGTAATAAATAGCAGTGCACTCTGTATTCGAAAAAGTCTGCAGCGTACCGATAGACGTGTCTCACAAAAGCACCGAACACCACTGAAGCTGTAACATGCATTTATTAGTGTATTGTATTTTATTTAAGGAAAGCAGAGACAAAGGCTAGTGTAGTAACCCTTCTGCTGGCAGATAAATGTAACATGCAAACAGGTATGACCAGGCTTCATGATACACCAACCTGCTAGTCAAACTAATAGCATTTCTAAGCTAAATGGAAAGGGATTAAGGTAAGAAAACTCCCTCTATTGACCACTGACATTGTTTATCATAAAAAAAGGTAATTGCTTAGAGAAGATTCCGTCTCCCTTTGCTGCAGAAAATGTCCTGGTTTGCTGTTAACCCTTCTCCCATTACAGTGCAGCCCCATAGGTACCACTGCTCACAGAAGCATAGAGAGCCTTCTGCATGATTGAGGGCAAGAACTTTGTAATGCACTACCTTTATCTGTCATATTTTGGTCTACAGCAGTAAATTTTGTATGCTTCTACTGACTACTCCCTGGAAATATGGTAAAGATGTGGCCTTTTATACAAAGATAAGGTACACAGAAATGATATCCAGAGAAAATATGGTAATAGAAAAGAACAGGCTCAAACAACAATGAACAGCTCACAGTCAAATCCAAAAGCATTAGAAGATTTCAGGCTGTGTTGGTAGAGTACAAATCCATCTTGGATCAAATTATTCACCCCTTTACTGTGGTCTCTAGCTTGGCCTGGCAATTAGTTCAACTGTGGAATGCTACTTAGGAGTACATTTACAATCCCTGCATATTCTCTACAGCACAAATAGACTTTGGAGAGGAAGAACTTACAGGCTACCCAGGTAAACAAAACAGCAATTACTTCATAGAAGTACTAAAGTTGTGCCTGAGAATAAAAAGCAAAGAAAAAAAATTTTAATTTCCTACTTTGTATTCTGGGCAATGTGAGGGACTTCACTTAACCTCTTTGAGCCTCTGTTCTGTCATCTCAAAAACAAGGATCGTGCTTCTGCATTCACAGGACTCTGCCTATTTTTTGACTCTGACAGGGTCATGAATTTTCCTGATATGTGATATGTGTAACACACATGTGGAGCCTGGTAATTCTCTGCACTCTTGTAAGACAGTGCTCTCTCCTTAGGCCCTCTTAACATGGACAAAACTGATCTGCCAAGCAAAAAGTTATGTCAGCAACATTCACTTTGGAAAAACAACATCCATCCACAAATAGGGGAAAAACAAATCTGGTCTTTAACACATTCTTGACCAACTCACCTGAGCAGACCAAAGGAAAAAATTAATGTCAGTGGATGGGCTTGATGTGCAGAAAGGGATTTTTCCATTCTGTTTAAGAAACAAAGAGAAGGAAAAAGCTATTTTTGGAATTACAATTTGAAATGCCTGTTGGAAAAATTACGAAAAGCAAAAGTGTATTTTGCCCTCTTTTTCCCTACCAGTTCTGATTCATCATGGCATGACACAATTTTTACAACTTACAGTAAAATTTTGCAATTAGTTTAATCCCTTAGGGATGTAAGCTACTTTGTACATGCGTAAATAAACTGCTTTATGCTAAGCAGTCTCAGTCTCTTCCCCAAAACTGTTTAATGTAATTTTGGACATAATTAGCAACCCCTGAGAGTGCAATTACTCTATAACTGGAAATTTTGCAGTAAAGATTCCCCTTCTATCATATGAGTTTTAAACCAAAAGGTCATTTGGGCTAATGATTTCTGTGATTTTACCTCTCTGTCCTCCCCAAAGTTAAAAGCTTGAGTTAACATGTGATATCTTAAAGAAAAGGAAAATATTTTCTTGTACTGTTTTAGAAATGTACTACAACCATGACCTACATGAAAAACTTCTGGAGGCAAAAGTGCAGTTTGGTTTCTTAGAGTAAGTCCGTGGCTTTACTCCCAAATGCCTCAGAAGGCTGATACTCATATCATCAAATAAAAGGGTGATTTTAAACAAGTTTTGTGCTTGAGTCTGTAGGATTTGCTCACCCAAAGCACAGTGCTGCATTTCCTTTTGCATTTGACTGCTTCCACTCAGTGTAAGCAGGCCCTTAGTTGCCTTTCAGCTGACTAGTGTCAATGATAATAACAATACATTTTTATTTTTAGACCACTCAAATCTAAAGGCAAGTTAGCTCTGCATACGTATGCATGCACACACAAATGTCAGTAATATCTGAGCATTTCCAAAGGACAACAAGTCCTTTTGGAATAGTAATGAATAGAGAAATCATCTTGTGCCCTGCATGAGATAGGTGCATTTCAAAATTTTCCTGTATAGCTTCCATGAAAATTGGCCCCTAAGCAAGGGTGTGAGTCATTGATGAATACAGCTCTAAGGCTTCACGCTGTGCAGCAAGAGCTGTAAAAGGCATTAGAGGAACAGAGGGGAGGAGGAGGAGAGAGAGAGAGGGTTAGGAGGTTATTAAATAAAACCTGGTAATGGTTTTACATGAACATTTTCTGAGCAGTGTTTGGCAAACGCACATCCCAACCCACCGGGCAGCTCTCGGGCAGCCACAGCAGCGTCCTTTGCCAGGCAGTGCCCGGAGGGGCTGCACAGACCCCCCCCAAAAAGCACTTCTGCTGCCCCTCAGGCACTGCTGTCACAGCCCCTTGCAGGGCTTGGTGGAAACTCAGGTCCTACAAGTAAAGATAAATTACCCAATGTCACAGTGTTTTACAGTAACTTTTCAAGTGAATATTGCAGCAAAAGGATGGGTTTTTTCCTCCTCTCCACCCAGCTCCACAAAAGCCACTGGGCTGTACCAGCTAAACCACAGCCTTTGCCAGTACAACTATGCAAAAAGTAGAGAACAGGCCAAAGAGAACCTACTGTTGACAAATTTAAACTTCCTCAAACTTCAGAGGTATTTCATTTTGGTTCAAAATTCTTGTTGGTTTTCTTCCCCCCCTAAGACAAACGTATTACATTGCTGTCAGTTTATATCATTCACTGGTTAGGAAGAGAGTACATGTAACTGATAACATATCAGACCTGGATTATGAGCAATTCTCCTTTTTAGGCAGCTGTGTTTCTCCTATCTCAGTCAGGAGATCCAGATTTTAACACAGACAGAAGATACACAAGACATTATCATGCAAGATCCTCCTCCCTTCAGACTTCCTACGTGTTCTGATCTCACACTGACTTGTGTGATCCCCTCAATCTTTCTTCCCATTTTTGCTTCTTCCATTGTGTCTGCAGCCTTATTGCACCCATCTGAAAGAAAAGATACAGTGTGGGCCGTTACATCCCATCATCAAACACCCTGTGAGTTGCAGGTTCACATGGGAAATTTATTATAAACAGTGGCTAAATGATACAAACTGGCTACACTGGGTTAGTTATGAATAATCCAATAACCTTTTAAATGAGTCTTTTTTCAGCAAATAGCTCAGATGTACAGTCAAGAAAAGATGTTTTCCTGTATTTTAAATAACAAAAGTATCACTTGTTGGAAAGCAAATCATATTGAAATCTTAATTTTCACACAGATAACCATTTAAGGAGCTTGGGTATAAACAAGTAAACAATATTTTTTAAATTATTATTATTATTATTGGCAGGAACAAGAGGAGCTGTAAGTCTTTTAAATGACAGAAACAGTGGTTTTACATGTAGGTAATTTGAACAAATGGGCACAGCAGTCTACATAAGTGAAAACTGAATCTATAAGGAATGTTAGCAGAAAAACAGCTTGTTATATTACAAGTACTTCTATTTCTCTAACACCTTTAAAAATAGGAGCTAGAATTTAAAAACAAACAAACAAACAAATCAACCTTCTGTGTGTATATATATATTTAGGAATAGGAATTATATATTCCATCTTAAATGAGGAGTTGATAACTGCTGCTAAGAGACACCAACAAAACCCCCCTGAATCCACAGACACGCAGCACCATCTGGTGGATTAGCACGGCTGGCAAGCAGTTCTGCATTTACAGAACACATAACCACAAGCAGGAGAAGGCAAAAGCTGTACAAAGAAAAGCATATCATGGAGATTATTTAGTCAGAGTCAGGCAAGAGAAATTGAGGGGTTGGAATTTCCATGAAAATTGTGAATTAACACTCTTTACTCATATAACACTTTATACTTTTCAGACACTATGTATTAATCTGCACTCACAAAAACATATGAACAGAAAGTTTATGATTACAAAAATTCAAAAGTTTGGTATGTGTGTTAAATAACTGAATCAAGATTGATTTAATTACGTTTGTATACATTATGGCATGTGATTATAAATCACCATTTTCCCCTGGAAGCCTTGCTTAGTGAACAGGACTGCCTGCTCTCCTAATAACAAACAGCTATCCAATAATTTGCTTTCATCTTCTCAGGCACTACATGGTCTTGTGTTATTTCACACACAAGCTCAAATCAAGATTATCAGGTGCTCATCACTGCAATGCCACATTGAATTACAGGTGTCAATTTAAAATCTCTGCCAGGCAAGTTGCATTTATTTTTCACATACAGTGAGAAAAAGGAGGTTCTCATTTTGGGTAGGAAAGGAAGGGGCTGCTACTATGTACACAGTGATGTGCCATTGTAGTCTCTGACATCTTTCTAGTAGCTTGTAGTGTCTTTGGAATTCCCCCTTTGCATTCAGTCAGGTCAGCTCACTTTACTCTGCAATACCTGGCTCTTGGCACGGACCTTCCAGCAGGTCAAAAATATTACTCAGCACATCCTATAAACATCCACAGCCCACCATGCCAGGTAAGGCAACAGTGGCAAAAAAGATCTTCCACACAAAGTCTGTATTTGTTCCACAGGTAGCTTGAGGCACCAAACCCTGTACCATTCCTCTGACTATCTCCCAACCATTTGCCAGTGCTTATTGCTGTTTTGCTTTTTAATCTTGCTTTGATTAAATCCTTTAATGTCTTTTCAGATGCTTCAGCCAGACAATAGTCACCAACAGAGGGTTTCTCCATCAAGACTATGTTTCCTCTTTACAGGGACTTTTAACAAGAGCATGTAATTACAGGACAAGGGATATTTTCAAACTAAAGGAGAATAGATTCAGAGTAGATATTAGGAGGAAGTTCTTTGCTGTGAGGGTGGCAAGGCAATCGTGCAGGTTGCCCAGAGAAGTTGTGAAAGCCACAGCTTCGTAAGTGTTCAAAGCCAGGCTCGATGGGGTTTAGAGAAAATTGGGCTAGTGGAAGATTTCCCAGCCTGTGGCAGGGGGGATTGGAACTAGATGGTCTTTAAGGTCCCTTCCAACTCAAACCATTCTGTGATCCTACGATTCCTGCCAGGATTGGTGTCCCAGTCTCCATCTATGAATGGTGGAGCGGAATGACACGGGATTATTTGCAGCCCAGCAGTACAGATTGGTACAAAAGGTAACATCCAAGTTCATATGGACACAGCACTAGTGTTTATGGTCACTTGAACGCAACCTAGCTCAGGAACCCACCTGCTAATTGTGGAGGTACTTCAGAAACATGAAATACACTGTGTACCCTCCTAGGCCCCTGTTATTCAGTGCCACCAGCAGCAGGTGAGCTGGCCCGCTGTGTGACCCCAAGCCTATTTGGTGTCACCAGCAATGGCTCTGGGTCTGACCCCCTCCCCTGCGGACACGGTCCCCGGCCCCAGCCCGCCGTGACCCGCACACAGCCGCGTTCCTGCGGGCACAGCCCAGGCCTTTCCCCGCCCGTGCCCCGGCCCGGCGGGGGCGGTGCCGGTGCCGCCTGAGGCGCCGTTCCTCCCGCTGGCCCCCGTTGCCAAGCGCCCGGCACAACCCCGGCCCTGCGCCGTCCCTTGGCGGCCATGGAGAGCATGGACAGCTCCTCCACCGCCTCGGTGCTGGCCGAGCTCGGCTGGGACAGCGCCTACGCCGTGCCCGTGGCCAACGCCGAGAACAAGGCGCTGGAGGACGAAGTGAGAGCGGGGCGGCGGCCGGGAGGGAGCGGAGCCCGCCTGCCCCCCACGGCCGGGGAGGGAGGGAGGGAGGGAAAACCTACGAGTTCCATGGAGCTGCCGGGGGGATCCGGGAGGGAGATCCTCCCTCCGAGAGCGGGTCCCGCATCCCCCGAGCCCCCCGGGACGAGGAGCGGGACCTGTGCGTTCCCTTAGCAAAGCTCGGGGTTTCCTCCTGAAAACTCTCATTTCACTGCTTTGGAGGAACGTAGAGTGCGGTTCTCACATTTTTTGATTAATAATCCCAGAGATTTATCCGTAAGTAGTTGCAGGTAATAAACGCTCAACTGCAAGTAGTCACTTGGCGACTCTAATCTTAAACAGCTGCAGAAGATGCAAAAGGAAAAGGCGGACCTGAGAAATGAGCTGGCCAACTTGAAGGAGCGCACAGAAGCAATGACAGCTCACCTGAAAAACGTGAGACAAGACTTGAGCTTCTCTCAGGTAAATCACCACCACCAGCTGAACTCCTTTCTCAGGCAGGCTTGTAACCTGACTGTCTCTCTGTGGCTGATTTCCCTGTACGTTTTGCCAGCTTTGTTAGAGATCTTTTTAGGCCTTTATTCCAGGATTTCCGCAAGAAACATAAGTTGAAGTGTGTATCTCAGTGATACTCTTTGATGGTCATTAAGAAGATCGCCCTGGGTCAAATGAATGTACCTAGAAGAAAGCCAAGGAGGATGCATTTTAGAATTCTTCATGAATGGGGGCTTTTGAAATTATTAATAAAAAAATTGATGAAGGAAAGCAAAACATCACTGCGTGGGAAGAGCAAATTTATAATCTTTATAATGGTCAAGAATTAGTGGTGAAATGTTAGTGAAGAGTTAATTTACAGACCTGAAAAATGAAATGAGGTGGTTAAAGTATAAGTCTTCACTTACACACTGAGTTAATTGGCCAAAATGGGTAGTTTAGACTTCTAAAGAGTCTTGAGTCAAAGCTTTACCCCCTTAGGTAAAATATCCTAGGTGAAAAACTCGTAGAAACTTCCCTGCAGCTGAATAACTTCTTAATGCTTGGATTTTTTGGTGTGCCAGATTCAAGTTTTAATTTGAATTAGAAGAAAGAAAGATTAGTCAATACAGAGGTACTGCTATAGGCCAGCCTGGTGGAGGTCTGTCTCAGCCCAAAACAATATATTTTTATTTTTATTTTTCTGCACCTGCTGAATCTGATGTAAAGTCACTAGTGATCAAGAAACTAGGATTCTAAGATTTTGATGTTGAAAGGTTAAAATTTCTGAATCTTGGGTGAAAATCTTTAAGTTTTTAGGGCTATAAATGGTTGATCTGTGGATACTTGATACAATGTGGATACTTGTGTGAATATATATATGTATTTATGAAAATATGAGATACTAGAATCCAAACAATAAAGGTTCTCTGAAAATTCCTACATTTACACTGTGAAATCACACCATCTCTGACTTGGGATGTGATTGTTTGTATTAAAAAAGTTTGTTTGTTGACAGATGCCTTTTGTGTATTGTAAAATGCTGAACTTTATTATTCTGCAGCATCTTTACAGTGCCAGAGAGAATGAAATTGAAACTGAACAACACTTTAAAGCCCTTGCTGAGAGAGAATATGGACGTCTCAAAAGTGACCTGAAACGACTGCAAAATGAGTTGATTTCCTTAGGAGAAAAGAAAAACAGACAAGAAGTAAGGTTAAAAATTTTTGGAAGAGAACACCTGTATTGCAGAATTTTATGGCTTGTCCTCACTTGCACTTACAGAAACAATAGTATAAGTCAAGAATAGCTAATTATAATTAAAACTTCTGAACTGTAGTCGATGATCTGGATGTGGTTTTCCCTGTTGAAGGCAAATAGAAGGAAATCTTCTTGCTTAGGCTGGTCAAGACTTAACAAATATTAATTAGATATTGAAAGGCTTCTGTTCCTAATGCCAGATACACAGCCACACATCCAGATCACTGTCTTCTTAATTCTCACAGGTATTTTCTTTGTGGTTAAAAAGCAGTCTAATGCTATCCAATTATAGGTGGTTTTCTGGGTTTGGAAATGTCTCTTCTTCTTTCTATGAATTATTTAAATTATTTTTTTAATTTGCATTATTTCTTCTGATTAAGGCTGTTTGTAACCTCCAGTCTCTCCGAATGGCTAGCAGGGTGAAAATATTCTCACTATTCAGCTGGATGCAGATTGTCCCATTTTTGTGTCAGGAAGTCTCTTCACAGTCACGTGGGGCTATTTGAAACTTGACATGTAGGATAAAAATCTAAGAGCTTGGTCTTAGCATATGAGGGAGGAATTTTACTTTTTGGTGCCTCACATCAGTTTATTATGGGGAATAAATATCCTGGGTATAGGTATAACTTGCCAGAAGTTGACTTTTCTGTTTAAAATTATTTGCATTTCAAATTTGTGGCAACTTACTGCCTTGTTTCTTCTTTGAGACCAGGACATCCAATAGCAGCCCTCAAGTATACCACCCAATTAATAAAAAACCCAGCAATTCTATGGACAAGATGAGTGTAAATTTGTTACAGTAGTCTGAACTGGTTGCTTCAATTACTATTCAATGAATGTTAGACATTTGGTATTGACCCTTTAATTTTCTCTTATTTCATTAGAATACCATAAGTAGAACAATTCAGAAGATGGAAGATTTAAAAGAACAGATGAACTGTGATGAGGAGGTCCTGGAGAGCTGGCTAAAGGAATTAAATCGTACAGATAACGATGCTCTCGCAATCCAGAAGTATGCACAGCAAGATGAAGGGAAACTAGGGGTAAGTAGAAAGGGAAACCAAATGGAAAACCATTTTAGCATTTGAAGACCTTGTTATATTATTGAATCAGATAAGATGGGGACAAGATTTTGTACAACAGTGCTTTTAAACTGGTTTCCATTTAGCACAACAGTGCAGTTCCATATGAGGTTCATTTTAAAGGTCAGAGAGAACAAGATGTGATCTATTTGTTTTCAAATACATGATATTTTCATATCCTTTCATTTTTAGGCATTAACCTTTCAAGTAGAAAAACTGACCACACAGGCAAATCAGAAGCGCAGAGCTCTTGATAATGAGCTTACAGAGACCTTAACAGCTCAGGTTTGTGCTTAAGGTTCTAGGAGGTCCCAGGTTATATGTGACAATTTTAAAACCAGGAATCACAGGGGTGCTTTCTTTTAAACAGATGGAGCTTGACAGGACAGCTGAAGATTTTCGCAGAGTTCATCAGGAAAGGCAAGAAGTCATCAGGCAGTGGGAGGATGCAATACAACAGATGCAAAAAAGAGATCAGCAGATTGACGATTGTGCTTTGGTAAAACTGCTGGAACTGATCCATATCTGGATTTTGCTTGGGTTTTTTTGTTTTTTTTTTTTTTAAACATCAGAACTTCAGTATAATTTTCTCAGCAGCTAATCTTTTACTTAACCTTTCAAAATACACAATATTCACTGAATAGCTATAGATCTGTCAGGTAAAGAAAGCATTACTACTGTTGATAATTTTCCTCTTGCATTTCATCTGTTTCAAGTCTATCCAAAAGTTTGTTTACCTTTTTTTTTCCGCTATTCAATCAATCGAAAATTATTTTCCTGCGAGTTTATAGTGCCACTTCTTTTGAAATTGTTGGAATTTGGAAGTTTCCAATCCAAAACAATTGCAGTATTTGGTGTTGTGAAGGACCTTTGGAATAAATTAATTTTAAGAATGATAGCTGGACTTTCTCATGCAAATAATAGTTACAATAGCAACTGGTCTTCTGGTTGTACCTTTAATTAATCTAACATATCTTAACTAATGCAAGCAAATACAAAATATTTTTATCCTGATAGCTAATAGCAGACATAAAACAGGAGATCAGAAAGAAAGAAATTGTGCTGAAAGAGAAGACTGCCTTTTTGGTAAATGAAACTCTCAATAACATGGAATATGAAAAGAAAATCTCTTCTGCTGAACGGAAAGCCAACAGCCTCCGAATTGAGTATCAAGCTCAGGAAGCCAACAGGGTTCGTCTTCAGGATGAGGTAAGGATGACCAAACAGCTCAGAAAAACAGACTGAAACTGTAACTGTGGTCCAGATGGAAGAAATACAGGAATAGCATTTCCTTTTTTTTTTTTTTTTTTGTTTTGGTTTTGGTTTTATACTGCACTCTTAATAATTCAACAAAATGTTGCTGTTCTCAGCCTATTACTGATTATTGGGATCTGAACCCTCAATCCTTTCACTGAGAGTGAAGGACAGACTGAAGTATTGTATAAACATGAGAAATCTCTTCCAGTTTCCAAACAATTCCTATCCTGTGCTCTCAGAAGTGTGTGTTGATGGGCCTTGTAGTCAGGTTAAAATTCCTGGGGAAAACACCACGTGTTTTCACATGGCTTTCTAATCAAGAGGCAGTAGGACAGGGCTGCCCTGTGAACAGGCTTGGCATTGTCCATGCTCACTCTGCACCTAACTGGGAAGGAGCTGCACTGCTTAATGACTTACAGGCCTGTAGAAGTATTTCCAAGAGGTAATTCAAGTTTCATGGCTCTGTTGAGAAGGGATACACTTGTACTACCTGAGTAAGTTTTCCCTCAGCAAGAAAATTGTAACACTGGGCTACTCAGCAAGCTGGGTGATTTTTAAATACTTTGCATCTGCTGTTGCCTTAATTTTGGATAGTTTTTCTGTAGCAGGTGGTTCATAGACTGATCTCCTAATTAAACTGTAGGTAGCTCAAACAAGGGGTGGGCTATTAGATTACCCTATAACTGATGCTAACTTTAGGGTTCCTAGAATTGGTATGTTTTCATCTCAAACTGTGAGATTTTTACTTGAAGTTTTTCACAATTAATACTCCATAATAGGATAATAGAACAGTCTCCCATTATTAGAACATCTTTGGCATGCATGTGAGAAAAAGAAAAGAAAAAGGAAAGAAAGAGACAGTTCAGCCACCAACTGAAGACCTCTAAGAAGCCTGCTATATTTGACTTGATCAGGTTTCTTCATATGTGAAACTGAGAACAATTGCACTTATGCTGTTAGGTGATACTTTGAAGATTAATAAGCTGCTGGTTGTAAAGTATTCCTATTGTGTTTAATGAATGCCATGTATTTCTTACCAAATTAAATATCTGCGCATTTTTGTCACAGTGATCCCTTATCTTAACCAAAGTAATTTTATGTACCCAACAAAGTTTGACACAGAAATATTTATTAGATATATAAAGGTATCCATGTTTCACAAAGAACCTCATCAAAGGCAGCTGTGCACTATAAAACTATGATTCCACTTGTACAGATGCTGTTGGGAAACCATTGCAGCCACAGCATCTTCATGATCCATTCTGTAGCTGCAATTATTAAGTATTTTCTCCCAGTATTCAGGTTATGTAAATTAGTCTCTTGAGTTTACTAGCTGTGCCAGTTTACAGAGCCTTCTCATTTGGAAAGTACTGTTAAAAAGTAATGGAATACTTTCCAACAAATAGGTCCCTTGCAATTTTAAATATCCAAACATGTAACAAATAAGAGCTTGATTGCTCTATTTTGTAATTTATTAGCTGGAAGCTTTGAAATCCATTGTGGACAGAACTGCTTCTGATCTAGAGTCTTTGAGAATACAAGTAACCAATCTGAAGAAAGAAATTCAGAAGAAACAGGCCAGGTAAGAAACAGATCTTTAAAAATACCATTTGTAAGGATACAATCAAATCCTTGAGGTAGTGAAGAACCTTAAATAATGTTGATGATTAAAGCCTCCAACTTTCTGGTTCCTTTATGCCCTGCATAGTTTCTGGCATTGGGCAATTTAGAGAATACTCAAAGCAATCCTTGTTTTTAAAGGGTGTGAAAAAATCGTGGCTTTGGTTATCACAGGTTGAAGTTTAGCCCACTTCATACGGCAGCTGCTCGGTCAGGTTTGCTGCTTGCATTTGGCAGACTTGTACAGGCAACCTACATTTAACTTGTTAAATCGTGTCATTTTCTTTAGATTAAGCTTTATTATTGAAGAAAATATAAATATTTCTGATAAACTGAAGCTTGTGACTGAGGAGACACTCAGTTCAGAAGAGAAAGCTTTGAGGATGGAAGAAATACTGAAAGCAGAAGAAAAAGCTGTTGAGGTAAAATGCTGTCGTGGTTTCCATAAATGAGGATTCATTTGAATTTGCAACTCTATTATTTTAAAATGATCTCCATTAAAATGAAGGTATTAATATGACATGTAGCTGTTTCATCGAAGGCTGAAGTAACCTGCACGTAGATATGTCAGCATTTGTGCTGAGAAAACTGGAGGAAAATAAGAGATCCTAGTAAGTCAGAAGAGAATATTAACATAGGATACTGATACTCTTCGATAAGGTTGTTAAGGAGTGAGAATCTTGTCAGGATGACTTTCAAGTAGCATTGCCACTGAAAACTTCTTAGCTCTGGTAGAACACCACCAAAACTTATAAACCTGCAAAGAGCTGTGATTTTGATGAACAGATTAAAAAAGATTTAGAAATCTTTTAATCAGATTTGGCTGGCCTAGTCTGCTCTTCATTATTTTAATTCTACTACATGACAGTCTGTAACATCTGACTTGTTGTGGCCTATTAAACAATTACTGGCTCACTTTAGATTTCATGATGTGTAAAGATTTTGATCTGGGAAGTGACACGTCCAAGCTGTAATAAGGGGACTTTTTTTTTAACATGTCTAGTAATACTTCCTTTTAAATTCAAACCCCACTTCTTATGTTGCAAATTAATTATAGGAATAAAATATTCTATTTCTTTATCACCTGATGTGCTGCAGAGGGCATTTGAATGAATGCAGTGCTGTATTGCAATCATCTGAACTTCCCTGCATTTCAGGAAATGCTTATGCTCTTTTGTCATTGTGCTACTAATTCTCTTAAAGTATTTTCACTACATAGCTACTGACTGAACATGAAAGAAATATTTTTTACATTTTGCTGGACAATTGAGCACTGGATAAGCTGAAGCTTTCATTACTGTAGAATGACCAGGTTACATTAATGTGACAAAGCAGGTGTTCACACAAGTGACAACAAAGCTGTATCTGTGCACACCACTGCACATTTTTTCTTTCCCCCTATTTTGTGTTTTATATAGCATGTATGTGAAATAATGCCTTGCAGTAGATTGAATGTTATTTTTCAAACTTTTTAACTCCACGAGCATTAACTGTACATTTTAAATACACTTTCAGAAACTAGGGATGGGATGTCTTCCCATTACAGAGTTTCTTAATTTACAGGCCGTACTGTTTTGGGTCTTCAGATAATTTGAAAACAAGTTGTAATGGTATAACATTTCACTAAAACCTTATTTGCTTCCCCTTAAGACTATTTTCAGGGTAGCTAAACCCTTAGCAGGGTTTCTTTCCTTGTGTCTGTGGCGGATAACCCAAGATGACATTGAGCCTGGCAGCTCCACAGCTCCAGGGGAATATTTTAGCTAGGATGAACTGCTCTTGAACAATGTCTGCAGTGTATTAGTCAGAAGCATGCCTTCCATCACCATTAGACACACAGGGCTATTTGCTGCATCTGTTAATTTACTGTGAAGAGATATTTACAGGAACAATGTGGATGAAATGTCCCCATTTTGCGCTCTACTTTTGGGATACTTCTCCCTCTTCAATTTTTGGCAAAACACTGTTGCACTGTGCAGCTTAATGAATATCTTATCTCTGTTAACAACCTCACTTAAAGGGAGAGAAACAATTCTGTTCAATAAATTAGTTTAGGTATGTACAAAAAACCACGAAGTGAAGGTCAAATCAAGATCCAGTGACGGTGAATTTATCATTGCCATCATCTTCAGAGATACAGCCCAGCACTGGGCACATGCTTAGAAACCAGTTTGCTTCCAAAATTAAATTCCTTTGTTCAGGCATGATCCAAAGACCACTGACATGTGCTGCAGTCCGTAACAATTTCATACTAAACTCACAGTTGCCTTTTATGTACTGAGTTTTGGATTTGGAATTGCACTTACAGCAAGTTCAACTACAAAAAAATTCTGTTTGGTAGAATGTGGACTGTGACTGTGAACTCTTAGAGAAGGAGCTAAGTTATCTTTCTCCTTTATTTAAGCCTGCAAGATAGTTGTATACATATTAAATCAAGAATAAACACATTGTTAATCAACATAGAAAAGTCTGTTCTCAGCTGTTTTACATATTAATTTAAATGTACATCTTCAAATTCTGTACCAGACTTGAGCTAAAGGTAAATGAGTCCTTTGGAACAGGAGTGGGAAGTCACATCACTCATTTTAGGATGCACCTTATAGGAAACTGGCTTGAGCTTTGGATGGTCTTTGGTTATTTGAGTAGGGGAGGTGAAAACAGGGAGGAACAGAATAAAATTGTCTTCCTTGTTAGGCTTATAAAAAGAAAAATAATCTCAATTTTGTTGTTTTTCGGTACATTTCAGGTTACCTGAAATCTTCAGCATTTTCTTCCTGTCACAGACTCTACTAAAACCTCATTTCCTGCACTGATTTAGGTGTTAATGGCAATTAATTACCTCTGAGAATAAGGAAGGGATTTTAAAATGTGTAAATTTTCAAACCGAATTATTCCATCTTATATAAACACACATGTACACACACAGAGTTACAAGTTTTAATAAACCATTGAAAACCTTTGTATTAATTTATCCAAATATTCACATATGTTGGAGGAAATAAGGAGTTTTTTAAAAAAAGATGACAGCAATTTAGTTTTCTGAAAGGCTGAAAAGAGTAGCATTCCCATAACTGGGAAATAAGTCATATAAAAATACAGTAGGATTAGATTTAAAAAAAAAAATAATATTACTTTAAGTCAAATACTCTTCTTGCCAACCATTTTGAAGACATATGAAATTTCATGTTCATATTAATGGTGATAGTATTAAAATTTTTAATTTTCCTATATCTGATTAATAAAAGCAAGGAATTCCCCCAAAATTGCTTCTGATGTAATTAATTACTTCTTTCTGCTTAACGATCAATTTGTCAACAGGAAAAAGAAAACGAAATGAGACAGCTGAAGGACCTCCTTTTCAAGAAGAATCAGGAGTTAAAAGTGCAGAAGGATAAGGAGAAAGTTGCTCTATCAGAAATTAAGGGAGCTCAAAAATCACTTAGAAATCTCCAGTGTCGACTGCGCAGACTTGATGCAGAACTGTTTAAACAACAGGAATTAATATATAACCAGGTAAAATCTTAATGTACTTTCATACTATGATTCTTTCTTGATTGTTTGTGTCTACTGATAGCAAGGTGCTTGAATTCTGTTATCTTTAACATCTTTCCATTTTAGAAATGCCATGCAGAACAGTTTATTATAAAGTCTGCATTTATTTATGTCTCTAGAGGTATAGATAAAATTGAAATTATTGAATCTTGCTAAATATCACCTAAATTTTACTCTTGTGTATTTCATTATTTTTTTGCATTTGCAGCCTTCCCCACTAATTTCTAAAATCCATTCTTTACTTTGATCCCTCTGAACCACAGACACCTCAGGGTGTATTTTTAAAGCAATACAAGAGGTACACGCCAAAATCCTGTTATTTACTAATTGGATTATGTGCATATTTCCTATGCACCACTTTGAAAATGTGCTCTTTTATATCAGCACCCACTGGTAACAGCAAGATGGCAACTCCACTGTAAGCCTCCCTACAGCAGCCTGTGCAGGGTGTGCTTTGTTACTCTTCTAGAAGATTACCCCTGAACCATCACTGCTCATCAGTCATCTAAGATACTTTGCTAATGAGGTCTAAGAGCCAGAAATGATTATAAAAACAATAGCTTCATTGGGTGACTGTCCTAAAGCCAACGTTTAGATCCCAATTTATTGCTTATCTCATACTATTAATTCTCTTAAAATTTCTTTTAACAGGATTTTTATATTCAGCGAATCCAGAGACGGCTGTCACGGTTAGAAGGGGAGGTTAATTCAAATGAAAAAGAAATTTTGGAGGCAAAAGTTGCTGAACTTAAGAAAACCCTAGAAGAAAAGAAGAATGCCTATGATGCTCTACAGGCACAGTACAGGAAAATTCAGGTGACTTCTTTTAGCACATCAGGCTGACTGTGCAACATCCAGAAACCTCAGGGAATTAAGGACATTGGGTCTTATCAATAACATGGTATTAGATTAAAAGGCATCTGAACTTTATGTAACCCATGTGGAAAACAACATATATTCTCTCTACCCAGAAAAATAGGCTATTACTGCCCAACTAAGACACCTGAACATGAAGGACCAGCATTACAATGTTGGAAGGACAAGCTTAGCTTTCATCAAGGTCTTACTGCTTGCAAATGTCTGAGTTTATTGTTAGGACCTTGCAGAAATAGGAGAATGCTATTCTGTGAAGCTGTTACTTTTATATTTTTCGTAAATTCGTAAGTACAGTTGAATTTAAATTTGTCCAAAGTCACATCAGTGAATTGAAGGGACAGTTGACCCCATCCTGATCCATAATTCAGAAATAGTGTGTTGCTGGTTTTATTCCCATGTGAGAATTTTGCATATACGTGCTGGTCCTCTGTTTTTCCTATGCAGTGATCATCATTAATTCTTTAAAAATTCACTTACCTTTCTTGTAGAGAAAAAACCAACCAGTTATTCTGTAGCCAGTTTATAATTTCTTTTTATAAGTACTGTCTTTGTGTACTAATCAGCTATATTGGAACAAATTTAGAAGACTATTTTCAAATAGAAGCCAGAGAAAGAAACTGGTTTCTCAAAGTGATAGTTAAGAAAAAATTTGATTTAGTAGGGGAAGGAAACTACTTACAGGAGAGCCTTTCCAGTTAATGTTGGGCAACTAGTGCCCACACCTCAGTTTTGAGGAGATGGGAAACTGAGCAGTGAATACAATGAAACATTGAAACCCCCCTCCAGGAATTTATTCATACTCTGGAGTATTATCAAAGACACCTGGTTTTATGACAATGAACTATAGATACCAAAGTCATGGTCAGATATGTAGGAGATTTTTTAAATCTAAAATAAAATACAGGATTCTATTAGAATTGCCTTTTTGGCTGAACAATTTATATTGTATAAATAACAGCGACTACACTCCAAATAAAACAAGCAATGACATTAGGATGGCAACAGCACTCTGCCTGAGGCCAGGCCATGCAGTTTGCAGAGCAGCTTATGGATGGACACGTGATGATGGTTCCTGGTTCCAGGACTTAAAGATATCTCATTTAAAATTAACTGGTAGCTTTTGTTGCAATTTATTGCATTCACAGAATGATGTCCAGTTCATGAGGAGAACAATTCATAAGACAGGAGAAGAAACAAGTGCTTTGGTGGTGAAGATAGATGAACTAAATCTTTACAATGAGAGATCAATTCAGGATTTAAAAAAAGCTAAGGTCGTTAAGCAGGTACAGTATTATTTCACAGCTTTACTAATACAGGACACATCTGTTTGTTTGGGCTGTTGTCTGCCTCCCACAGTGCTACATCATAATATCCATAAAAATATTTTTGTAGTTTTTCTAACTTATCAAACTGACAGCCTCATCACTATTGTCTTACTAAGCAAAGTGTTGCTTCTCCTCTCTATACAGCATAAAGTTTGATGAAGAATCAATTTAATCCCACATTAGTTATACCCCAGTATCAGTGGATGATTGTTTTTTTTTTTTCTGAGAAGCAATTACCTTTAAAATAGAAAATGCATTTACTGTTCAAGGATGTCTTTAGCTAGCACTGAATGTGATGCCTACTAATAAGTTTGGCACAATTTTGTTATTAAATTGTGAGGGTTTTTTTCTGGTGGATGGTTTGGATCAATCCATATTCCAGTTTAAGGAGTTAGAAACAAAATGGAAGTCCTTTTCTCCGTGTCAATAAACAAAAAATATGGTTCCCACTCCTCTAATTATTGCACTTTTTTCCCCTGCAATAAGCTTTAGTTCCCCAAGGAAGCACTAATGTAGTAGAATGAAACAGGGTCTGAGTAGCAGGGGAAAGGGTTTTGCTGTCAACTTAAATGGTGCACTTGCTCCTCAATGAAAACTCTTTCCCTAACATGGGACTTTTCTTTGGGGATGAAATTCAGGGGCACAAAAGAAAGAAGCTGACGGCCTAAAACAGCTCAGATAAAAATTGGTACAGAGTTTGGGATCTATAAGAGATTTGAAGAAAATGATTCCAAGTGTTTGCATGCTAAGGAAGTTCACCACTTGCTGCTTTTCATAAGCTTTGGGGTATAAAACGTTTGCTCATGTAGCAATGTGACTTGCAGACCTACAGGGTCTAGAACATATTCCCAGGCAGTATTAATGGTTCGAGAAAGATATTACCTGCTTCAGAAAATTCCTTGTAAGGTCTCCTAATTTATTTGAAACCACCTACACTGAAAAAGTTGTAGATGGAAAAGTCTAACAACCCAAAATTCAGACTGAATTAGCAAGCCTGATGAATTTGTACAAAACCATTCAGGAAAGAATCTACTCCTGTCACACTCACCATGTAAACTGTTGGCAAATAAGAAAATGACAACGTTTTGAAATGCAGAGCAAAATGAGTCCTACAGATATATATATATCTATATAAAAGGTAAAATAATGAATAAACATTGATTTGTTAATTTATAAATAATCTTAATTTTGGTATATTTTTGGCATTTATTAGGACATGATGGTCGAAAATAACCTCTTAAAACTAGAACTGAAGCGCCTTAAAGATACTCTGTGTAATAAGACAGAGAAAGTTCTGTCAATGGAAAAACAAAGACTGGAGTTAAATAAAGCCATAGCAGAAAGGACTGAGGAAATTAAGATCCATAAGGCAATGCTGGAGTCCCAGATAAGACTTGTGGAGCAGGAACGGCAACGCAGAAGGTAACTGTGCTTGTATAAATTAAACCTGTAGCTTTGAGTACATTTGGAATGGGGTGTTAGTGAAAAGAAAAATATTTTGCCCAGTTTCACCCACGGAGAAATTGAAGAAGAAATAAATCTTGCTCAGAGTTATACACTAAGACAGGGGAGGCCAGCAAGAGACCCCTTCTCTGACGTGCAGCTGCAGCTTTAGCCCCTGGGTGAACAGGTTATGCTGTGGGTGAGGATCCTGTGCAGTGCTGAGGGCAAACCTCAGTCACAGACACCTTTTCACAGTGTGTGTGACCCTGCATTTTTCAAAGTTATCTGGGAAATGGGAAATCACGTGTCTGGAGGTATGGCAAAGTATATAAAACAGAAAAGTTGCTTTTGAAGAGGGTTTGCTCTCAACTGCTTGGTAGAGCTGTAATTTCTTCAAACAGTAAGTCAGATTAGGTTTGTGATTTGTTTTGTTTGGTTGGTTTTTTTTCTTCTTTTTAACTATTGAGCTTTCCATTATGTGGAAACATTATGTATAACATCATAAACCTTCTGAATTACATATGTACCCTCTTATAAAATAACTTTTCCCTCCTGTAATAACCAGTGCAAAGTATCAGGGACAGCTTTAGCCCTGAAATCCCAGTGAAATATCCAACCAAAAATGAACATTCCAGCAGCTGAACTGCCCTGCTAACCACACCCCACAAAATGGGAAATTAGAGTGATTTAGAGTGACTGAAGCTTAACTGCTCACAAGAGTACAGACTGTGCCTTTCTTCCTTTAGTAATTACCCAGCTAATTGATACTTCCATGTAATTTGATTTGGGGTCGTTCCCTGCTGTTGCTTGTGCTCATCCAGCAGTGGCAATGTTGAGATACCATCAGCAGGGGCAGCCGTAGGACTGAAATCCCAAACCTGTAAATTTTGGTAAGGACTGTGGCACAGCCTCCCAGGATGCAGTGATCTGGAACGTCAAAACAGATTTGACTCAGTGCAGGTAACCAGAACAATGGATGTCTGTGGATGGGAGAACACAGAAAGCAACCACGAGCAGTAGCAGCACAACTGCTGCCCTGCCTGCCTCCTGCTACAGGCTGTTGGAATAACACCAGGAATTTAAACTGACACAGCAAGAACTGCCCCTAAAACACTACCAGATAAACACCTTCTCAACCCATTTCTTTTCTCCCAAAACAAATCAGTGCTGAATTTCAAGAATGCCTCAGTAAAATTGACAAACTGAGACGCAGATATGAAATTTTCACTCTTGCCATGATGCCCCCTGAAGGAGAGGAGCAGAAAAGTCAAGCCTACTTTGTGATTAAGGTATTTTCTTAACATATTTCACTATAATTCAAGTATCTAAGATATAGATTTCCCTGGGCTCTATTCAAGTAACTAAGGCAATCTCTTTGTTTACTGCTTACTTTGAGTCTAATTGTTTTATGTTGTCTGCCACTGCTGGTTATTTAAATGATACAGCCATTTCACGTGAATCTCTGTGGAGCCTTAATTTTGAGCAGTTTGAACATTTCACTTCAGTGCTTGTTAATTTACAAAGACACAAGAATTACTGGCCAAGTGGCGATCCTATGAACTGAAAACTAGTTTAGCATAGTCTCACATGATCTTAAATTGTACTTGTCAGAGTTATTTCTAGGTATTTATCACATGGTATTTGCACCTCGAAGGATGTCAGCTCCCCCTCTCACTTACCAATCACTTAGGCATACTTCAGCTTTTAACTGGAAAAAAAAATACCAGTTTTTATCCATACTGCAATACCCTGGTTCTGGAACAGGAATCTATTATTTTTGATCTCCACAAATTCTCTGATTTCTTGTTACGACAAAATGCTTCTAGCTGTGAACTTGACTCAGAAGTTCATCTCTGTCAAATTCTTAAGTGTTAGATTTCTTAATGATAGTATTTCTGCTACTGTGAGATCCAGCACAGCAGAAGACCCTCAGCAGAACCCACGTGGTCACTGTGGGTGTATAAACTACCGTCCACACCTACAGAGATTTTTCTCAGTGTCATATTTTCTGAGGGAATAGAAAATATTTCACCTGTTGGGTGTTTCTTAAATCTCAGTGGACAGGTAAATGAAGAGTTACAACTCCCAAACTGGATGACTTCTAACAGTCTCTCTGTGGTTTTATACAGTGTACAATCTCAACTCTTGTATTTTGTGGGTGAAAGAAGCATGTGCTGCAGTTCAAGTCAGCAGTGCAGGGCATGGGGACTGTTCCATACACTGTGGATGCTGCTGGTCAGGACTTGGAGGGCTTAGGTGGAGAGGCAGATATCCATCATGAAATGCCCATGGATGAAATGCCTCAAAGAACTTCCACTACTGTAAATAAATAGTCCTTGTCAATCAAATCTCAGTTCAAGTGACTTTAACCCCTGGCTGGTATTTTTTTCTCTATGATGGTCCTAATACTTTCAGTAAACGTGCAGCCACCTGAAATACCTGTTTTGCTTTCAGGCTGCACAAGAAAAGCAAGCACTTCAACAAGAAGGTGACGATTTGGAAGCAAAGATCTGCAAAGCTGAAAAAGAAATCACAGCTCTGGAAAACACTTTGTGTGTTCTTAATAACTGCAACAGCAACTTCCGAAACTCCTTCAAGGAAATCACTGAGACAAGTACGTAAAATAGGAATGGCTGTTTGCTGTGGGGGTTAGTGATGATCACACAGCTCGGGGATGTAGTGGGGACATTCCATGGCACAAAGAATGTATCAGAGTAGCAAAAGGGAGTGTAATTCCCATGCTGCTGTGAACAGCTCAGCAGAACAAGCGTAGAACAAAGTGTAGTAAAGTGTAATTAACTGAGATTTATGTTGTTCTCTCGGATTTGTGTGAAAATCTGTAAGCCTGTATACACTTTGTGAATAGTCATAAAAAGGAACAGAAAGGAGAGGCAAAGCATAAAGATGATTCCTGGGGGGATCATTACTGGGAGGAAGGAGTGCCCTTTGGAGTATGTGGGTCTAGTGGATAACTGCACTGCCACTTAGACTTCATAACCTTGCTCTCTCTAACAGTGGAACTTTTTGTTTAGTGTCTAAAAACCATCATTATGAGAAATTACATAAACTGAATTCCAGATAATGCTTATTATTTAACTTTTGTGCCCTCTGCTGGCTCTGGAACCAGTAGCTTTTAAATCATTCTCCCTCATGAAGTAAGTTACTTTTTCACAGTAATTTGGAATTAGTAGGAGAATATTTAAAAAACCCTCAAACCTTCAGGTTGCTGAAATATTGCCAACACCAATACAGTAGTACTGTGTGATGCAGTTCCTTTAAGGTTCAACTTATTTTCAAGTGAAAATAGAGTTGTATACACAGCAATAATGCTGCCTCATTGTTTGGGATCACAGGTGAGGAACGTGAGGAAAGACTGAAACTAGAGGAGGAGAAAAGGGCTGCAGATGAAACCTACAGATGCAAAAGAAGACAGATCAAGGAACTTCAGGAAAATCTCCAGGTAAAATAGAAGGTCTAGTCAAAGAGACAGGACTGCAGCATGTGGCTAAATCCATGCAAGCCATCCTAGAGGAAGATTAGGAAGTTGTGGTACCAATTTTTGTCTGGTCTTTTATGTAGATAGGATTTTTAGAAGGCTCTACTTGTCCTTTAAAAAATTGAGTGCTTACTTAACTTTTCTTGAATCACAACAAAACTTGAGGTTTTTCAGTCCCACCTACATCTAGAAGTTCCAGAGTCCAGAATGCACTGACAGACGCTGTTCTGGCAGCCACTAAAGCAGCTGTATTCGTGTGCAGCACACACCACTACTGCATCAACCTGTCCAGCAGTGCAGATTAAAATCCACACATCTTCTGTCCTCTGGCATCTACGTCCCAGGATTTTTCTGAAACAGATTCAGTTTTATTAGTACTGATGGTACTTCAGTTTAAACAGAATTAATTTAGCTGGCTTGTAATTTAGCAGGCTGAGCACTAACAACAGGCAAAGGAGAGCTCATGTTCAGGCTCCACAGTAAGGACTCATTCTTGGTTACCCTGGTTATCAGAAAGCCACTTGGGCCTTAAGAAAGAGCAACACTTAATTCTGATATGTGACATTAGAGTTAGAACTTTATTAGGCAGAATAAATCGAGGAATACTCCACATGCACGATTGCTCTAAGCCCTGAGTCACTGGCTACAGTCAACAAACATTCCTATTGCTTATTCTACCAAAGCAGGACTTATCTCTTACTTCAGAGATCTTATTTCTTAAGGTAAAGAAAAGGGACACAGATTTTCATCAAGAGAGAAGACCCTGGGATATAATGAGGTGTTACAGCACACCCTTTCCTGCCTTTTTATTTATTTATTTTAAAAAAGCCCCAAAAACAGATCTGCCTTTATGGAGCTAATTTTATTCATTATATTTATTCATAGTCAAAGGTATCCATCTCTTTCCATAGGAAACAGTGTTGGGTTTTTTTAGGATAGCTTGCACTAATAAATTGGTGGTGTCATTTTGTAGACACTGCTCAGAGGCACATCTGAAAACACATACCTGTAACTTCATTAACAGTACCTTTTAAGTAATTTTTAAGAGATATGTAAATTACCTGGTAGTCACTTTATCCAGGTCTGTGCCACTAAACAGAAAGTTTTGAGTTACCAATGGCAATCATTGCTTGAGCTACATTTAGAAACGAGTAGTAATGGCAGCAGACCCTTCCACAAATATAAGAAGTGAAAGGATACCAAAACTGCTTTATAAACTAACACTGCTGTCCAAATGAATTTGCAGAGCATGGAACAACACCTTGATGTAGCAGAGAAGCAGAAAGCCCTCTTCCAAGAGCAAAAGGAGGAGAAACAAGATCTTATTCTGCAGCTGAACAAGGACATTGAAGAACAGAAGCCAAAACTAGAAAGGGTTATAAAACAGGTTTGTATATTTACTGACAACTTCTTTGTAGTGCTAAATAGTAGTGTGGGTTAAATTCTGTGGTTTCAACTTAGCAGGGTTCTGAAAAAGTGTTGTATTTTCGTAAGAGCAATGCTTTAAAGATATTTGTGTTAAGTGTTCCAGACTATCCAGAGAAATTCAGTCTCTGAGGCAAAATGGAACAAAAACAGAGGAAGAGAGAGACATTGATCTTCGTGACTTGAAAAGCTTCAACAGAACTATCAACCAAGTGATAGCTGATGTTCTAGAAACAAATCCTGGTTTAACTGCAGCCTTTCAAATGTACTTTGACCAGGTGAGCTTTCCAGTTCACTGCCACCAAAATCATGAGTGACAGCTCCAGCCTACTGATGAGTGTCTTTCAAGGGCAACTCCTAAATTCAACAATATACTTACAGTAGAATAAGAAAGTGTTCATCTATTTTTGACAGCTCTGCAAATACAGCACTATAAACTCTCCTGATATCCCAGTTTTATTATACAATCACCACTTCAACTTGTTTTTTCTTTCCAAATTTTCTAGTCCAATTTAGAGCTTCCTACTGCTTCTGATGGTAGTCAGAGTTCTCAATCCACAAAAGCTACTACCAGGTAAGTACTAGCATTGTTGGGTTGGTTTGAGTTTTTTTTCATAGTTTAAACCAGCAAAATCAGTCCCTAACTGACAGAATTTCTCACTCCTGAGGGTCTTCTCAATTGTCTCTACTTTTTGAGGACTCTTTAAAAACTTTCTTCTTACACTGTCCTTTAAGTTTACCAGATTTTTCTAGCACATGATGAAGTTCACTTCAGCATCCATCAGTTTAAAATAAAACTGTAATTACAGAATAATCTCATTTACATTTCCTAACTGTGCTCTATTTAAAGTGTTTTTACAATAAAAAAGCGCAATTTTGAGCCACATTTTACACGTGGTAGTGTGAACTCCCCTTCCTGACTAAACAGAGAATATATATATGCTTTACCTTCTTCTCCTGTCCAAGGTATGCTCACATAGTGCCTTGCCACTCTGACCAGTTATGGTCTAACATTCCCAGAGATTACTGAAGCCTTTAGTGAGATCTTTGCAGGGGATCTGAGCTGGAATGAACAGGGCTCTGTGGCTGCTCTGAGAGCCACCCTCAGCAGCTCTGTTTTAGATAAAGGGATTTCTGTGTCTTGATGAGTGAATTTTTCTCTTTCAGATCCTTCAGAAGAACAAGTTCAGTCTCTAGTCAGGCTTCCTCCCTCAAAGTCGTTGAGCTGACCTTGCCTCTCCCCACTGCTGAGGAAGCAGCAGCTGTTGGCTCACAGCCACCCAGCAGAGGCAGCATCTCCGGTACTTTTAAAGGCAAAAAGAAGTTGTGAGTTCATCTAGTTGAGATTCCTTAATTTTTGCAACTGACCTCCATCCATGGAGTCACCTGGAAAACTTGCAGCAGAAGTACAGTTGTTATTGTGTGGGCTGACAGGTGTTTGCTCCTTACCGTGGTTCTGCCCCCTACCTTTGCAGACCTCGCTGGGAACAGCGTTACCTCCTCCTCTGGTAACACAACCACTGCCTTCAGGCTGCTTGTAAAGCAAATCCCAACAACAACGCTCAAAACCAAAGGTTCAGACTTAAACTTACCTAGATAATAAACACTGTTATAAAGCCCCTCTTCTACTTCAGTTGTTTGTTTGTTTTGGTTTTTTTTACATTACTCCTCAAGAGCATTTGATATATTTAAAGAATATAATACAGTTGCCTTCACAGACACGGGAGGATTCCACTGAATTGGACCAGTGACCAGCACGAAACATCCCAGCAACATTAACAAAAACCCAGACACAAAAGAAAAATTAAGAAAATTTAATGATCAGATGAACCATATACATTGTGATGGCACATGACTTCATTCAGTTATCCCTTTGCTATAGCTGGAAGTTTGATAGAAAAATATCAACAGTCAGTAGTACCCCAGGGACAAGAAAAACCAAACCAAACCCATCTGTTGTTAAAGTGCTTATTTGATGTGAGTCACAGCTAACTGTGTCCAGGGGTATCAAAGGATTTCAGCCCATCAGACAGAATATTGTACAGGAACACCTCAAATTAAGAGCACAGGAAACTTAAATAATAACTGCTATTTTATGTAAGGTAATCTTTCCATCTCTTTCCACCACATAATCTTTTAGAATTTTTTTGACATCCTGCAATACAGGAAAAATCCTGCCTTTCTATCACTCCTTCTGTGCATTTCCTCACAAGATACTCAGTTCATTTAACTACACTCATCCAAACAGTGTACTCTCAGGTACTTCACTGTTTCTTCTGCTTACTCCCTTTTTCCCTCTCAAACTCAGCTATTTGATTGAATATGTTAACTAAGTTCTGGGGCAGGTTTCTTTTAGTGCCACTTTCTGCTTGTTCTGTACCATTCAAAGACATTTCCTCATCTGGTTCTTTTGTTTTATCAGTCTCTTCAGAACTCCTTTTCCTATTCTTGGACTCGCTTTCATTTTTATACTGACCTGACACATGCCTGTCACTATCGTAACCTTTGTCACCTTCTCGTGAGCAGGTGCTGGAGTACGACCTGTACTTCCCCCACGACTTGCCAGAATAGTCAGACCCTGATGGAGACATGTAATACCTGTCTTGACCTGAGCCATGTCTTCTAAACTGCTCTCTTCTCCCCTCTACATCCCTTTCTGACCTCCTGTAATAATAATGCATCCTGGGCTTATCGTATGACTTGTGATACGAACCTGATGAACCCCTCCAGCTGGAGAAAAACCTCTCTGGTTTACCATATTTTTCAGTTCTGCTATGACTTGGCTGATTTCTGGAGCTACTGTAAGAATCTCTTGAATCTTCAGACCTACCTCCGAAAGTGTCTTCATCATCACCTGAAGTCCTTGAAAAAGAACAGTGTCTGTCTTTCTCTTTTACCTCCGTTTTTGGACACGCTAAGCTGTCCTGCCTTTCCAGCAGCTTTTCCACTTCAAAATTTTGGTTAAGAAAGGAAGCAGAGGTATCAGCTGGAGGGGAATACCACTCCTCCTTCCTATTCTGGTCCTTATAATGGGAAGAAGCTCTAGATGAGCTTTTTTTGGAGCTACGAGCAGACTCGGATCTATGCCGACGCTTTTTCCTACGTTTCTTGTGATCAGAGGAAGAGGAGGAAGAAGACACTGATTCATCTGATGATGAATCACTTGATGATGATGATGAGGAGGAGGAGGAGGAAGAGGAGGATGAAGAAGAGGAGGAGGAGGAGGAAGTCGATACTTTCCTTTTCTTCTTCAACCTAAAAAAATGTAATTAACCTGTGAGATAATCTTCAGTATCAGGCAGAAATTACATGCAGAAAGCAAATCTGTATACCCCAGTCTGGACTGTAAGGTGTGAATTAAAACTGAGCCTGACCTGGCAAGACAATTCCAAATGTCATTTCCTCATCAAAAAATTAAGATTAAATCCACTGAACAGTTTGTTATAAAAGGCATCTTTCCCAATTTCACATGGCATTACACTTCGGAAATACGTCACATTGCATGGGATTCCTTAAGCAACAACTCTTCCACATGCACCACTAAAGGACACTGCCCACAAAAACATTCTGGAGGAAAAGCAGCTTACCCAGGGAGAAGTTCTCCCTAGCTTACTGCTGGTCAGTCTGTCTGGAATGGATTGTTCACAGTCTTGTCTGCACTTATTGCCCCATAACCAATGCCCTGAATGTAAAAGTTACCTTTTTTCTTCTTTTAAGAGCTTACGCAATTTTTCTGCACTCGTTTCTATTTTCTTTGCTTTCTGTCTCTCTTCTTTGGCAGCTTGTTTCTCCCTCATTTCCAAAGATTTCTTTTTTTGAACCCAAGCATCATAAAAAAGATCACATTAGTAGTGTTAACATGGGTATTTTCCCCCATTCAACCCCATTCAAATGTGTAATTACACCAGGGATGTTTTAGCAGTATTCCCAGACCAAAAATTAATATTTGTTCAGGAGTTTGGTATTGGCCATTGTGATAGTCAGGTTTATATTTAAGGACCATATTGCAGTTTTTATTCCATTAAAAAGTATATTTGACCAGTCATTGCAGTGGTACCCGTGATCCAGCACACCGTGAAGCACGGAGCCCAAAAGTTACAGGTAGAGCACGCAGAAAATCCCCAATATTACCAATACATAGAAAATAAGGGAAAAAAAATCAAACAACCAAAACCAAACCAAAACAGAGAGAAAAGTTTGAGGGAAATTATCAACGTTGCAGTTTACAAGTAAAAAACATGGCAGAACCCAGTTTCAGACGAATTCAAGTTGGCCACGTTTGAATACAAACCGTTTGGTAACCATTTCACAGACCGGTTTGACGCAGAGTTTACGTAAGAAATCATGATCCAGGGGTTTGGTGGTGACGAGCAGCACCGGACGTCAGACACAGCAGCAACGGTCCCGTTCAGAGGAAAATGCATTGGAGAAAAACACATCATCAGTATTACAGGAAAACACGCTCCAGTGTTGTTTCAGCCCTTCTGGCACAGCAGGGACAGGATCAGACTTATGTATTAAGTTACAGGTCAATGAAGAAGAGCATCTCACCAGATAAATGATCCTTCAACTACTTAAGTCTGTAAGAGATCAGACTTCTGCTACCTACTGCCCTACAGAGCAGCTCTATTCAGATTCAGAGTGGGCAGAAAGTCTGATTAGAGTTTTCAAAACCTAGCAACTGTGCTAACAGCTATAAGAAAGGAAGCCCTTTTTTGCAGCCAAGGCCATGCACACCAACAAACAACAGCTATCGTGTTCTTTGCTGCATCAATGACCATAGGAAAGTGTTAAAGGAGTAAAATTTATCTCCTTTATCATTCTGACTGACATCTCTTTCTAAAGCAGTCAAATGCAGATACTGCTCAAATACCATACAGCTGTTTATCTGTGGTGTAATTCAGTTTTACTAAGGTTGTCCTATCTCCTCTTTCCCCTTGTTTCCACACAACCTGTCAGCATTATGGCTCCACCAACTGAAGAACTGCTGACTAAGGTCATCTACCCCAGCCCCATCTACCCTACATCCTCACATGCAGAAGCACAGAACAAAACAAGCCTGTTCCTCAGTGCTCTATTTTACTCTCTGACCTGCTGTGGAAGACAACAAAAGCAAAGGAGGTGAATGGAAGACAAAAGATGACAACTCAGATTGTGCACAGAGACCCACCAGGCTCACCTGGGAAACGTGCTGCGTGCAAGGGAAGAGAGGAAAAAACCACCAGCCAGCAGAGGAGAAAGCTGAGATATTCAAACTGTCTGCCCACCCACCCTCCACCTCCTGCTGCTTTCCTTTGAATTCCTCTTAATTCCCCTTCTCCTGTGAACTCCCTATGCCTTAACTTTGCCTGGTGTTACTCTATCTTTCTGTAATTACCCAAAGGCCAAGAATCTGGCCAGTGACAAGGATCTGTCACTTTACAGTGACAATGTTAATTTGGCTTGCAGAAGTGTTTTACACTTTGCATCTTTGTATTCACAGAATGTTTGAAGTTAACATCATTAATCGTGCTTGTGTGATGGGATATTCTTATCCCTGCTTTGCTCTTTCCCTGTCTCCACTCTCTGGCATTTCTTTACTATCCTTTTCAAAAGTGAAGGTACCTTTCTTCTGGTAGGTACAGCCATAATGCTCACTAGAAAAGATTTACAGTGGACTAGGGAAGCAGAGAGTAAGACAAACCATCAACTTAAGCCCTGCTTGCTCAAAAGATTTAATATGATTTTTGATGTTCACTTATTGCCACTGAGAGCACCATATGAAAAGAAAGTAAAGAATCACCTGCATGTGCTTACGGAGTTTTGTTAAGGCCTCTTCTGCTTCCTGAAAAGTCTCATCCAAACTTAAGGCTTTTTTATAATAACTCTCAGCATTTAGTAGTTTCTCTTCCTCTTCCAACCTAAAATTCAAGTGAAAATTCATATACAGGTAAGAGACAGATTTTGGGCAGCTTTTTCTTATTTTTAGGACTTTCTTATTTGCAGATATTTCTTATTTGGACTATGACACTACTATGACACTACTGCATCCCTCTGAGACCTCCTCTATCACCTCAACCCACCAGAACGGTGTTTCTGACATAATTATCTCCTAACCCTGATCAGTAACACTGCTCTTTGAAATGTCAGTTCCAGTTTCAATAATAATGTCTCTCTCTTCTTAACAGAGAGCTTAAAAGGAACCTATTCCCTGAAAATTCAAAATTAAAATTCTGTGTTAGAATTGAGGTTCCCCAATATTTCAGAAGAGTTACAGTACATCATTTTATTACAAAGACATTATTTAAAAAAAAAAAATCCACCCCATAACCTTTTGGAATATATTCAAACCTTTCACAGGACTTAATGCAAGCCTGGTGTCCTAGCAGTGAAAGGGTATAAAGGATTAAAAGGGATATTGAGGATTAAACCTCAAACATTTTGCCAGGATTTTAACTGGGACAGAGGACAAAGTTTAAACCAACTACATGAGCAGGGATATTACCAAGGACTTTTTTTTTTTTTTTTAAACGCAGAGCCAGGAAGGAAAGATGCCTTTCTGTATCCTAATTAGAATGGTATTTAAAAAATTTTATGAGAAAAATTGTTAACAATCAAACCAACCCTCAACCCCAGCACTTACTGCCCGCCTCTTTCCACAAGGGTCTGACACAGGTATTTTCTTGCATTTCTATGAGTAGGACAGTTTTCTAAAGCAATTTCAAAATCCCCAATGGCTTTGTTCAGACTTCCTTTTGTTGCATACCTAGAACAGAAAGTTGCACAGATTGCAGGGAGGTTTCTCTTTCACAAAGCAGATAAACCAATGAAACAAGCAGACTTACAGAGCTCCACGTGCTACCAAAGCCTCAACGTTTTGTGGATCGATTTCCAAAGCCTTGTTGTACTCATTCATGGCTTCCACGTGGCGCCCAACCTTGAAATAATCCACCCCAGCCTTCACACTGGAGAAAAAACATTTAGAAAATATTATGTACAGATTTTGCACTGTTACTCGCAAATTATGACTCCAAACAAGCGATAGGTAATAAAACCTGAGCCTTGTTATCATGTACTTCACACTGGCATTTCAAATTAATACAGTAATGACATAATTCCACAACAATATATTGTCTTTAACCCAAAATCTTAAGGCACTCGAGAATTTCTGCAGATGATGCTACTACATTACACTTTTAAATTTATGGAATGATTATTCAAGTAATTTTCTGCACAAAACTGTGTGTGACCTACCACCACGAATCTGGAACAGGCTTAATTGTACCCAAAGCTCAAAAACCCCATCTGACCAACTGCACAAGGTGACAGGGGCAGATGGCACACACTGGGGCCAGCTCATCTTAAACAATATTTTGAAGTTTTAAATTTCACATGTGGTGGAAAAACTGGTTTAATGTGTATTTTCTTTGAAGAAATCTAACCTGTAACCCAACCTAACGACAAGAAGTACCACATACCATTTCAGGGCCCAAGATGCAGACTGCTTTTTCCTCAAGGCAGGGGCAAAATCTTCTTCATTGAAATTTTTACTTGAAGGAAAAGACAAACAAAAACATCAAGTTGGCCTTCTGAGTCTACAAAGTTAAACTTATAATATGCAGTGCAGTTGAAATAAATTGAAATATTATTCATACATGTCTTACTGCTCTCCCTAGGTCAGGAAGGTTATTTATTTCTGAACCAGTTTTTCCCAAACCATACTAAAAGTGCTGAATTGAACAAGTACAACTGCAGTACATTTAATAAAAGCATACCAAGTTCGCACCTATTTTGGGCCTAACATTTGTGGGGCTGACAACATCAATCACTGTATATATTTGACTCCATTTTACTAAAGAGGTCAGATCTATTACTAAAATAAATATTTGTCAGAAAACATTAAAACTTGAACATCCTGTGTTTCAATACAAAGAAGATAACAAGAGTTAAGCAGTAAATTCCTATAGCATTTGGTATCAAACATTGTGTGTGATAGGTGTCTTGCTTGTTCAGAGCAATAGAATTTCAAATGAAAATTCCATACTGCAGAGGAGTTCGCTTTTAAATATTTAAGGACACGTAAGCTGCAGTCATGCAAGTCAAAATGAAAAAGGTTTAAGTATAAGTGGTCTAGGACTTCCACTCACAAATCTATTTCAATGGATTAGAATAATCTCCACAGAGCTACAGTATAGGAACAATATAAAAATCACTTACATTTGAAGACTTCTCAGCAAAGACGGTGGATTTGACTCACTTAGTCCTAGTTTTTCTGCTAAATATTCAACTAATGATGGATTAGCAAATCCTGGGGAACGATGCAAAACCTCTTCAAATGTCTCTCCTGTATTAGCAACTTCCATGCTTCGCCTTAAAAAAAGCACCAATGTACACAAATGAAACCTCACAAGCTCTATACTCAATTTTTTCATCCTTATATTGAGAATAAAAATGCCTATATTGATATTTATATTACTGCCCACAAGCCATTCTCTTATACAGGCATTTATTTTCCTACTATTTAGCAACTGTTATGTCCTTCACACTAAGTGAGCTTTTGAAACCTACTTTGGCACCCATCTAGGTATCTCCAGAACATAGAAAAACATTACAAAAATGCAGAGAGCTCTGTCCATCTGTCTTCTAAGGGGAGTTTCAGAATGATCATAATTTACTCCAGTCTTCCAAGCTTTTTGTTTCTTTCATTTGTTTGTTAACAGAGTCCCAAAGCAACAGATACCTCACTATGCACTTTCTGCTCCTTACAATTTGGGAAAGCAGCTAAAAAACCAACTACGTCCACCTATCCAGAGGCAGGTACGTTAAAGAGATGAACAACAAGAAGCATGTAATTACCCAGTTAAACCAGAAACGCCACTGACAAGTTTAAGGGACAGACAACCTGTCAAGAGACGCTCTTCAGACACAGTGGCTACACCCAGCACGTGCAGAGGGGCAGCACATCCTTACTTGTAATGCACTGGGAAGTCGTCAGAGGTGATCACGCCCAGTTTGGTACTGGAAAGGTTGGGTGGAAGAGCTGAGCTGTACAGCGACACCGTGAGCTTCTCGTGGTAACGGTCCACGTCCTTGACTGCAGCTAAAGAAGTCATAAAGGGTAAGAGAAAAGTACAGAAACGTTTCAGACCTCAAAACAAATCAATTCCCGGCAGTTCTGCAGCTACTCACCTCGAATAAGGTCTCCAGTTTGATAATAAGAGAGAGGATCTCCATGGTTGCTTTGAGGAGGCACATCCCTCACAGGGCACAGAGCCTGCAGCACAAGAAAGCACGAATATCATAAATGAAGCCAAAAGGTTGGTGTTTTTTACTCCACAAGATTAAGCCAGAGAAAGATTTGTTTAAGCTTAATGTACATCAGAACTGTGACACTTAAAAATTGGCTTGGTTCAAATAAAAATTCATGCATCCACAAATGATGAACTTTTCAACCCAATAGTGTGGGTCATGAAAAGATGTGTTCACTGGCTTAGCAAAGCATCATAAGCTCCCCAGGAAGGCAGACAACCACCCATCATCCCAAAACTCAGTTTCACCTTCACACACACCACTCCATCAAGAGACGCAAGAGGCAACCAACACATGTCAAAAACGGAGCATTGACCAAAGCTGTATCTTACAGTGATTTCCAAATCTGCAATTTCCCGTATGACACCACTTCCCAGACAAATCAACACCATGAAAAAGCCAAACTCTCGGATGGAGGTAATCCTCCCGATCACGATATCGCCACGCTCGATGTCACGGAAGAGCAATTCCCTCCTCTCCTCCCTGGGCACCTCCATGAACCTCTCTAGGGGCGGCATGACAGCGTAACACTCTGCAACACAGGGCACAGAGTCGGTTACAAAGGACCAAAGTACTGCCTGAAAACACAGAATACATCACGGCGGCAAAACACGTTAAAAATCTGAGTTATCTGTGCCAACGAAAGCTCGTGCACAGCTCATATGATGCAATAATGAAAATTTTTAGGCCTGTTTTTAAAGATACCGCTAATTCAAGTGCAGTGTCCTCACACTCACACGGAGTGTGTCCCACGCTTACCCAGTGTGTCCTCACCCAGCCCGCGGGCGTTGCCGACCCCCCTCACCCACCCACCCACCCACCCTCATTCTCCTCGATCGTGTCCTCGATCGGCCCGTTGGGTTTCCACGAGTGCGCGAAGAGCAGATCGGCCTTCTTGGCGATGAAGCGCTTTATCTCGGTGTCGAGGCTCGCCCTGTCTTTCCTGGGGGAAGGAGAACGCGGTGAGTGGCGCCCCGCGGCCCCTCACGGCCCGCCCGGCCGCTGCCCCGGCGCCCCTCACCAGGCGGCCGGCGGGGCCCCGCGGGGCGGCTCCGGGGCGGCCCCGGGCGGCGGCAGCAGCCCGCGGAAGTCGGGGTTGTCGTGCTGCTCGGCGCGGAGCAGCGACAGCAGCTCGGGGCCATGGTAGCTCAGCGCCTGGCGGAGCAGCTCCCGGTCCATCCCGGCCGCCGCCGCCGCCACACCCGGAACGGGAATTCCCGACACGGGCAGTGGGCACCGGACGCGACCGCGCGGCCGCAGCGCCCCCCGGCGGGCGGGAGGACCGCACTGAGCACAAGGGTGCCCGCCCTGCTTTCGGGCGCTTCACAGGGTAATAAAAAGAGAGCGATGGAAGAGAGAGTGTTCAACACAAGGCACAAATCACACGGGTGTTCCCCGCGGCGATCCCGCCCGGCTCGGCGGGACGGCCCCTGCGGGAGGTGCCTGCGGAGGCGCTGCCGGGAGGGGGCGCTGCGCCCCCGCCGTGCTCGCCCCCCGGCCCCCTCAGCCCCGCCCGGAGCGGCTCCAAATGCGGGATTGAACGGGAAAAGGCAGCGCTCGTTTGGAGAAGGCGCAGTTGAGGAGCTGTTTTGCTCGCCCCAACGGTGCCTGGAGCGCAGGGAGAGACCCCTGAACTTTCTCGGTCAGGGCTCTGGCACGGAGTTACAGCAGCCGAGTCCAGGGAAGGGCAGCGGAGCTGGGGAAGGGTCTGGAGCACAAGTCCCATTTGGAGCGGCTGGGGAAGCTGGGGGTGTTTAGCCTGGAAAAGAGAAAACTCGGGGGAAACTTTGTCACTCCTCCACAACTCCCTGACAGGAGGTTGTGGCCAGGTGGGGCCGGGATCTTCCCCTAGGCAGCCAGAGGCAGAACGAGAGGATATAGCCTCAAGCTGCCCCAGGAGAGGTGTAGGCTGGACATCAGGAAAAATTTCTTCACAGGAAGGGTGATTAGGCTTTGGAATGCGCTGCCCAGGCAGGTGGTGGAGTCACCGTCCCTGGAGGTGTTTAAGGAAGGACTGGACGTGGCATTAAGTGCCATGGTCTAGTTGACAAAGTGGTGTTCGGTCACAGATTGGACTCGATGCTCAGAGGTCTTTTCCACCCTGATTGATTCTGTGATTCTGAGAATGAACAGGAGAGTGTGAGCCAGCACAGCAGTGTGGAGGTGACAGGCTCACCCTGGCAGGGATGGTCGCAGTTTTTGGAAGCCTGGTTCCTTGAGCTGTCCCGTGGCCGGGCTCCCATCACCGGTTGGTTCATCCAGGAGAACAGGCTCCCCCTGGCACTTTGTACAGATGACACAGAGCAGTGTGCAGGCAGGGGTGTCCTGGCCCTGTTTGTGAGAAAATCTGCACTGAAGCAGCGGGAAAACGGGCAGTTCCCTCAGGAGAAGGTGGTGGGCTGAGGATGCAGCTGAGCCATTACCATAGTCCTGATGCCGGGCTCAGCATTCCTGTTCACCAGGGCTAACTTTAAATGCTAAAAAGACACTTCACTCAGGAGGCTCTTCATGCTAATCACCTCTCTAGCTAATGGAGAAAGGTGCTTAAAACCAGCTGGAAATAATCCAAGCCTATTAGAAAGATCACAGTTCTTCAGCCCTGAAGAATAATTTGTACCTGGCATCACATTTAATAATTAATTTTAAAAGGGGGGTGGCGGGGAGAAAACCCACTGCAAACAGCATAATGTCACTTCTCCCCTCAATACAATGCTGAAGAAAAAAATAGCAATCTGGCTGTCAGCAGATCAGGGACACAGACTCCTCTAGGAAGCAGCATGACTGAGAGGGCAAGGATCATATCAAAGACGCTGGTCTCAGAAGTTCAGTTCAAAGCCAGCAGGGATATCACTGGTGTAGCAGACTTGGGGAAGACACTGCAAGGGCAAATTTATATTTTATTTTCATTTCATGTCCCCCTGTTTTAATATAACAGAAGATAAAGGAGGCATAACACTTACTGTGTACCAAACAGCTGCCAGGAATTTGATTTAAAGTCTTCCTGATCTGTATAAGACCAGGTGTGCACTTATATTTCTGGTTACCACGGCAGGAAAACACCATTAACACCAGATGGAAATTTCTAGACATTGACACTGATTAGACACGGGTTGACACGGGGAGGTTAATGCATTTAATGCACCTGCACAGATCTGATGCAGAAACAAGCCTTTCCTGGGTGAATCACACAGCAAGTGCAATGTCCCGAGCTGTGTGGCACAACTGCAAATAGCGGCAGTTTTATTTGAGGCAAGGGTATTTTGAGGAAGAGTTAATTGATGTTGCTTAGCAAATACAAGAGCTAGCAATAAAACAAGTTGTTTGAAGCACAAACTCTGCTTGTGTAAGCATTTCCCCGGTCTCATATGCAGATACACACACACAATGTACAAGAAATTAGACATTATGAGTAAATGTGTTACAGCTTCTGGATTCAACACACACCAGCAAAAAATCACCGGCAAAGCAGAACCACCTATAATATCAGATTCTTTTTACAGGCATTTTCTTCTGTGAGTAAAAATAAATTGCATTTTAGGAAATTCCATCAATTATCCCACATTAATACACAGAATGTAGATTAGTTGCCCCTGAAAGTGAGGGCTACCTTTGTATTTAAAGTGATCCATTCTTTAACTGGGCCAGACACATTCTGAAATTATCTTAATCCAACCAACTAAAATACCTCAGATCATTCCATCTTCAGAAATAGCTCTGCCAGAGCAGGGTATTTGAGCATGAACTTGTAATCTTCTTTCCTATTTTACAGGTTACAGTAATAAACTCAGAAGCAAAGCAAGACTATGACATTTTGTGTGTTCCGCCTCACTCAGCACATGTGTAAGCCTTTGCATCCTTTTCTCTTGCAGGCTACTGCCTGGATATTCACTGTGCCTTATAAAATATCTCTGCATCTTTTCAGTGGTGGATTTTCTGTTTTTCTTTTCATTCTTTGCTTGCTTAACTTCAGTTACCCAAGAGGAAATAATTTTGATAAAAGGAAATAGCAGCCACCACAGTTCAGGGAGGGCTAATGATAAATGGAACAGTATGGAATAAACCCAGGGGTAGATATACCGCTTAAGAGACCCCGGGCCTGAGGAGGAGGCATACTCCATATGCTATTAATCCTCTGTTCCATTAATTTAGGAACTGCCTGGATGAGAAGTGCCTGATCCCATATGCTAAATAAACCAAGAGGGTGGGCAGGAGTGTCCTGATTCTGCAGGAGAAAGTGACACAAGTCAACACATCACCCTGCTCGGGGAGGAACATTCCGGATCCTCTGAAACCAGACGTGTCTGAACACGCTTGATGTAGATTTTCAGACAGTTTAGGTCAGTGGATGATAAAAGGCAGCTCCCAAAAATCCACCCTGCAGCCTGTAACTCCCACAGTACAGAGCTGATGAATTTACACCAAGCCAGCTTTGAACCCAGGGTCAAACTCGCAGTGATATGGTCCCTGAACAACCCAAACACTGATAGACTTGATAGAACTTCAAAGTGGGTATGTGAAATACTAAGCAGATTTTCATCCAAATCCAGTAAGCACAGCTTGAATGCAACAAGGTCAAGCTGCTTCTCAAATGTTCCCAAGTATCCAATAGCAGTGGTGAAGCTTACAAGAAAAATCTCATGGAGGAAAGGATTTTGTGCCAAGAGCCATGTTTTATCACTGACAAAAAGGTCCTCCAAGATCATGCATGTCAAAGTATTATTTTCTGCCAAGTTTGGGCAGATTTGAAGATAAATTTTAGCCTGTTGAAAATGGAACCGAAATATTCAACTAAATATGTTCTTTGGGGTAAGAAGGAGGGAATTAATAGTGCTACTGAGAATGAGCATGAAGAGCTGGACTTCTAGCTGTGTCAGACTTTGGCAAATTCTGCCAAAAGCAGTCCTGCTGCCCAGACTTGCTAAGTTATGAAGCAGCAAAGGGACTGTCCAAAGATGGTATGATATCCAAGATATTAGTTTAGCTCAAGAGTGATGAAGGGATGTTCAGCACAAAATAACTGCTAGCCAGTTAATATCCCTACTTTGAGGAAAACACATCTGCAGGCATAATCACCAAATTTGATGGAGGAAATGTGAAAACAACCCCAAACTCAGAGTGATGGAACAAACCAAGCCATGGCCATTCAAGCACTTCCATTTTTAACAAGTCCAGCTTTGGCATGGTCTGTGAGGGGTTATGGTTTCAGATCATGCACAACATGTAGAGTTACCTGGAGTGTGCTCAGCAGCTGTTTCTGGTGTCACCGACCTTTGCACTTCTCAGATTTCTGGAAATGTGTAGACAAAGAACAACTGGTCTCACATCATAAATATTCAAAGACAGGCTGTGCAAACTGCCCGGGCTCTGAATCGACAATTAGACCCTGCTGGAGTACAACAGAAATAATAGTTAAGAAACGTCAAGGGAGAACCCCCTCTGAGCGCTGTCGATTTGTGCCAGGCTGCAGGCAGTGGCACTGCTGAGCCTTTGAGAGCAGTGCTGCTCGTGCACTTAGTGCAGCGCTTTGTGCCTGCAGAGTAGTGACAAGTGTTTAAAAGGCTTTAGGTAAGACTGGAAATGTTGCTGAAGGAAACATTGGCATTGGCGTTTTTTACCCTAAATACGAAAAACAAGCTGTGGTGAAGGAAGGTTTGCTTATTTGACAGGAACACCAGTCAGGCAACTTAGCGCTAATCGTGACACAGACAATATGTACATACACCCACCTGTACAGCCTGCAGCACCTCGAGAAATACTGCCTATAGAGCAGGTTCCTGTGATTCATGAGGGCTCAGCAGAAGGTATGCCAAGTAAACAGGTTTTTGTGAGGTTTTCATGGATTTTCCAGGTTCTAACACTCCACAGGCTGACAGTATCTCCTGCTTTATAGCATAGCAGAGTCATCCTGGTTTCTAAGTTTTAGATTAAGTGATTGAAAAAAATCACAACTTTCCAGCCAGCAGAGTAGATCGCTCCTTAAAACCCAAAATTACATTTCCAAGGTGTAGCAAAATACAATATGACTATTTGACCTCAAGGCTGCATGTACTACAAGGAGATCTTTAAGCATGTAGCCACTCTTGGTTATTAAGTCTCTTATTCATAGTAGAGCAGTATTCATATTTTCACTGTAAAATTCTTTTTCCAGCAATTTTCATCTTTCTAAACTGCCATAGCAAATGTATGAACTTTCGAAAGATGTTCAAAGAAGTCTCTAAAAATACACTGGGGATCTAAACCAGCTGGAGTTCTTTTATTCCTGGTAAAACAACCTACTTATTTATGTATCTCATGGTCAGTTGCTCTAACATTCCATTTGTGCAGCATTTGCAGTAAATACTGCCTAAATAGCAATTAGCAGATATCAGAAGTTGTTTTCTTAATTGCTTGCAATGAACCAGGCATGCAACCATTGTCACAAACTAATTAGCAGCCTCCTCATTTTTTTAAAAATTTGTCACTATTTAAACTACACTAAAACTAAAAAGTTGAGACTGTTTTAATAAAATTTTGAAGAGTTAAACAGTTGGTGACTTCACAACACAGATTAATTATCTCCATGTTTTCTCCCACTTAATGCATGAACATACCTTTAAAAAAATAAAATGTATTGAAAAATTAGTTTTGTCTTTAGCAGATGAAACTCTCATTAAAGATAAGCTGAATTGGTGTGATATGATTCCATTTGATTTTTATCTCAGTAAGAATTATCTGGAAATACAGTGGTTGAGGAATACTTTTAGAAATAGAAAGAGAAGTTAATTCCATATTATCTGACCAGTATAATTCCAGTAAGTACAAGTATAAGTAGACATTCATTAGTCTCTCGACAGATAAGGTTTGTTTTTTCAATCAACCAAAGCAGAGGCCACATGGAACAGTGAAATGCCAAACTGATGTATGTATGTGATATTTGTTTGTTTAAACATTTGGTAAATTCCTCAGAGTGTTAAATCCAGAAAGCTAGACTGATTGGCAAATAAATTACCAAGCCATGGAAAAAAATTAGGTTTATAATTTATGATTAGTGGTTTCCAATTTATATCATAAACCTTTTAAAATCTGTCAATAAAACCTGTTGTCTGATGTTCCATTCTGCCTTTTGGCTCGGTGAAGAAGCTACAAAGTCTGAGAGAAAAATCTGCCACTGGTTTTAATGGGCAGTTTGGTGCCTCTGAGGGATTTTGGATGGAGACTTCGTGGGCTCCCGTTGACTTCAGCAGGTTCCAGGTCGAGCATGAAAGACAGAAATCACTCACTAAATTTCTATGCTTGCCCTGCTGTCTATAATTACAAATTAATCAAAATACGTCAGTGCAACCGAGTGTCAAAGTCCAGACACTGTTTGGCTGGGACTACTGAAATGGAAGTAACAAACAGCTGTTGATTTCCTCTCAGTTCTTGTCTTATTAAGGCACTGAACCAAATACATAATCAGAGGAAACAGAAGTTCCAAAATAGATGAAAATCTAAAGCAGAGATGGGAGGAGGTAGCTTGAAATGTGAAAAACAATACAGCTGTGAAAGAAAGATGTGTATGTGCCCAGGTAATGACCATGATTTAGGGTAGGAGGAAGGGACCCCTGCCAAAAGTGCAGCAAGGGCCAGAATTCCTCTCTTACCAAAAACCCAAACCAAACCCCAAACCCCCAACCCCCCAGCCTCTAATATCGTTACCAAAATCAAAGGCAGAGACAAACTGAAATGCAAATTTTGCTCGTTTCATTCATCTCTCTCGTAGCACATTCTATGACACTGATACCAAACTCTGTTTTTAAAGGTATTGGCAGCTAAAGTCACAGAATGGGACCTAAGAAGGTTTCAAAAAACCATAAAAGTAGGTTAGGCATGTAAATACCTTTGCAATTCTGGGTTAAGAAAGGATGATAATTAGTACCACAAATTAGGTTCTTACATATGCAAATGGAATTGTTTGCTGTCGCAACTAATTACAGATGTAGCTCTGTGCTGAGTTGATTGTGAGTGAGGAATAAACATACAAATCTAAACCACTGGTGTTTAAAACTCCCCTCTTACAATTCTGATGATCTGATCCTCCTAAAACTGGCAAATATATACATCAGGGACTGTGTGTACATGTGTAGGAGAACAGTAAGTGGGAGAAACAAATCCAGATTTTTCCATCTGTGCAAAATGTCAACATGCTGCCTATAAAAAGATGTCAACAAAATCCTTATAGGCACAATCCAGGCTACTCGAGTTCTAATCTGTATCTTCACTGACAGGGAGAGCAAATCGAAGCTCCAATACAGTGTTTCCTTAGTTGAGAAGTTGGAAAGAAATTATGTAGCACTCTCAAAAATGCTGTAAGGCTTGGGTAATGCCAGATAACAGATGTGCTATCAGAGGTTTAAACAGAAGGTTAATAGTCCAGGAGAAAGTTGGTCCTGAAAAGTAACACTTCAAGCAGATGTGTTTTTACTGCCTTGTCAGCCTCCACTGCCAGAATGTGCCTCTGAGAAATTTCAGTGGGAGCCAGGAAAACAGGTTATTGTCAGGTCCTCAAATGCAGCATTCTATTATTTTTTATCTTTCACCTCTCTAAGCTGGTTCGTAATCTCATAATGCAAATTTAGTACTTCACTTCTCTAAAACTGAAAAAGCCTGACTTGGGTTAGGAGTGATCATAAAGTACATCTGAAAAGTATGAAGAACAGTTTTTCTTCAAATCAGTTAATTTAAATAACGTTTAGCATCCAAAGAGTGTTCTGGCTCCTGCAATCCCAAAGAGGTTTGGAAATTTCAAAATGTGAGAAGGGGTTTTCCGTAGACTATGAAGGTTATGAAGGTTTATCTTTGCCTTGAGTGCCAAGATGAAAGAAAAAGCCTTCCCTACCCAGAGCTAGCAGTGCCTTGTAAGGAGTGGGCAGCAGAGAAACGATTTATAATGTCAGGTGGTCAGAAACTACATAGAGTCTTTGACAAATCATTGGCAAAATGCTGTCAAAAATACCCCACTCAACAACAAGTAAATGGAGGATAGGTGCCAACATCAACTTCCCAACAGAGAGGGAAAAAGTAGATAAGGATACATAAGATTTTCAGTACATTAAGATACATAAGATTTTCAGTAAGACCAAATGAAGGTATCAAAATATAACAAGGGCCATTTTAGAACTCTATGATGTAAATCTGAGCAATAGCTCCTGCTGGTACCTGAAATGGGCCATAATCCTCTGTACTCAACTTCAGAAATTGCAGCTCACACAGCTGGGAGGTGAAACAGTCATTTGGTCTCTAAGAGCTATGTTAGAAGCCAAAAAAAAAGCAGGGAAAGCAGAAGCTTGGCTAGTCTGATATACAAATATTTATTTTTTTTTTCCCAGAGAAAACATATTATTGCCTTTGTGCCCTGCAATAACAATCACAGAGAAGAAAAATATATTGCAAAGTGAAATAAGAGTACAAGATACCAAAATGGAAATGCAGCCACCTTTTTGCAATTAGAAAAACTGCAGACACTGTTTTGTAACAGGAAAAAAGGAAAGCCATAACTAGCAGAAATCTTTAGATTCCTTAGGTAGAAAAATATACAGCATAAATAGTTTGCATTTTCAGTGGGGAGCATCCCTTAGTGAATCAAGCTGTCACACAGCTTAGCAGCATGACACATCTTAGTGATTTAAAGCTGGCTCCATGGCAAAACCCAAAAAACAAAACAAATGAATTTTTCAGTGGAGGAAGCCACTGTTCTCTTATCTTATACAGTGGCTCTAGGGGCCGAAAAGAGGCAGCCACAGGATGGTAGAAATTAAAGTGTCTCAGCAGGGGAACTGTAGTTTGAATCTACCACTTCACAGGGTGTCTCTGTCTGCCTTCAGTCCCACTCAGCTCTTGGGGTAAAGTGCACCATTACGGAAAAGTTTGACTTCAGTTGTTAAGTATGCAACATGCTGAACCTTGGAAAGCATTTATTATTGCCATTCAATTATTTTATTTGGAATCCCCAAGCCAAGCAGACTTAACCCATTTACTCAGGTGCATGAAATCAGTAAAGTAACAAACTGTCCTAGAGCAGCAAAGGGCACCTGTGTGGGGAAGGGAAGGTGAGCTGAGTGCTGAGCACAACAGAAGGGGGAAACAGTGACCCCACTGAGGAGCTGGGATGCAGGTCAGCAAGTCAGCACCAGGATCGGGGCTGGGGACAGTGATCAGGGCCAGATACAGCCCAGTGAGCCCTCAGGAATGAGGCAGCTCCAGCTGGAAGACCAGCCAGTGGGTTTGGGTCTAGGTTCAAGCTGAAAGGTCAGAGCTTGGTGCAGACACAATGGTAAGAGGGCTGCAAAATAACGTGGCAAAACCGGGAGCAAACCCTCAACTTAAGGGCAACTCCCAAGGGAAAGGAGGGGCAAGCTCTCACTTCTGGTTTTCTTCTCAGTAGTTTTTGTCAGTGAAGACACTGATCTTGAGCTCAGTACACTAAACCCCTTAACTCATCCAACTAAACTCCATAAGGGCATGTACTCAAGGCCCTGGCATGAATTCAGGCAAAAGCACTTGTAGCGGGTGGTACAGGTCCATTTCACTGTGCAGGTGCCTGTATGTGACTCATCAGCCACTCTTAAAAGAATTTTTTATAACAAAGTTCACGCTTTGTTATGCTCCAGCTGTTCACTGTCACTGGTCCCACCAGAATGTTGCCACGTGAGAAGTCAGCTTGGGCTTATTTCAAATGGTACGAAAAAAAAGTATTATTTTTTTTGAGTAGACTAGTAATATTTATCCACCTTTGTTTTCTTTATGCTCTTTCCTGTTCAAAGGGGTCATATTTAGCAGCTGACCATGAAAAATACTCTCCTTAGATCAAAGAAAGCAACAGGCAATCCAGTGCAGTCACATAAGGCTGATGAAACACACACATGGACACTTGACAGGACAGCGATTATCCCGTAGTTTAATAACATGTTAATCATCTTAAGAGTCATTATTTGCTCCCAGGCACACACTGTACTCCCACAGTGACATTAAAAAAACCCAAACAAACAAAACACACCAGAGGACATTTCTATAGGGCAAAACATACTTGAAAAGTAAAAAGATCCTGTTGGTGAAAACCATCTCTTCATGTGTCCTAGAACACAAAAAAGGTGGTGTGCTTTTGTGCTACTTCATGCTACTCACCCCAAATGATTTGGGATATAACTGTATAGACTTTTATTTACTAGATTTAATAATAATGTGAATGTAAAGTATCATATAGTCTTGGCATCATATTACACAAACAGCAAAAGCTTTCCCCCCATCAGCATCTTATTGAGTTGCAAAGGTTGCTGTGGGAAATCTGCCTTTTGTTCATCTCTCAGTGACACACCTAACTGTGACTTCCAACAGAGCTGTCAGTGCCAGATTCAGCAGTAGCTTTTGGTATTTTTTATCTGGATTATCTGTGATTTGAGGTCACAACTACTTTCACATATGTTACCAAACAGTTTGAAGGCTTTTTTTTCTGAACCTTCCTGAACTAGAGGTGGGATATGAGTAACAAGAGAGGTTGTAATGTACAGTAAGTGTTTGATTTGGGTGTTTTCAGTCGAGAATATTCCTTAAAACTGTGTCTGAGTTGGCTGGACCCATCTAGCCCACAGGGAGACTGCTCCTTCCCGTGGAAGCATCTGACCTGTTTACTGAAGATGGTCCCACTGGCACAATATGGCAAAAGAAGAATGAGAAAATGACAGGAGCTTTGCCTGCAGCCCAAGCAAGGGCAGTGAGACATTTAGCGCTCCCATGAGGAAAATTCCTAAGGACCAGAAGAGAAAGCCACTGAGTTGTCAAAAAGTAAATCCAGAAGGAAAGCCACAGTCTGCAAATTCACAAACAGAAAAGACAGACACTATTTTAAAATCTGAGTTCACTTTGGAGTTAATTATACATAAAGAAGTTAATTACTGTAGTGTCTATTGTAATACAAATGACTTATGAGTTTCCAAGTTTTTTGGGGGTGCTTAATGTAGATCCTCATCCTGCAGGTGGGACTGGTCCCAGGTCCTGTCATGGGTCTGAACTGCATTTGTTTGGAGTTTTACCCAGCCAAGCACAGCCAGCCCAGTCCCTGCTGCCACCTCATAAGGCACACACACAGTGCAGTGGAGTTATTGAGACTTGGTGAGAAGGTCGTGTCCTAATGCTAATGGAAATGAATTATTCCCAGAAACATATTTAGTCCAAGTCTTCAAGCAATGAGGTTCAAATAGTTCCCCTGGGAGACTTTTAGAAATTCATTCTGTATCAGAGTTTTTACCTCAGTATTCAGCCTAAGTTTTAATTTCTTCTTGCTGCTTATCCCATTTGTAGACTGTTGGCAGTTCTTTGTTCTCAACCACTTAACCTTCCTTTCACCAGCCTATAAATATTGATCTATTCCCACCTTTCCTTTTTGTCTATACAAAATTCCCTCTGCAGGTATTTCTGTATTTCAGCCCTACACTGGATGACCTCCAATTTGTTTGTTGTAATGAGTTACCTAGAAACATATGTATTCTTCTGCCAGAGTTGTTGAACAATACCTCCTTATTCGTGCTGCACAAGCACAGGCATTCCAACAATTTCTCAGTCCTTCACTTTACTCCTTTACAGATTTGTCCATCACTATAGGTATGTACAACTTGAATGCGTGTCCTTGAGATAGATTAAATGGCATTTCCCCAGGTTGAAATCCAATTTTTGTTGCATTTTGTCAAGTTTTTAAGGCCTCCAAGAAGCAGACTGTTTGCTTCCCAGTTTCTTTCTCTACTTTTTTCCATAACTCATCCAGAGTGCATCCAAAGCACAGATGGGAGGTTTCATTAATACATGATTTACTTCTTTGTCTTGGACTGTATTTTCCCAGGAGCTACAAGTGATCTCAACTGTACAGTTAATCACCTTATTCTAACCCAACATTTCACCCATTTATCAAACTGAGAGTAACATCTTGATATTACTCTTGACTCACCATTAGCTTTAGGAAACAAACAACTGTTTGGCTACATTAAAAGGTATGATAGCAGTTGAATCATATTTCAGGAATGGAAATGTCTGCAATTTTGGTATATATATATATGCACAGATATATTTATGAAAATGAGTATGATTCACTGCACAGATGACAATTTCATATTTCATACTCAAAATTATTTCAATCAGTTTCTAGTAATATAGTAGATACTGCAGCAACTGCTGCCTGCAGCAGCAGCTCAGGCAAGCTTGCAGCTGTAGTCATTGCTATAATACACTATGCAGCCCTAAGACAAACTGCCCTGAATGGTGAGCTGAAATCATCAAGAACTTAAAATTCAAAATGGGAATTAAAATTAGAGGGAAATAAATTAGAGGAAAGTTTTTCCCAATTCAATTCAACTTCAAATGCAAATTCCCAATAACAAAAATTGTCTTAGTAGTCAGAGAATTACTTCTGTTTAATATCTACATACAAAAGAAGCCTGAAAATTGGTTTGAGGGAGTTATTCTTAGATCAGTTGTCTGTTGAGAAGAAATTTTCCATCTGCATTCCCGCTGGAGCAATTGAGATGCCACTGAGCTTTTGGAAGCAGAGTCCATAGCCACCTGCATCTTTCTGTCCTTAGTCAAGTCCTTTTTTGGATTTCGACAAATAAGACATCATGTAGCAAAATCCCACTGTTCAGGGCTTAGAGCACCTGCTAAAAACATCTGGTTACTGCTATTTAGCTAGAGCTCAGAATCTCATTCTTGTGTGTTTCCTCAAGCTTCTCCTCATAAAAGGTCAGAGAATAGAAGAAAGTCCTCCCTTTTTGTGAACCTTGTATAATCCCATTGATTTACCCTGTGTTCAACCCAGTTAATTTCAATTTACCCTTTTATGATTTGCTTCCCCCAGTTAATAAACCTATGCTAACCGTTTTAGTTCCAGCTATTATTTGTTTGTGCCAAACACCAGGGGAGAAAAATGAGTGGTGATCTCCTGCTCTGTGCCTCTGAGCAATGCAGCCCAGAAATCCCAGCCTGCAGCTCACACAGAGCTGGAGTGATGCTGATGGATTGTGCAGCTGCTCCTGGTACGTGACCACACTGAGGGATACCTGTGGTTGGTTCCTGTCATGCAGCCCCCTGGGAATGTCTGCCTCAGGGGAAATAGGGGATACAAATTAAGTTTGACGAGCTCTCTGGGCTCTGACATGACTCAGGATCCACACAGTCTGATGTGTGATATACCTTTCAACTTTGATGTGCTTTTTACACATAAATCCCAAATGCAGTTGTGCTCCATTAGGAGAACCCAACCAGCACTGGGACACTCAGACTGTGCACAGAGCAATGAGGCCTTGACAGCAACAAAACTGCCTTGGAGCAGTGCCAAATGTGAGGCAGTAACACCAGCTTTGCAGGCAGAGTCATCAGTTCAGGAACACTGATTAGAGAAGTTACACTGCTCTCCATTTCACTGTGTGGGATAGATGTGCCCTTCATGGCCTGGAGCATGGGAAGTTTTTTTCCTGGCTGTCACTGTCTTCTGCTGTTGGACTTCTTTCAGTCAGATGTAACAACAGAACCTACAGATTTAATCACATACAAGATAAAAGAAATCAGGAGAGATCAGGATGTATGACACTGTAATCTGTAAGCCTCTGGATGAAGCATATATTGAAGTGACATGTTGAACAGGGATGTATTGTTAGGGAATGGCCTCTGCATTCTCTAGAGATATTCCCTTGAATATGTTTTGCAGTGTTCTGGGACCTTCTCAAAACATACTGAAATCCCCATGAATTCCAAAAGCTAAGTCAGTCTCCACAAGTTTTCTGAAAATATTGATATAGGAAGATCAGAATTTGACAATATCAAACGCTTCTGGTCACAGGACTTGGGGCAGCAGTGGAGTCAGCCCAAATGCAGTAGCCCACAATTATATTTTTCAAAACATTTACTGTACCCACGACTAATGACACATAATTTGGTGTTCTTTTCTGTATAACCTGAATGTTCTCTCTAAAATCCAGTTCTGGGGGTATCTCTATCAGCTATAACTTTTCCAGCCAGGGGCTATTTCAGCTCATTCCTGAATTTGAGGCCTGTGGCTTAGAGCAAAAGAGTCATTTGGGAAAAGCTCATCTCAGAAGTATGGCATTAGGTGGCAAAGTAGGGCTGAACTATATCACACTGTGGCCTCAACGTTACCTCTGCTTCAGCTCAGGCAAACATTTTTCCAAGAAAAAAAAATGAACATGACTAGATCCTGTACCAGTATTATTTTAATTAGATTTGTAGCAAATAGAAAGCACAATATGTAATTGCTGACTGACTCGAAAATAGCTTCAACTACAAATAATAAGAAACAGGTTAGAGCAGGGCATAGTGCCTGGAGATTTTAGCAGGCATTAGATCAAACAGCTGAACTCCCGACAGACTCTGCAGCTTTCCTTTGCCTGCTGTTTCCTGGAACGGCAAATTCAGGACCCATTTGTGAGTCACTGGTCAGTTCATCCCCACAAACCATTAATGTCACATCTGAACATTCAAATGTCGCAATGGAAACAGCTACCATTAAAAGAAAAAAAAAAAAAAGTCCAACTCAGAAGTTTCCTGTTTCTCAAAGAATAGTTTCATTTTATTTCTTGGAAAAATTTTTACAATGCACTTTTCAGGTGGTTGACAGACCTATATCTGACATAAGTCCAGGTGGAAAAAAATCCCTATAAAAGCTCTTAAAAATGTTCTCTTACAGTTATTCTTCTAGTGAATAAATATTTTTATCATCACCAAGCGACAAATGCAAAGTGCCATTTCCTGAGTGCTTGCTGAGGTCTTTTAAATTTTCTTTTCTTGAGAAAATTAGCACAATTCCCACAGTCCCCCAGGGAACTAATGCGTTTTACTCCAGCGAGAAGCACAAGGAGCGCTATGGACATGTATTTTTTTAAACAATTTTACTCATTGATTTTGTGCCTTAAGGAGTCAGTTCAGAATAGCCTTTTGTGTGCCACTACAATGAAGACACCAGCCAGTGACATTTATAAATCTACTATTAATTGCCCCCTCTTGTACACTCGGGCTCTGATGCACAACGCTTTGAGTCACAGATCTAACGAGCTCCAGACTAAAACATGCCAAAGATGAGGCAGAGGGGAAATCATCACGTAGGGATAAAGAGCCAGACCCTCCTGGCTGTCGGCTCTGCAAGGCACTGCTGATTGATCAGCGAAGCCTAAGGCTGAGGAGGGTTACCTGCAACACCACTGCTGCTATTCCTGCTCCCTCCGGTGTCATCAGGGCACTATTTATCTCCGGAACATCTCATTTATGCCAGATCCCTTGCTGGGAGAAAGCAGACAAAGATGCAAACAACAAGAGCTCACCTCTCTCTGGCTCATGAGCAAACTCCTAATGGGAGCCCAGCTCCTCAGGTCTAATTATACTCAAAAATTCCCTCTCCACTGACTGTGAAGAGAGATGGAGTAAATCTTACCTGACTCACAGAGCTTGAATTTGACTGAAATTATTGTCTGCTGGAGACACAGAATATAATTTTGCTTTAGGTAATTTAACATTTTGTTTATTGCACCTTTAAAAATATTAAAAATGCCATCAATGTTCTGAAATTATCAAAACAGGCTTCTAAGAATACCATTAGATACACACAGTCTAACCTGTTGCACAGAGCAATAATTTACACTTCAGGGAGGTGAGAGCGCTGAACTTTTCAGGAAGACTTTGTATAGAGGAAATCTCCAAAGAGATATATGCATTCATATGGAAAAGAATTATGTAACAAAAGCATGAATCTTGTATATCCACAAGCTGCCCTGTTTCCTTTAAGTCTCTTCCTCTCACTTTGAATTAAAGCCAAACTGTTCTGATTATCAAGATGGATGTATCGCAGAAAAATAAAAATAGTACTTATAAAAATAGTACTGTCTTTACACAACCCTTGCAATTAGTAGGCCTCAAAGTAATGTGCAGAAATAAGATGATCCTCAGTTTCTACGTGGGGAAATTGAAATACACAGGGGTGAAGTCATTTGAATAAAATCCTCCAGTGGGTCAGAAATCTCAGCGAAAAGAGCAGATCTCAAAACCTTTGCAACGGCTCAATGTGTCGAAGAATTCCAAAGAGAAATTATTGATATTCAGGTCCATTCATAACCTGCAAATGAAATTCAGGTTCTCAAAATACCCAGACACTGAAAATACCCAGAGCATCTGGCAGTGCCACTGAAATTCACCCTCCGATGCGGAGGGATCTGATATGCCAGGTATGTTCTGCAAGATTAGTAAATAATAGTGTTTGCCTTTAAGAGATAAAATTATACTCCTTTTTGTTATCCAAAATTCTTTCTTACATCTTAAGAGTTTCCCAGTTTTGGCTCCCTTGCTGTTAATTACAGATCTATCTCTTAAACTTTTCAAGTAACAGCTGTCTCAGAGATCAAAGACAGTCAAAATAACAGGGGGTGCTGGGAAGGAGTTGTATTCTTCTTAGTGGTTTCCTGTGGTTTTGATCAAAGTATACAAAGAATCCCATTAAGCAGAGACTGAATTTAGTGGGATGCAGCTATATCTAGCTGAAAAATAGAAAAATAATCTCCTCTATCTTATTGAATACATAAGTCTGTGTTTATCCTCTTTCTGTCTCTCATGTCCAAATTTTCTTACAAAGTGTTCATTATATATATGCAAACTGAAAGGGTTCAGGGGTGTTCCTTAACCAGGTAGGGTCACAACTGCTTCCCCTTTACCTTCTCCATGTTGTTCTAAGTTGCCAAACTCAGTAACCAGCACAGCACAAGGATGAGCCACATCCAAGGCCCTTGGCAAACCCTCGAGGGTAATTGTTAATGTGAATGGCACCAGGATCTGCTTTTGTGAACAAAAGTGTTGCTTCTATGCATAAACTTACACTTTGAGGGCAGAATATAATGCTTAGGCATGCCTTGTATTGCTTAGGAAAGATCCAGAAGGCCACTGTCATATATCTATTTGAAATGGAAAAAAACATCCTTGACATGACTACTCAGATTCACCTAAACAGAAAATTGTCTGCCAAGAAGATAATATAGACTTTTCACAGCTGTATTATTTTTCAGTGCCAAATGTTCTCAAACAGATCCTTCACCAGAAGCAAGAATATGTATAGGTTTCTTTAATTTTTTTTTTGTGTACAGAGGATGACTATATGAGAAAGCAGCATTCATATAAGATAAACCAGATTTCTTATCCATGTAATTACAGCAATGCAAAAGATTTAATACCCTATTCTTTACTGAGAAGAGTAGCTTGCTACCAACTGATTAAAATATTTCTAATAATTTCACACAAAATGAAAAAAAGAAGCCACTCAAATTGAACTAAAAGAAACATGAGTTTTTCTGCAATGGTTTAACCATCTTAGATTAAACTCATGTGCTAAATTCCACCAGTGCAATTCTGTGATAAAGATAAGACCATAAGCAATATGTTCATTAAAACCATGGACGAATGAATGGAATACCAAGGAAATGAAACACGAGGTCACGGGCCAAGAATATGCATCCATTAGGCTTTATAAACCCCATAATCTATTCCTAAAGTCAGATAAAACACACACATGGTTGGGTTCTCTGACATTTCCATAAAGACTAGAAGACAGAAGGCTTCACCGGTAGAAAAACAGAAGCTCAATTTTGTGGTATTAGATCAAATAAATAATTATTGAAGAAAATAACTTTTTTTTTTGAAACAAACAAAAAAGTTTCTTAATGGAAATATAGATTTCAACATTTCCTGTGAAGACGAAATTATCATCATCGTCATCATTGTTATTAAACCGAGAGAAGAGTCCCTTTAACTTTTTATTAACTAAGAAGCAGCTTTCTGTTCCCTCTCTGTAAGACTCTCCAGCCCAGCAGCTTTTCAGTGCCAGGTCAATCCAGTTTGTTCTCAAGAACATGGAGCTCCTTCGTGAATATGGGACGAGATATGGGATCGTGGGTGTGTCCAGCATCACAGCACGTGGCACAGGATAAGAAACCCTTGCTTTGAGCCTCAGGACAGGCACAGCCAACCCATTGGGATGTGGTGATGGTGGAGAGATGTGGGACTGAGTCCTGCCCCAACGCTGCAAATACCTAAACATTTTTTTTTTAGCAGTGGCCTGAAAATGGAAGGCGTGGACAATTCTGTTTGCTGGCATGCAGAGTGGATATTTGTTCTGTGCCTAAAATTCAGGGTAAAAAACCAGCTGGACAAAGGGTGAGCTCTAGCCTGGGCAATGCAGGATGTGGCGGAATTCCCTTCCTTGCCTGATTTCTGGGCACTGCCATAGCACACAGTCCAGCCAAACATTTACCAGACAAACATATTCCACCTGAAAATTTCCAACGAGCTCAATATCAGTATGCTGATATCAAAATGCCAGCACAGGCAAACTGCATTTTTCTAATTTCATTTTATCTGTGCACCTAAATTCTGCCTTTTCCTTTTGGGATCTCGCCCTCTAGTCCTGAACTCAGCTGTGACAGTCATTATACAACACTGCAGTGCTCTTTTGCCCTCTTAGAGGCTTTTTCCAAGTGCTAGATTATTACTCATTTATAGTTAGATTGAAGCTCACTTAGAAAGGGCCTAATTCTGCTTCTACAGTCCACCTAATTATGAGACACTGCACAGAAAATATGTAAGTGGTGAACAAAATCGGGAGAAAGATAAGGTCAAGCCCAAACTGATGAGGTTCTCTAGAATTAAAAGGAGTTATCTACATAGAAGATTATATTTTCTCATTAACAAGAAAGTTTTTTTCATTTTCTTTCTGGGGCCTTGAATCTGCTGTTTGAATCAGTGGGAATTTTTGTTTTCAGTGCCTAACTTATTTTTTATTCTCAAAAGCTTCTAATAAACAGTTTAGCTTGCAACTTGTGCTGTCAGATGGAGAGCTCTGGGATTATGCTGGTGGGCAAGGGATGAAAACATTCCTTAGGCTGAAGAGCTGTCAAGATGAGCACTTTAGTCATAATGCCAAGTGGCCAAATTTTGCCTGCAGATTCTCCAGCGTGAATCAAAAGCAACATTATCACAATCGTGGGTATTAGAAAGATAGAATCCTAATCAATGGGAGGAAAACAAAACCTCAGGGGGTTTTAAGGAAGTGGATTAGTTTAGGTAATTTTGAGCAACTATTCTCAAGAAAGCACTGGGGGACAGTTAAGTTTAATTAGGCTGCAGCTCTTCACCGCAGGTGGTTTTGTTTCTGCCACAAACCTCTTTTCTTCCCCTCTCAGGTGTACCAGTGAGCACTGATAAAACCCTGGAACTGCTCTTGTTTGATAAGGAAGGAAGGGAGAGGTGACTGGCCTGCTTATAAAAGAGATGTGAGTGGAATCACCCCTGTCAATTGTGAATTAACAAGAGCTAAATCTTCCTGCAAGAGGCTGGGCTGGGTGGGAAGAGGTCCTGGTGGGTATGAGCTGAGCTGAAAAACACACTTTTTCTGCTGCAAGTAGCACTGACAGTGTGAGAGCTCCTGGGACTGTGACTATTCCTTTCATCCCATCATTATTACTGCCTGGGGCTCCCCCTGTGTGTTTGTGCTCTACCAGGATAAGACTGTATTCTTTGCTTTTCCCTCCTGGGACCTTTGCAGAAATGCCATGTTTATGTGGAACCTTCACAGCCCTGATCCATTTGAAGTCAACACAACTACAGGAAGAAAACTTCAGCAACTGTGCAAAGATTAGGAAGACGCTTCAGGTTGCTGGGCAGTTTCCCCTCCCCCCCCCCGATGAATTTTAATTTATTTAGGTTAAATTTTAAACAGGTAGAAAACTGTGAGTCTAAAAGCAGTCAGAATTAATTAGAATTTGTGTTTTCTATGTTCACCCACAATTTTTTTTAATGTGGTGTCCTTGACGTGTTGTATTTCTGATGACATGGCAGAATAGCTCAATTTTATAAATAATTTATTGAAAGTTTTTAAACCTACATTTCTTGAGTAATTTTCATGTATAATTGAGCTTAAATTGCATTTGGCTTATTTTGAATTAGGAAATCTCATACTAGATCAAGTCACATTAATACATGTTTGGTATGTCTTTAGGAGGCCACTTCTAGGTCCTTACTGATTTTTAAAATACCCTTGAATCTTTTTAAAATTAAATTGAATTGCTGTGATTTTAAAACCCTAAACTTGGAGTTCAAACATCAGAAAATAGGGATTTTTAAACTTCCCAAATATTTTCTTACTTTCTCTTGAAAAATTTCTCTCAAAAAATTTTCTGATTATATTGTCTGGTTTTGAAATATTGATCCTAGTTAAAAAACAATAATCAGAAAACCAGTAAACTTCTAAAGAAATAAAATATATTCCAGGCCTAACTATAACCCAAATACCATTAGGCACTCTGAAGCTCTTGCTGAGGAGCCATTTAGATCCTCCAGCACACCACACTGAGTCCATATGGATAGCACCTTCCTTTATACCCTCACAAGGGCAGCTGGTCTTGTACAAAATGGGACAAAGAGCAGAAAAGTGGGTCCGTGGAGGCTGCTAATTTGGGAAGATGTGAATTTGCCTTCCCAGTCTTACTTATCACACAAACTCTCACAGTAGTCGCTGAAGTGTCCAAAAATAGGAGTTTGCAGCCCTAACTATAGCCTTGTGAAACAACGAGAAACTCGTAACATCTCCCCTATTAGGGAGACTTGTGGTTTGGGAAGCAGATGGATGGAATGGTGCAGTGCATCCCCTCCACCTTCAGCAGCTTGGCCAAATGTTTCAAAGCACAGCAGTTCCATCGCTTTAATTATAACACATCTCAGGTGTTATCGCCAAAATAATTTTGGCCTAGTTTTGATTCATCCTGGCACGTTAGCAGGAAGCAGGGAAGATGGGAAAATAGAAGGAGCTCTACAAGGTATTGTTATTCATGTAAGCAAAAAAATTCCAAAAGTCACTCGTGACCTTGTTCCACCAAATAGTAAATAACAACATTAATAACAAAGGCAGCACTGGGGAATGTCACTGGGTTTGCACTGGTGTCAGCATTTCTGTAGGGCATCATTTGCTTTCTTTTTTCATTTTAATTGGATCTTAAAACTCTTCCTTGGTCCTACAGCTTGGAATTTTAGCACCAGCTCAGCAGAAACATCCCTTAGAAAAATATTTGGAAATTCAAACCTCTTCTGAATATTGAGTAAAACACGGTCATTTAATCCTTTAAAGCAGTCTTGTTCTAACGAGCAGTCATGGCATCTTCTTGTTCAACAAGGCTGCTGTCTGACATGGCTCCTCATTTAGATGCTAAAAGTAAACTTTTGCTCTCCCATTCTGCCTGGAATTGATACATCTAAGAGGATGGAAATTTCTTTTTATTACTACCTTGTACGGCAGCAGAACTGCTACATTTTTATTATCTTCCTCTGAGGGTCTCCCTGAAGGCACAAGGGTTGCATAGGAAAGATACTTTAAAATGTGATTTTAAAATATTTTCTATATCTTTTTGATATAGAAAATCAGTAGGCTAAGCAAATAATGCACCAATGATATTTACTTAGAGCAGAATTGTACTTTAAGGTTTTTTTTTTGTTCTGCATCACTGTAATTGTAAAAAAAAATTAATTGTAAATACTAGTGTTAAAGTTTTTATATTCTGGGATTGCAGATTTCTATGCAATATGGCTTATTTTTTTTCAGACTAGAAGTTTAAAATTTCTGAAAAGGTATATATCAAATAATGGCACCAAAACTGCAGAATTTGCAAGGATTAAGGATGCTGAGAAAAGAGCATTTTTGAAATCTGGCCATTGATGTCACATGAGATCCAACATTTTGAAAATCAGGCCCTAAATTTTTTGTTTCAGCTTTTCAAAGCATTTCCATGCCTAAAGATGAAGAGAAACAGCCAGTGAGATTTATAGAAACACCTAAATGTTGGTTGTTGGTCAATGAAAATTAAGTATATAAGCCAGTCAGATGCTTCTGTAAATTATACTGGAAGTCCAGCTGCATATTTAAAAATAGAAAACATTTACAAATCAATTCCTTTGAAGCCATTATAACCTCTCAAAACCTTATCACCTATCTGGCACCACAGTATTCAGGGATAGATTGCTCTCAGCCTGGATCCTTATTTTAAAGGTGTCCTTTACCTGTATGATGGATTGATGAACCACAGATGGACAAATCACAGGTGAAGTATCAGAATGTTTCTGATAAAGGACAGTACTTGAGCTACAATATCCCTTCACATGTCACAGAAATATGGCAAAGTATTTTGAAATATTTTCTGCACTGAGATTTTATATTCATGTAAAGTCATATAAAAATGACAGTGATTTTTGATCGATTTCCCCATAATATAGAAAGGGATTTTTCCTGTTTAATCTTACTCTTGTATTGTCTAATATAGACTTGCTAGGAATATACGGGGAGATGGCACATGTTTTGCTTGGAGCAGATGCAGACTTGGATCTAAAATGAGAGGTGTGTTTTGTAAGTAGTTACTGATGACATATGGGCATGATAAATTCAGAACAGATTGTCATTTAGCACCGCCAAGAACCTTACCCTTCAAACGAGACTGGATATGATCCTAACTGATTACATCACTGCCTGTACTCGTGTCTTTGTGTCCAGGAGGAATTGTTTCAGCTCCCTTGGCATCGTGGCAAGTTCACAAGATCACACATGCCATTTAAAAGGGCAAATTTTATGACCTCTGTACTGCTGGAAGTGCCCGTGCTCTCCATGTGTCCCTTCATGCTCAGTTGCATCTCCACGTGCACAGCACAGAGCCCGCACACAGGGACAGTGGAGCACCAGGTCCTCAGTCCTCTGTGATACTGAGGCTTGCACCAGCAAATCCAACATGGAACACCCTGATGTGACATCTGATTCCCCAGTAGCTCATTTCCAGGTTTGTGTGGTACAAAGCAGGTGAGAGCCACTGTGCCCTGACGCTGCCAGCTGATGGAAGGAGCCTCACACAGGCAATGCCCAGTTACTGGCAGCTTAGAAATGCTGTTTAGAAGAAAGGTATTAGGGTTTAGCTGTAAATCTGAAGCTTTTTGCTTGACAGCCACCTGTAGGTGACTATGGATAAATGATGGGAGAGATGGCTGCTTTCCGTGGAGCTGCTTTCTGGCTTGTAATCAGCTCTTTATTACCTTACCAGCTTAGGCAAATTTCCAGAGAACTCTGCTGGCCTTTACCCCAGAGTGACATGAGGAAGAGCTATCCAAAGAAAGAGCAAAAATAAAGAAGAGATCAGCTAGAAGTCAATCATTACTCTGCTCCTCAGACAGAAGCTCAGAGATGAGCAAAGAGCTGCGTGAGTTGTCCAGCTGCCAGAGGAGACCAAGCACATCCTCTGAGTGCCTGAGTGTTCACAGGGTACCTGGCTCTGTGTGACTGCACGTTGGGCTTGCATGTGAGACTCGTCCGAAGCGATGTTCTCAATTTCCATATTAATTCAAGAACTGCAGCCAAAGGTAGAAACCCAGAGTCTCCAGGGAAGGAAAACAAATTGCTTTGACTTCTGAAGGAAATCAATATTAGACGGTGCATTGGTTAAAGTGTGGAAACCCATGGATCAGTTCCAGATTCTTTGTAAAGAGATCCCTTAGGAATTCTTAGAATAGATCTTCATTATATTCAGCTTAGAAACACTTTGAGCAGGAGACAAAGTAAAGCTGGACAATTCTGCAAATAGCTTGTCTTTTGGCTTGGAAACCAAAATGTATTTTAGTGTAATTTAAAACAGTCTGCTAAACCTGTGAACTCTGGCAGCAGAAACACCACTCTGCCTACAAGGTCACCTGCCTGGGATAATAATGAGCAAAAGAACAAAGATCAAAAGTTTAAAATTTCCTTTTCCCATTGAAAGGTTACAAGACACTGGGATACTAGGTGATAGAGAATTTACATAAAATGAGATACAAGATCACCTTCAATTACATTCCTACTTACAAAGTTGGATCCTGGGACATCACTCTGTGGCCTTAAGAAATAATGTGAAATTAGAAGAAAATTCACATGTGAATATGAACTTTAAAGAGACAGAAGACCCTGTATTGGTTTAACCACTCTTAGGCAGTAAAAGGGCATGCTCCTCTGGTTCCAGCTGTGCCAGGGCAATATGCTGCCACTCTCAACCTAATCCTCATGGCAAATCCTCAGATTTCCCGTGGTAGGAATTATGCTGCCTCTGATCTGCTGATGCTCAGGCTGCTGAGGTGACTTTTCCTTAACCTTTATCAGTCTAAATGAGGCACACTAGATGAAACAGTTCAACAGTACATTTTTTCAATAATCCAACTATTTTTGAATAAAATGGGTTAGGGAGCACGAGCACAAGCAGTCCTGCTGGCAGGTTTGAGGGGGCTGTTACCTCAGCACAGGAATGGTAAGTAGGTGCTGGGGACTGTTGAACTTTTGACAGCTCGACAGAACTGTTTGCAGAGTGAACCTCACACCTCACCCTTCTTCAGTTACCTCTTTCAGTTTCATTTAAATGCTCTGGGCAGTGAGGAAAGTTAAACCAAACGGTAGAGAAACAAAATCAGAGAGGGGGGGAAAAATTAAAGGCTGTAATAAAATCTTGTTTTGTCCAACCCCACAGTCAAGAATTACTGCTGCTCCCATTGAATTAAAAATCAGCACCAAAATACTCCTCTGATAAAGACAGTGTTGGCTTCAGAAATCACTGAACAAATAAAATTTTCAAAAACTACCAAAATCTTTAAAAAGCCCGTAAAATACATGCCATCATCATGATGCATGGTTTCATAACTAAATACTCATTAAAACCGTAAAGCACACATACACACTCTCAAAGTCAAAAAGAATACAGAGATCCATGCCACACTCCATTTACACAAGAGCCTGGTTAAAAAAGGAGCAAGTCACCATCTGCTGAACCATCTGCTTCATCCAAGTCCTGTTCTTCATTTACGGTCACTGGGATAGGAGCTTCTCCAGGAAAAAAATGCTCGGCATCATCAGAATCCCCAGATAAATATTTAGTACTTTCTAATACCAACCTCAGATTAGTCACAATAGTGGTTTCAGGACAAAGTTTTGGCTCAGGACATAGATTTGACTTAGCTGGCTACATACTTGAGGATTAAGGACATGTTTTTAAACAGCAGCTCATGTGCTGTGTGAGGGAGCTGAGGGGTTCTGCTATTTCTGCTTCACTGCTTGCCATGGCAGTAGCCCATCACCTTGGCAGGGAGCCTCTGTGGGAGAAGGATGCACTGTTTGAGCCTGTGGGATTGTGGCCATGTACAAAAATGGTGAGTTTTGCCTGTTCATCCTGGTGAGCTTTCAGTTTAAAGGGGAAAAGCAGTGAGACCTATTCTTTTCCATATAACCTGGCAACTACATAACTATATGCTACATGATAACTGTTTTAATCTAAGCCTACTTAAATGTTTAGCCTACCAAAGTATTTGGGCCCTCAGAAAGAAATTGTTTTCCTCCTCTTCTCTTTAAACAAGTGTTCTGTGGATGAGCTGTCTCTCTGAATGTGACGGGAGCACAGAAGGGTAGAAGTTCTCTTTGACAGCTAAATATTTCCCCATTGATTCTCTCCTTTCTGTGTCTTGGAAGCCCACCCAGGCAGGCAGAAACCTAGGTTTTATACTTTCCTGTATTGAGAGCACCTGTGTATGTAGGGGACAGGTGTATGCCTGGGTTATTTACTGTGCAAACAGCAGGAGATGGAGCAGGCAGCTATTCCAGTCCCTTTGTCTGCAAACAGTTTGGTAAATATTTAATCCAAATCAGGCCTGATTGATGCTGACCAAAATAGTGCATTCCCTAATTCCCAGATGCAGCTGTTACTACAGAGGTCAGAATTTAGTGGAGATGGGCACAGACATTATAGAGGGCAGGTAACTATGGTGGCAGAGAGATGTATTTTTAGTAGTGGCTCTGAAGTGGTAATCAACACTGGCTCTGAACTTCACCCTCCACAGTGAAGCAACCTCTGTGTTTCACTACTCCTTTACACTGGAGTAAATTCACCTTCTCTTGGACTTTACTACAGCAAAATAACAAAATGGATCAAACGATGCTTTCTGCTCCAGTGTGAAGCAGATGAGTTGGTTTAAAAATCCCAGTCCAAACCTTGCTGCTCTGACACCCCATGTTCCCTGACCTGTTGTGGAGTACCTAGGCACAGCTTCCTGCTCCTCATGTTCTGGATGTTCGCCACAGCCTTTCTTTTCCTGTCCTAATCCTGTTTTGCTTACTTTAAAATTTTTCAATTATCTTGCCTTCAAATGCTGAAGAGGAGAAAACATGCGTAAAAAACCCCTAAAAAAAAAAAGTGTACCCTTCTCCCTCAAACTCTTACTTTTCCTATTGACCCTTCATTTTCTGATTCTATTTCAGTGGATTCTCCCAACAGGGATTAACTGCATCAACCCATCATCCCAGTTATCATTTCCCATGTAAATGAATGTGTCTGTTATGGGACTGAAAATGGCACTTGAACACAAGGGGACCTTGGGTGCTGTCACCAGGTTCCTATAGCAACTCTGCACTCCAAACTGCACTCAGGCAGGTACAGCTTAGGGTAAAGTGGCCATAAATCTGCATTCTCTTTCTTCTTCAGCTGGTGATTGGCTTGGTTTCATGGCACAGAGCCATCTAATAGAGGCTGCTCTGGTACATCATGGGCTGGCACAGCCCCAAAGGGATATTCTTGCAGAAAAGGATGGGCCGTGGCTGATGGGCATTTCCCTGATCACATTTCAAGGACAGGAGGTAGAAGGCAAAAAATAGTGTGCTGCCACTTTGTCACTGTCCCACCTTGAAACCCCACCTACTAACAAAAAATTTCCATGCACACCAGGAATTTAGAAAGTTTAGTCACTGGGATGGCAGGATGGAGCTGGAAAGGGTCATTATCTATCTCAGTGGGCTTTAATTTCCAGTGTCTCATTAGCTGATCCCTAGAGCTGCACAAGGTAAAGGCAAGGTTGCTGGAAGCCTTCTACTGTCATATTTCATAAACATAAATGATAACAATGTGCAGAGCATAAACCAAGTGATTTTAAGTCCATGCTAATAATCTATTCTTTAGTAGAAAAATAAATAATTTGCACAACTGTATTAGCCATTGTTTATATAAATATTGTACAAATTCATCATAAACTCCTAGTCATGAGGAATGATGAGCTATGATAGCTATTATCTCTGAGCAATTCTCAAGGTACCTATTTGCTAGAAAGACAAGCAAGACCTAAAATGAGCAAAATGTTGTCTTCAGAGGAGGATCCCAGAGCACCGTGCTCATTTAAAACAGGAAGGGTAAATGTTAATTACAGCTAATAGGCAAAGCAGGCTCAATTTCCATAGCAAAATGATTTAGTGCTTCCATTAGAATTCCCACAAAGCTTAAAAGCAAGACTGAGAAAACTGTCATGGAGTTGTGCACTGATGCAGGAAAAGCACAGGTCTGCCTTGAGTGTAGGGACCTGCAGAGGTAATGATAAGTGGATAATGGACAGGATTAGCATAAAACCTGACTGCCCTATTGATACAGTTCAGAGCCAGAGTTTATTCTGCTCCCTAAGAAGAGGGAAAGCATCCAGGACAATATAACTGAGCTGGAGAAGGTATCTCCAAAAGGCGATTATGGATTTTACTTAGGCTGTTCTTTCTTAAAGGTGAAATTCTACAGCAACAAATCTGTGGTGACCTACTGTTCACCTCTGTAGTGACTGCCCCATTTGGGATCCTTCTGTGCTGAACCACGGATTTGACTGGAAATGGGTTATTTATCTTTCCATCCTCAAACAGTATTCATTTATATTTTGCTTCACTGTGCATAGGCTTGCCTGATTCAGCACCATTTTAGTGCAAAAGAGGTAGGACTCTCTCATGATGAGGAATATTCAGGCCATAAAAAAGGACTATACTTCTCTCTGGCTCTTTCAGTCCCAGGCAGAAAAAGCAAAGAGGATCCATATTACCCATCATTTGATAACTGTCTTTCTCAGCCTTGGCTTCTTGTGAGAGCACATTACAGTGCCCAGTTGAGAGGGCTGAACATATCCTTCCTTCTGCACTTCATTTAAATGGAGGATAAGGATAATAAGGATATTTAGAGACAGTAATTTAGGTAGTAACTCTTCTGAAAGCTATGCACTTGGAAGCACTTCCAGAAGAGTATGACTCTGCCTATTTTATCCTCCCTTGTATGTATTTCCAGCCACAGCAATATAGAGCCCCCAGGTAACAAGCTTTTTCACAAGCTCACCACTGCTTGCTTGATAACACTAAGTACCCTCACATTCAAAAGCCACCAAAATAAATTAATGCCTTTTTATTTTACAATTAGGATAGCTGAGGACATGAATTTTGCATACCAAAGATTTTTTACTGCTGGTTTTCCAGACCGCAATTTATTTCTGCTACTCACAGAACCAAAGTTTTGCTGCAGGGCCACAGCTGAAGGACTGGGAGCTGACCTGCTGTTCCAGTTTTTGCTTTTCCACCAGATTTGCTTCCCAGATTTAAGCCATTTGTTTTGCATTGGCAATAAAGAAGTCCCACAGGTATCAGCAGTGGCACTGTCTGGCCCTGTTACCTACAAAATGATGAAGAAATCTGAGTCAGCTTCACTGGCAACACCACATTTGGCTGGGAAAAAATACATTTAGAGGAAGTTCAAATTGTATTCTGTCTGCAAAGTAAGAGAAAATTAAACTTCTAAAGCTTCATGATTCTGTTAGAAATGTAACAAATAATTTATCTTATATACCAATTCCATTTCAGAGCCAGTTTCTCCGTGAGGAATCTTAATTTTTAAAAGCAAGGTCCCTCGTCAAGATTAAAATAAACATTTTAAGTAAGTTATTAGGAAATAATTTCTGCATCCTTTTCACATTTATTCAACTTCTACATTCATTAACTTTTGAGAATTCTAGTTGTAGAGTTTGTAAGTCCTGGTGGAACTAAAGGCTAAAGAACTTTATAGTGTGCTGCACTCCACCATAAATCATGCCAGGCTACATGGCCAACATCTATTTCCATCATTAGCAGGAATGATATTGCTTCCTATATGATGAAACTATTTAAGAAAATACAAGATCCTCTGCCACCAGTCGTGTATACTTGTCACCATTTGAATCAGGAGGATCCTTAAGTAAAAGGCCTGTTTCTTTTACTTTTCAATTATAACCTACAAGAGGGTTTGAACTGAACGGCTCAGTGAGATCTTACCATCTTTAAGTGCTGTGTTTCCATTTAGCAGTTGCCTTACAACTGAAGTGTAAATGCAGGAAGGCTTCAAACTTGCAGTGAAAAAGGGAGAAAACTCACGATTTTTAAAATTTGAAAACTGAACTTTATTTTCTCAAGAACAAATGACTAAATAACACAGAATGTAAGCAATGGATTTAAGTGGGTTTTCTCTCTATAAAAAACTTGTGAACAGCTCGAAATGATGTTTGTCTTCTGCACTGAAAAATCAGGTCAGTTCACCATTAGAGATGATAAAGATTTTTGTTGAAAAATACCTGTTTATCAGAAGAGAAATCATATCAATAGAGGTCTACAGGAAGGTGCTGAGCTTTCCAAAATTTTTTCCACACAGTGTTGCATAGCAGGTAAAGGAACAGATGATCCAAGTGAAACCACCATGAGAATTTGTGAAAAAATCCCACTGCATGAGGGATCCACTTTGCCTATCCTTGCAACAAATTTTATGGAATCCTTATCGACTTTAAACTGTGCTTTGGTGTATGCTGGGCATACTAAGCTACCTGAGATATCAGAATCATAAACCTGTATCCTTACAGAAAGTTTCTTGGTGTCTTTGCTGATGATAAACTGTCCAGATCGAGTCTGAAGAAGAAAAATTCTTCCTGCATTGACTCAGAGTGTATTTTTATTAGTTAATTCCAAAGCTGAAATTCACTCTGACCCCATGATTACTGGTCTGTAAAAGCTGTAATGTAGTAAGGAATTGAGTATTTTTGCATCCTCCCGTCTTGCCTTTTTCATGTTGCAATCAGCTACATGACAGTGGTGCTTAAAGAAATTCCTGCAGAGGCCACTGATAAAATATTTGAGTCTGTCAAGTGTCATCCTTGTAAAACCCTCAGACTCTGTCCTTACCACTGGTTGCCCAATTGCTACCAAGGGCTGAATATTATGGTATGAAGGTCATAAGTCTCATGCAGGCTCTAATAAAACTCCCTCAAGTTTTCTCAGAGTTCTCAATCTCAATACCAGACATGCATGCCACTCTCAATTTGAGTTGGCACAGAGATTTCAGGAATGACAGCAGCATGATTCAGACTACTTTCTTAAAATCTCTCAGCATATTGACATTACATTAAATGCCAAATGTCAGAGGAACTGCCTTTTTCAATCCTGACTTATTGCTGCTGTTATCTGTCACTATTACTGAACTACAGCAGTGCCTGCAACTCAAATTTAGATCGGGGTTTTAAAGCACATAAGAAAATACACAGAAAGACAGAGAAAAATTCTTTACCCTGATGAATAGTTTAAGTAGACAAACCCAAAATGGGATAAAAACCAAATATAGATACCCAGAAACTTGGAGTAATTTGCCAAGGATTTTGAAGCAAGAGTGGCAATGCAGGAGAGTTAGTCTTTCTGAGCAGCTACATCATCCTTCAGTAATAAATTTAGTACTTTCTTATTACATGATTTAAATTCCCTATTTAACAGACACCCAATAGAGACTGGTTAATAGAAATTCCCAATAGAGTCAGGGAGTATTTCATAACACCTGTCTTTAACTGGCAAAAAGTTTTTTAACACCCTAATCATTAAATGCACAGAGAATTCATTTATATAGGAGATAAAATAGAAAGAGAAAGGGCAGGGAAGGCACAAATATGTTTCGCAGAATTACAGCAGATTACAAAGGCCATATATGAACTACCCACACATAAAAATAAATCACACAGCATCTGCCTTCAAGTCCTGCATGCTGCTGAACTACAGTGATGGAAAGAATTTATCTTTTATATCTTTCGTTTCCAGTGCAGCTGATCTCTTCCTCCCTGGTGATTCTTTCAATTAATAGGTTTTAAATATTCCTTTCCACAGAGAATTTATCTTTCCTTGAATTTTCCTGTAGTATTTACATCGTATGTGATTCTAGCAGACATTACAAGTGAAGCCTGTAGTTCAGAGTACTGAACTCTTCTGATGCTAAGGATTCTTAATAGTACTTGGGTGAAAAAAGGCCATAAAGAAGGGGAGATTATTTTGATGAAGTGTCAGCACAGGGACTCCTCTTTTGTGTGCAGAGCACTGAAACAGCCTGTTTTCAGTGTCACAGGCCATGGCCAAACTCCCCGTGCTGGGTGTTTGCTCCACCTCCTGAGAGCCAAAGGATCCTGGGGTAACAAGTTAAATTGCTGAACCTCCAAATCTGATCAATACATGCCAGAAAACAAGCAGGTTTCCCATTCTTTTCAGGGCAAGGGCATGTAAAGGATGCCTGGAGTCCAGGCTTTCCTTCTGCCCTTTGCTTGCATAAGGTCTCAGGGGTGAGATCAATTTTGCAACTGTGTAATTCCACTGACTTCTATGGACTCATTTCTGCTTTCAAGTGAAAATTGGGTCTAAGAACTCAGTCTTGATGGAAAAGTGTGCTAAAATATTCTAGTAGGCCAACCCCGCAGTCCCTGGCACAGCTTTTGATGGGAATTTGCATGTGCATACAAAAGCGGATTTAGAAGTTATTAGTTAGATTTGAGCCTAAATGTAAAACATCTGATTTAACATTGCACATTCCCATGAGTTTCGTTTGTTTATGTGCATAAGCAAAATTCAATGATTGCCTGTTAACATATTATTCAAAACATAAAAATCAATTAAAATAATTTTCTACGATTCACTCGTAGCCAAATGCTGACACAGTTTAAACTCACTACTGCCCTCAAAAGCAATGGGAAAACCAAGCTAAACATGAATATGGATTTAACAACTTTAAGAAAAAACTTCAAGTGTATTTCCACCCACATTACGAAGTAACTGAAGAACAATGAATAATTAAAAAGGTTGGTCAGCTTTTAAATCAGATTTGCTCATACGTGCTCTAGATTAAATAAAGCTATTGTGATAATTTAAATAAATTTAATTCTATTTTTAGAGGATTTAGTCCAACTGAATGTAGCTGGTAATTAAGGAAATAGCAGTTCTAGCATTTGCTCGCTCTTGTATTTTCTTGCAGACAAAGAACACATAATTTCCTACAGCCCAGGCCCTCCAGACCTTCCCAGTATGAAAAAAATATCTGTGGCTTGCAAAGCCCTGTCACTATAGCCACAAAGGAACCTGCTGGCAGGATAAACCACAGGGGATGTCAGAGTCCACACAACTTTTCATGGAGATATCTCTGCATTTCCCAAGGATTATCATAAATTTTGTAGAATGTGACGCTCCCCATAGTTTGTGGGTTGTGATTCGTTCTTCTCCAAGGGTCATGAGCATTTTCTCTAATTCTCCTCTTCCCTGATTGAAAAGAGATCCATCTACTCCAATAACAGTACAATTTAGGAGTGTGAAATAGGTGTGATGTAAAGACTGAGGCAGGACTTGGATTTCAAGATTAAGATTATTTGTTGTTGCTCTGATACAATATGCTTTGTTCCCCTTTTTGTTCGGGAGGTATATCTTAAAAAGTGCTGAACTCTCCACTGATCCTACATTCAAAAGCCAGTTAGAGCCTATAATTAAATAGGAATTAAAATTCAGTAAGGAAATAATTTTCCTTTTCATGACTTGACTAGTTATTTTAAGTAGGGAGTAATATACTTCAAGTTATAATCAGAGAAATTAAATGGTTAGAACACAATAGCTGATTTTTAAAGGCATTTTGTTAACAACAGGAGTTAAGCATTTCTATATCTTTATAAATCTGCCCCATAGCTTTCTTCCTACTAATAAATGAACTAAAATAGCATTAATCTGTGTTGGAAAGGGGGAGCAGAGCTATGCTTCCACAATCAGCAGGTCTCAGGTGGGGAGTCAGGCAGCAACTGAGGCAACTTGTTTCTGCAGGGGAGAGTTGCTTCTGCATCCACCTTCTGCACTGTACACCCACCTTCATTCCAGAGTAATTTCCCTGGTTTCCCTCTACTTCAAGCAGTCATTATTTTTTTGTTTCAGGCTAATATTTGAGAGAAGGTTTTTATTCAGACAACCCTTTTTCATTGCCCTGTACACTCTACAGTAAATCTGTTCTGAACTTTTCTGATTGTTTTTTCATTTTGTTTTGTTTTGTTAGTTTTTGTGTGGGTTTTTTGTCACCTGTTTTTTCTAGTTAATGTGGTTTTACAGATTGCCAGAGATCCTTGTTAGGTTTCTAATTCTGGCTAAAAGCATCGCAGTTCTCCCTATGATAATTATCCAGATCCCTGCTTGCTACAAATCCTTGTTGCTCACAGCAGATCAATGAAGTAATAACAGTGTGCAACAGGTTATATATAACAACTTCTTCCCTTAATGTCAAAGGCAAGGAGAGATTTAAGCAATAGCATATCTTTAGCTCCCTGCTTGTTCACCAAAGGCAGCAGGACTGAGGAATATGTGTAGGTGTTTTGCTGCACCAGAGCTCAATGGAGAATCAGAACTGATCTTCCTTTGTCACATCTATCTCAAGTAAGTTATACAGATTAAAATGCAGTACAAGAGCTTAGGGAGAACCTGTATAAAAAGCAAGCAGCTAAATACAATGTTATGGGTTTCATCTTTTTTTTTTGCAGAGTGGAATTAGCTGAACCAATTTCGTCACTTTTGGTAGAATATTCACTGAACAATCCCATTAGAGAAACAGAAATTGAATGGGCAGCCAATCATAAAAATAATTGCTCAACCTTTATCCTTTCCAGCTGGTTTTTGAGAATCTGAACTCAACAGACCTCCATAGGCCAAGCATGAATTGATTCATCTAAAATTGAATTAATTTAATTTGTGAACAGTCATGTTTGAAGGCAAAATGTTGCTTGACCAAAATTTATTATTCTGATTCCTGCTTTCTGTGAGAGTGCAATCAAAAAATGAAATACTTGTGTTTGGAGGATGATTATGTCTACACATGAGACTGTTAGTTTTTTTTGTATCAGCAGCAGCAGCAGGAGCAGAGTGTTTGTACAAAGACCTTTAGACTCTCAGCTCTAATATGAAAGCAATGCGCAGAAGTCCCAGAGCTCCATTTTCTCCTTAGATACTGAGCGAGATCCATAACCTTTCTATATTTGATTTTGACATAATAGGAAGAAATATACTTACCAGTTTAACTGACAGCCATACTTCCAGATACATTGTAAGTTTAGGAATATGTAAAGAAGAATTTTACAAAAATCAAAAGCTGGAATTTGAATGGTTCCAAAATATAAAACACATGCAGATACAATAATAAAATAGAGACTATCTGCACCTTTTGTAAGGTATACCATTACAGAAAACAGCAATACAAGTGTTAAAAGGAGGAAGTGAATTCAAGAAGGTGGTATGAATTTATCAACAGGACCACAGATGTACCAGTTAATGTTTGTATGTGAGGTAAGATTGCTAAACTCTGCAAGATAACAGTGAAATGGTGTGGTTTTAAAGCCACCATTCAGGCCGCATTTATAGTCTAACTAATAGACCCAAATTTGCAGAATGGCTAAGAACTCACTGTTTCCACTGCTTGCCCTAGAAAACTAGGGATGCTTAGCAACTTGGAATTCCTGTCTGAATCTGGCCAGAGAAGGGCTGTAGAATTACATCATATATTGCCATGTAGCTGTAGCATATCTTTTCTTTTTTAATCATAGGCAAACAGGAATATGCAAAGAATTAGATTTCCTCTGTCTTACCACCTGCAATCATTTCCACTGATTTGCAATACAGTAACAGTCAGGATCCCAATACTGAAGCTCACTGTACGTGCACACACTGATTTCTGTCATGCCAGCATATTCTGTGCTCATTCATGTGCACGTGTGTCTGTCTTATTTGTTAGCATTGGTAACCCACCTTCCATGTGAAAATAGCATTTCTCTCACTGTAGATCACAAACTCTTTGGGTGTCCAGAAAAACATCAAGGTGCTGACAATATTCAAAAAGCAGCTCTCTCTAATCACTGGTTGAGCTCACTGTTGGTACAGTTACTTGGTGCTAAAGGCAATTAAAGCTACTCAGTGGACAGTACAAAAAAGACACTTGCCAGAGACATGGGAGGGGAGAGTCACATAAAGATTCATGAGCTAAACATTCTTGCCAAACCTTTGAGCCATCCCTGTTGTAGTTTTCCCAGCAGCTAAACAGAATGTAGCTTCCACAGGGAGAGCTTCTCATGAGGGGATTCACAAAATGCTTGTTATATCCACCTTGTGTTGATAAATAAATCTTTCCTCTGTAATAGACATTCAAACTCCCTGAGCCCATTTTGTTTCTTTATTCATGGTTTGGACAATATTTTGCAAAAGAAGGTTTTTCTATTAGAAACAATAACTGGCATCTCCATTCACCTTTTTTTTTTTTTTTTTTTTTTTTTTTTTTTTTTTTTTTTAAGTCATAGTATGTCTGTAAGCCTTAAACAAATATTTTAAGTATTCTCCATTACCATGCAAAGGAAGTAGCCCTTCTTCAGGAAAAAAAAAAATATCCTTAAGGAGGAATATAAACTGGATAAAGACTAGCAGAAAAGTTTATAAATCTTGCAAATGTTAATCCTTGATCCTTGTAAGTCCCTTCCAGCTCAAAATATTGTGTGATTCTGTGATTCTGTGATTCTGGAATTGTAATACTTGTCTCAGTTGTTCAGAATTAGATATAGAAGATTTTTCTGAAAGACGTTTCTCTTTTCAAGTCTAGTTAAAATATGTGTGGTTCAAGCTCTTTCTATCTCCTGCTAGCTTTTAGTCTTTCTTTAATGAACTCTTTACTAATTGGGAAAGGTCCTTTCCAATTTGTGACATGTTTTTGGATTGCTTAACAGATGTAATTAGCATTGAGTCGCTTTATCTCTAAATCAAGCATTTTTCTGCTCCTGCTATCTTCCAGCATTTAATGCATTAGTGCTTCCTAATGCCTCTAGGCCATGATTAAAATTTGTCCTTTAATCTGGAAGTTTGAATTGATGGTCCCCTGTCTCTAAAAACCCATTGTTCTTGAACTCAGAGGAATAAATTGGAGAGAAGGAAGGATGGTGGCCCTGGAAAGATAAACAGAAAAGCACAGACAGGAAGGAAGTGACTGAGCAGCAATCCCAGCACTGAGCTGAACTGAAGAGTGATGTGGGGTTTGAGGGGGAGGTGACTTTCATACTTTCCATTGAAGACTGCAGTGGGCATCTCAGACTCCAGAACAGAAGTCCTGACCTTCCCAGCATCATTGGCAGATCCTGGTCAAAACCACAGACCCTCCAGCACTAGGTCATCCTGGAAGGAGACTCTGAATCAACTTTTAAGAATGCACATAAATAGCCACTGAAAAGAAATCTGTAGTGAAGAACAAGTTACAAAAAATTCAGGAACTGCCATCTATATGTGTAAGCTGATAACTTACTTATTAGTTTACTGGCTCACTTGTAGCTCATTGCTCACAAACAAAATAATTGGCACACAGAGGAGGCACTCTGACATGTCAGAGAAGATAAAAAAGTATCTAGATAAATATCATGTAGAACATCCTGTATATGAAGACAGGTTCAGTGAATGCTCCTTGGTTGGCCAAGTATGAATGAACAACAAAGATTTCAACACAATGACACTCACCAAACAACACATGGTGGTTTTTATTTTCAAAACCTGAAAGCCATCCTACTCTATTCTCAGCTCACTGGATCTCTTGTATTCCTTATTCCCTTTTAGAGCACAGAAAATATTATGTGTTTGTTTGAAAAAAGGCTATAAAGAGAAACTGGGAAAAGAAAGTAACAGTCAGTGAGAAGAGGTGTTTTTTAGAGATCCTTTCTTGCACCACTTTTTCAGTTTTTTTTCTTTTAGTCACAGTCTGTGTCTCAGTGGGTAATAATGCTAAAAGGTGGATGGCACTCACACACAGCATACCTCATCTGAAATACCAGAGATAATTCAAGGAGCACACACTCTGTTCTGAGCTCCGAATGGCACATCTGTCTCAGTCCTTTGGACTTTTTCCTTCTCACTCAGCATTTATTTCCTCTCTTTGTATCCATGAGTTTGCATGAGCATAGAACCCTCTTCTCTTCCAGACAACTGCTCAGACAGCTGCCTGGCTAGAGATGAAAGAACCCTGCCTTACAGGAACTGGAGCAGTGCCAGAGCTTGCAGCAAGGGAAAAATGTGCTGCCCGAGTGCAGCCACGGCCACTGGCCTGGGCCAGCCTTGGCCAAAGTACTGGGGCCCATTTGAATCTCTAGTGCAAGTGTCAAAATTAAGGTGGCTGATATCTTACCTCCACACACTTCAACAGCTGAATTACCCTGTCAAAATCGGGAATTTTACCATCCACTTCAGTTCAAAGGCAGTGCCCACACTGCCTCAAGGGGCAACCAGAGTACATGCCAGTCTGTCCTACTTATTCAGAGCAGATATATTTAAAGGTAAAATCTTGCTGACTGAAAAATTACTTGCCGTTTCTTTAATTGTGTGTCAGCTGCTTCATAGCTTCTGTTTTTATTCAAATTTGGCTGAAGCTCCATCCACGAAGAAAGTTTGAAAATGTATGTGGAAAAATCCCTCCCTCCTCTCCCGGCACCATGCCCACTCCTGCCAGCTTTTATGATTTGACTGAACAACAGCCCAAAGCTCAAAGAAGAGAAGGCCAAACCCTCGAAGCTGTTATTTTTACACTTTGTAATCCTCACGCCATTTTAGGGGTTCCCAAATGTCTGGCAGACATTTCCAGCATCTGATGTTGGCAGCACTGCATGTTGCTGCAGCTGAGCTCACACGAGCTGGATCCTGCTCCATTTAAAGGAAGCTGATTTCAAAGCACATCCAGTAGAACAGTCATCTAGAGGTGGACTTTCATGACTTCCCTGATGGAAAACAGTGTTCACAATTGGGCCAAAGATAAACACTTTATTTTACTTGGCTTTGAAAGTGGTAGCAACTTACCAAGACTTCCTATTCAGAAGGAAAGGTAAACCAGTGGGAGAAGAGATGTGGGAAAGCGTGCCAATGGATAAGTGCATGAATGGATGAAGTTTTATTTGACTCTTTCTTCTTGTGGCAAAGAAATGTTAAGCAACAGAATGGATCAGTTAGACACCACTCAAATTATATAAAAAAATGGGGAGTTAAAAATCAATAATCTCTTCAATAGTTCCTGTTATTGATTCTAAACTTTTTTGTCTAAACAGGAAAACCTTTATGAGACCAGAAATTTGCCCAATCCTTACAGGCTAATATCTTTCCCTATATTGCAAGATACTTAAATTTAAAATGCTATGCTACTTAGCACTTGAAATCTTGGCTAGATATTCATTCTAATTACTTTTAAAACCAGCTTTGGGCTGTGCAGCAAATGAAGTAGCTGGCACATCAGAATAACACTGCAATGTTCCATTACTGCCTTTTTGTGCTAAAAGAGGAGTCAGCCATGGCATGTGCAATATTCCCACTATTTTTAATATGAGCAAAAATATATTTCTGCAGTTTTTATAATAGACTGAGAGATTCTTTTTGGCTCAGCTCAATATGATTTTTAATAATTCCTCTGGCTCTGACCAGAAGCTTTTATGAGGAAACAACAGATAATTCACAGCATTTCTCTGTCTGTGCTATTGCTTGGTTTACTTGAGACATGGGGCAAAATGCAAGTTTTAGATGCATTGCAATGCCTTAATTCCACACAATCAGGTGTTGGTTAGTCAGTGTCAGGGAGCTGTAGAGATGAAAACAGCACAAAAAGAATGAAACTGGGCATTTTTTGGTGAGTTTTCACAGCTCCTTCACACAGCCAGTATTTGTCCCCCTGTCTTTGTGTGCCCTGCACTGCTCTGCTCTTGCAGGTGCCCTGCACAGGTCAGATGCCTGAAACACAGTCACCTGTCAGGTGGGGTAAACCCAGAGCAACCCAATAGCCAACAAAAGTTTTTGCAGCTGGTCAAAAGACCTAGAAAAAAAAAAAATAAAAGTGGACATGAAGGAATTCACCACAGCTTTCATGTCTTTGTGTTTTGTGTCTCTCCAGTTGCATCCTACAGTCCCTTAGAACTATAATAGGACTATAATTCTTGATTCGCAACTGCACTTTCTTGGGAGATGTTTAATATTCAAAGTCTGAGGTGAATTGATTGTAAATTCCAGGCATACAAAAAAATAGATTTTTGTATTCTAATTAATTAAATTCTAAACTAGTGTTTTGATGCCATATTTCATCAATTTAAAACTCCCATTCTTCAGAGTCTCTTTCTGTATTTGTTTTATACTTGCTGCTTCTATCAGGGAAATATTTTCTTGGAATATCTATGAAAATGGAGTGTAAGAAATATAAGCATTATTGAAAAAGTGCAACAGTAATCCAAGTTAGTGTTTATGGTTGCAGTTTCACAATATTCATTTAATTTATGATAAATTTTACTAATAAGGCAAAAATGTGAGAGCACTCCTAAGTTATTATTTTATGCAGAACCCAGAATATTATCAGTGATTGTACAGCAACATTCAAAAGTTCTCAGAAAGCCCAGGCTTTAAGGAGAGAAGATACAAGAGAACATAGGCACAGTATCAGATAAAAGTCAGTGTTTGAGGTGCTGGGAGGCAGAGATGGACGGCCCTGTCCTTGGAGAAGTCATCTTTTTGTATAGACACTGCCAGACTTGACTTTTATCGTGCCTCAGAAATCGTTCTAAAGCACAAACTGGTTTGCCTGAAAGGGCATCACATGGCATTTGCAAAATTTCCCCAGGGCAGAGCTCAGCAAGGGCTTACCTTTCAGGGCTGTTTGAAGAGCCAACAATGCATTGATTTCTCAGTGCTGTGAAGGCAGAGTGTTATGTTAGTGCTTAATGTTTCTCACAATTTTTATAGTGATTATTTGTGCTACCTTCACCTCTCAGTGCCACAGGTCTAGCAGAGGAATCCACCTTTTGGAGATGCTCCAGGGCAGAAACCCTTAGGGACTGACACTGGATTCAGCTTTCAGGACATGTGATGTCACTGCCATTTGCAGCTACATTTGCATATCTGCATCTCTTATGATTTATTTATTCTTGATGTAACTTGACAGTGTGTAGGTCTCTTGATTGTTTTGTTTGTTTGTTTGTTTTTCTAATATAATTTATTTGTTCTCATATAAACTAAACACAACAGCATAGAGAGAATATGCACCTGACTGTGAAGTCCTTTCACAGTCCTTCCTTCTTTTTGAAGAAAGAGAGCCAGCTGGAGCTTTTCCTAATTTTCAGAAAAGTCCTGACACTGCCCTAGTGGATGTCTATTGAAGGACAAGCCTCAGTAAAGGCCTGTCTTTCCTCCCATGGCTATAAAGGGTGGTAGGGTGTGTACAAATCAAATCCCAGGAGAAAAACATCTCCTGGATTCATCTTCTCAATCCGACACACAGTCCAAGATCTCAACTATGTGTTCCCTCCACATAAAAAGGTTTTACCACCTAATGAAAAGGGGTAAAGCTATCCCTGCCATCTCCCCACTGAGGTTTTCTGCCATGGCTCTGGTAAGTAGCATCCCAGGAGCATGTTTGCCCTGGGGATAAACTACCCAGAGTGCCAGTAAAGAGATAACCTAGAGCTGCATTCTCTTTCCAGGGTATCCTTGGCACTATTAAACCAGTGTTTCCTTACCTAATTCTGCTCCCAAAGTTCCTAATTTGACTTCTGACCAATCCCAAATATACAAATATTCAAATGGAGATATTAAAACTACATTAAATTTAAACCCTGTACTCTGTGCTGACCAGGTGTTCTGCTCCTCACAGCTCTGTTGGCAGACAGGCTCTGGATTTGAATCCCAGAAAAGGCTGAGTTGGTTTCAGAGTGCTGGGAACTTTTCTGTGTTCTGCACAGTGCAAGGGAGGCCTGATGTGGCAAATCATCTCTGCAGCTGGAGACCAGGATTCAGAAAGGCATCCAAGGAAAAAAAGGCCTTAGCTAAGGATTTTAGCCATTAGCTTTCAAGTAGCAACTGAATAAGCTGTATAATGGGGTTTTTTAATCATTGTGAAAAGGCAAGCATTTGGAAACCACTAATAAATGCACTTGCTGGATTTTCATACAGCTTCCATTATTCACTGTCAATGCTTCTTAAGTTGGCAAAGGTTTTTGTATTTGGTGGCTTTTTTGCGTTTAGTGCATTTATCAGTCATTTTGAGTTCCAATATGATTAGCTGGTATCTGAACAAATTTCTTAGGCAATCTTTCAACTAGGTTATATGATTAAAAACATTACAGGAGAACTGAAAAGGACAATCTTCAAGATAGATCAATAGTCTCCATCAGAAGTATAAATGGAAGAGTCACAGTAACAGTGGAGATGAAGTCCAGATGCAGTCTAAGAGCATTATTCTGAACAATTTCAACATAAGCATCATAGCAGAGAGAGTGGTGAGAGAGAAAATGAGCTCACAGGGTGGAGATGAGATAAATCATTCTAGTTTAGGAGGCATCAGAGAGGTAGTGCTGATGGAGGTATTGTGCACGCCCCTACCAGTTGCCATCATAACTCAAAGCAGATTTCACTGGGTGGTGAACTGAGAGGGCTACAACACTTTCAGCCTTTTAGGTATTGCTGTGACTTGGGCTGAGCAGACAGAAATGCTGCTCTAAGGAGTCAGAGCTGTGCTACCTCTGACTCACCCCCAGCTTAGGCTCTGTACAAGTAGCAGGTCTTTCCATCCGTTGCCTCACTCTTTCAGAGACCATTTCTAAGGTCCTTGTCCTTTCCTCCCTTCCTGTGTCCAGATAGGATCTCTGCTTCCTCCACCTTCTCCAAAATAGTTAAATAGTACTTGTTTGTGCTTCAATTATTTTAAACTACAATTTTGAGCATCAAAACCTATCAATCACAGAATTTCCAGCTCCTGAAAAGATATGTCCAAAGGTCTGTAAAAATATAGGCAGAAAAGCATGTGCACCCATGGGCAGGACATCACCTTGTGTGTTGTGGCAGTTTGACCAGGACCTTTCCATAGCCCAGATTCACATGAAGCCACCATGCAGAGAACCTGCTTTTTCATGCTTAAGGTACCAGAAATATCATGCAAGACATTTATCTCCCAAACCACTGGACTCCCAAATAATAGGCTTGAAGGGATGAGAGAAGGCTGATTTCTTCTTTACACAAATTCCAAATCACAGTACCATGCTGCTCTAGGCCCTTGATACAAGAACAGCACACTGTTCTATGGTAGGGTTATACTGTGTAATTTTGAAGTGGTTTTTGGTGATTAGCAATGATTTTGAGACCAATTTCTGTTTCAGCCCCTCTGGCATTCATTGGCAAAGGCCTCTGGCAATCCCAGAGAGTTTTGGAAACACAGCACTAAAGCTTTTGTATCTCCTGTCACTAGTTCTCACAGCCCTGTGGGATTACTCTTTGCAAATGGAAAGTAAGCAGCTGGATTGTGTTTACCTGTTCAGTGCTACAATAAAACAAATTCAAACTGGCCTCAGCCTTGAGCATGGCCAGAGGCAGCACACTGGAGAGCTCAGATTTACTGCTTTTCCATGAGAAAAAATTAACCACAATATAACATAAAGAATAGAGAGTAATGACAAATATCATTTTTGTTTTTGAAAAGGGCAAGGACTGCAGATAGTGATGAAACAAGAAGATTGAGTTCAAACTAGGGAAGCTGAGGAAATGATAACAGAGAGAAGGGAAGCAGAAAGAAAAGAAGACAGAAGAATTTGGGGAAGGCAACAACTGCTGTGCTGTACAGCACAGAACAAGTGTTTCATCCATCTTACAGGATACATGAAGGCAACACAGACAGTAGGGAGCAGGGAGATCAAAGAGGCAGACTTGGCAGGAAGGTGTCTGTACATGGAGGTGTGGATCTGGCTGAGAAAAGCTGAGCCTGAACTCCCCCGGGCTCGGAGCCGTCGCTCTGCTCTCCCTTCCACGTTGTTACCGCACCGGGCAGGGCCGAGTGCATGAAGGGTTAAGACATCATTTTAGAGCCCTTGCACATTGAATGTCTCTGTTCTCTGGAAGCAGCCTTTCCTGGAAAAGAAAAGCAAGCTGATCTTGAAAGAAGCTGAAATCTTCTATTTTGAAAATAGCAGTTCAAAACATTTTCAGTTGTTCTCCAGAGAATAATCCCCTTCTGCTGTTAACAAGAATTGTAATAAATCATAACTTGAATTAAGCTAAAAATATATTTTTTGTTGAGTAAACTGTTTGCTTAATGTTATCCAGCTTCATCTGGTACCTGTCAGTGTAGTGCCCATGGAATAAGATGGTATAAACCAGGAAATACTCAACAGAGGAGATTCATTAGATGGGGCTCAAAGATCTGCAGCACAGTTTCTCAGGTTTGTAGGAATAAAAGAACTTGGAAGTTAAATTTTTGCCATGAACAGAAACAACAGTTGGAAGAGGCTCCCTATTACTTTCTGCATAGGATCTCTGAGAAAGAGCCTGAGAAAATACACATACTGACACCAGAGCGAGGGTTAAACCTCCCTGATTACAGAGGTTTATTAATGGGCTGAGACTGGAGGACAACACATGAGAGACAAGAAAGATCAAGAGACAGTGAATGGAGAGCCGTATTAGCAGCCCCAGGAGAGGTTTTCCAAACCTTTAAGGAGCAGAAACAAATCAGGAGTTGTGTACACAGTAAGCATGGAGTGGCTATGGCGTCTTGGAATATCTTTCTTGGAAAGCCCAGCAGCTGTTTCCCCAGCAGTCAACCCAGCAGCTCCCCAGATGTTTCCTCAGAGTGACACTGTTCAAAAGAGTCACTGCATATCTACAGAACTGACTGGACTGTGTGTTTTTAACAGATTTAACAGCCAGTCTTCAAAGGCAGGTAACCAGGGCAAAGAGAACACAAACAACAGAATTATGCATCAAAATACAAAGGCACAAAACCACTAAATGTAGGAGAAGAGTGCTGGATATCATAGTCACCTCTGGTATATGTAAATGTTTTAAGATAAGCAAAATTCATTCTATGGAATAGAATACCAGTACACAATACATCCTGACCACTTGCTAATAATGTTTATTTATATTGAGATATCATTATAGGTTTGCATTTCATATTCTTCTGGCTAAAACTCTGAAGGAACATTGTGTTCATGAAGAGGTTGACAGAGCTGTAATCTCAAAATAACTTTTTAGACAATTTTTTCCATGGTATAAGTTGTAAAGATTACTGGTTAAAAAAAAATCCAGATAGTTCAGTAAAATACAGCAAGTAAATAATAGATGCTCAGCATAAAAGATGACTCCTTTTCCTCTCTCAAACATGTTAGCCAAATGTAGAAAAGTAAACCCTAAGGAGACTGGTCACAGTCAACTTGATTGTCAAGGGAGAATATTAAATGATGACATCACTTTTTCAACTCCATAAAAAAAATGCAGGAAGGATATTTACTTTGCATGTGTAAATTACACATTTTATTGTTCTATTTTAACATTTCTTTTCTTCAGACCACCTCCAAGAAGGTTTCCATAGAAACCTAGGAAAAGCAAAAAGGAACAGAATTTTCCTCAGTTTATATTGATTTTAAATACCACTGCACTTACATCAGCAATGTGTCTTCTGCACACATTTTTATCAGCTGAAAATCTAAGTGTTACAGATGATTAAAATAGCAATATAGATTTAGCAGTTATCAAAAACAGTGTTTGCAGTTCAGTCTATCACCTACCCAAATTATGGCATTGTAGAACATCAAAGATGAGTAATTTTTGAAGCAACTGTAATGGGTTTTATCAAGATGAAAACTGCTTTGGAACAGCTATGGTCATCCATTCTCTCTATTCTTCCCTAGGGCTGATTTAAGGCTCTATAGATAATATATTTATTCTTTAAATTAATCTCTTCAATTTCTTAAACTGCCATGCATTGGTGATTAACATAATGATTTCTCCAGAGAGCCTGACCTTTGTTCCTTCCAGAGATGTAACTTGGCCACTTGCTGAGAATGAGTTTCTGGTAGCACTGGGGACGTGATTTTTATTATAAAGTTTTTGCAACTTTAATGTCTCAATTTCTTTCCTTGGGTTTGTATTTATGGCAGAGTTTGGGGTTTGGTTTTTTTGTTGGTTTGTTTTGGTTTTCTTTTCTCCTCTCACTTTTTAAAATCTTCTCACCAAAGCCAGAAAACATGGAAAATCGAAATAAAATCAGCATGTTTTAAATAATTCCCAAAGGCTTCAAGGATGTAGCCTCTTTCCTGCATGCAATTACTTATTGCTGTTGTTCACTTCTGACTCATTTATATGTGCCTGGAACCACTTTAGGAGAACCAGTCCAACAACAACTCAATACTCTATTTTGATAAGGAGCCGCATGCTGAGATGCCCAGAAGATTCTGTGTCTGAGCTTATGGGAATGCATAGGTAGCTTCACTTAGCAAACCCTTTTAGGATTCCAATTTCAGTACAATTTTGTTTTTCTATACAGAGGGCTGAAACTTGGTGACCTCTCACTCATACAGTTTGCCCAAAATGCCAGCTGCTGGAACTCAAAGCTGTCTCCGTGGCATAAATCTGCCTTTTACTTGTATGCAGATCTAGCTTTGGTACTCACAAAAAAAAGAAGATGAATAAATCTGTTGTGATACGAGGTTAAAAGAATAAATTCCTTCAGTTTTGCTGTCTGGAATCTATTTAATTTCCACTTTTATCAGCTCTGGATGACAGAGCAGTATTTATGCAAATCCAGCGACACGCAGTTTTATAGACAGATGGTGTGAAGATGAAATTCTATGCTCCCTTTTGATTGCAAGGTGATCAGTAAAGATGATCCATGATTTGAGGCCTTTGCCCTTAATTTATTTTTCATCACAATGATCTTAGGAATAGCAGTGTTTTTTCTATTCTGCTTTAATGAAAAGTTTTTTCAAGACATCCCAAGGATGACAGAACCCTCCTTGAAAAAGCAAACGCAGGGTATTAAATTTTCTTCCCTCTCTATACTCCCCAAAAAGAAGATACAGGCAACAATACAGAACAAAAAACAACATAATAAACCACAGCACCATTTCTTGGGAACTTTCAAGCTTGATTTCCTAATTATAACCCCATTCTAAGATCATGTACCACATCATTTTCGTAGAGGAGCAGTTTCAGATTTCCTGTGCATGTTTATTTTTAGTTCAGGTCTGCTAATGAGCCCAAAGTACGTGACAAAAACCCCCCTGATGAAATGATGTAATGAGGATGAACTCTGAGTGTGCCCCCCCACAATGGTTAATGACTTTGGCACTTGAATGACGACCAGAACAGGCCAAATTTCTGTTCCTGCCATTTTAAAAAAAGAAACACATTGGCCTATCTCTCCTCATTTTGTGATAGTGAAATGTAAAAATAGAACTATGCACTCCAGAGGGCTCCAAGGGCTCTTTTCATTAATGTGAAAAATCCATAATTTATAGCTCTGCAGCATGAATAGGTTTGGAAGACATTTAATCACTAGTGAAAATGCCACAACCCCAACCCCACTCCCACGGAAGCATATATAGCTCACAGCTATTCATCTGGGCTTCTTGGGATCTGCTCCCGTGTTCCATATATTCTCCATAGTGGATGAGAGCAAAGGAACATGTAGTGAGAACTGCTAGTCCAAAATACAACTTGAACTAAAAATACGTAAAGAATCATCTCAAAGGGTGTGTAAATGATATCAGTTGCTTTCTAAATATAATATATTTTGCCTAAGCACTTTCCAATGGGGATCAAATCACACTTTTGATCCTGTCACACTTCCTGGCATGATATATGGTAAATGGGAATGCAGCTACGAGAAAATCTTTCTTGGTATTAAGGACAGGAAGGCTTGTATCCTAAAGATTAATCTGTATTAAACTTCAAGCCTTCCACAACCAGATTTCAAAGTTCTATGCAGCTTTTTGCTTTCCAGTTACATGCTGAGGAAGATAGAAAAGGTTTTGCTGTAAAAATGGGTTGGTTTAAAATATTTCATATGTTACCAGAGGAAGCATGTTTAAATTAATCTACCTTGTCATCTGGTTGCATACCTATATAGGGATCTACTTTTGTTATAAAGCAGTTTAGATTTCTAAAACATTTCCAAGTCTACTCCCCATTAGCAGTGCAGTTTAAAGCTAGAGTAGATACTGGTGAGATCTACATGACTCTTGATTTTTGGCTGTGGTTTTCAGTTCCAAGCCACCACAGATTCTCAAAACCTGCTTTCTTTGAAGAACAATTTTATTAAAATCAAAGTACTGTTTTAAAGACCTGTACCACTGTAATTCTAGGCACTGATTTAGAAAATGATACTTGTCATATGAAAAGCATGCATCCTGAATTTGAAAGACAACACATTAGCTAGTGCAATATTTAAAATAATGGGCAGCATCTTCTATTCCATAACTCAACAAATCTTCAGCTGATTGCACAAAGTGAAAGAATGCAGCTTAGAGAATAGAGAAAAAAACAAAAACAAAAACAAACAAGTAAAACCAAAACTGAAATGTGTGGCAGGATTGAAAAGGATATCCTGGATCATTAAATCCAAATCTCACATAACCACATGCTACTTGAAAGACAGAGACTCATTTTCCAGGATTTCCACTTCAACAACCCCAAGCAAGGATAGTTGTGTCTCATTCAGACAATGCATTAATCCACCTTTAGATCTCCCAGCACCGAATCAGAAACCCTATCATCACAGGAGTAAGAGAGGATATGGTATAAATTCTTATTGCTTTTTAGAATTAGTAAAAAAATCTGTCTATCTTCTCTTGCATTGGCAGGCTCTGTGTTGGATCTGGTCATTGGGTAGAAAAATTACTATATATGATTTCTGCAGTTTTCTCTGTTTTACTGTTGCTTAATTGTTAACCTGATTTCAGATATAGAAAATGGGCACAAGTACTGGCTGGTGTAATTCCTGTCCAGCTTCTCTTCCCATATTTCTGCAGAGCAGGCAGGTTGAGAAGGGAAGATGCCCTTGTCTGGCAGCTTCACACTCCAAAGGTGGAACAACCTCAGCTGGGGCTTTATGCACATCTGCCTAAAGAAGCACAAACACATCATCTGCAATAGATATAATTCAGACCATTTGCAGCTGAGTTTTCACTGACTTCATCAGGGGAGGAAGACAGAGTGTTCCACAGGGTATATTAGAAGTCTGCAAAATCTGGAGGTAAGCATAATGAAGAAAGAATCTTCCTGAATCTGATAGTCATTCATCCTTTTGTTAGCTCCCAGATATGTCAAGGACACTCAGGAAAAGAAGCTGAATTAACCAAAAAGGTGTCAATTTAAGGAAAATTGCGCAGATCAGCTCTACTAAGAGGATGGATTTTAGCTCAGAAGTAAAGGTGGCATAACTTGGTTTCATTCATTTCAAATTGAATTACACTAAAGCAAATTGAGACCTTTTAAATTCTGACTGCATTTACGTAAAACGATTTAATACAATTTCACGAATATATTTCAAATCCAAATTCATTTGGTTTAATTTTATTGAACATCCCTGAGTAGAAAAGATATAATCCTGCTTTAAACATCTGTCCTGGGATTTTTAGATTTGTGCATTCTCTTCTTTTTCATCTTCTTTCTTTTGCATATCTACCATTGCTATTTGAATTTCAAGATAAGTGTCCCACTGGGTACTGTTAGTTTTTTCCTTTCAAATAGAACCATCTGGAGAAAAACAGCAATATTGCCAACACTAGCATTAAAAGTGTGAGTCAGGCCTTAAAAAAAAATTCATGAGATTTATGTAAAAATGTGAATCTTTCCCCCACAAACAATGTATTTACATTTTTTTGTAGTGTGCATCTGATATTTTCAAGGTACACCAGCCACATTTTGAAAATGAGATACTTAACCAGGTAACCACCAGACTGTAAAAGCCCTGAGAATTTATATTCCAAAAGTCAAGATCCGGGCCAGTATTAAGAACTGTTTATGCTATGGATTAATTAAAATGAACCTTTTCCATAGGAGAGAGACAAGATTCAGACAGACCAGTTTGAATGTGGCACTTCAAATCCCAGCACAGAAATGGACCATTTTCTCCTTTTTGTTTGCATAGAGCCGAAGTCCTGTTTGCTGGAAGAGGATGTAAGTGAAGTGTAATGTTTGAGGTTTTTAACTGAATTCTGATCAAGTAACCTTGCCTCACACATATCAAACTTGTCTGTCTGTCTGGTATCTAAATTTTCTCCAATATACCTATAACAAAGAAGTGTTTGGATCAAGTTTTGACTTAGAAGCTTTTATTTCTTAAAATCAGTTCAGAAATACATGCTCCTCTTCTAAGTTACAGACAATCTCAGTGGTGGTGAGCTTATCTTCTTTTAGTAATAGAAGCTTCACAGTGTCGCATTCTGCAGCTGAGTCAACCAGGTCAGACATTCCTTAAAAGAATGTGTAAAAAAAGTGACAACTGCTAGGGGTTTTAATCAAAACTTTTAAACAAGTTAATGCCCAGACAAAATATTTCTAACTTATAATCTTCTTCATTCAACACATGTTAGTTCCCTGTGCATTCACAGATGATGTAGTTAAAACATGAATAGCATCACAGAAATGTCTGTTCACAGGAGCTAAGCTCAGAGGACGTGCTATGCTACACCTGCAGGGTTTGAATAAAGAAGGGATTCTAGGGATCAGGATGCTTGGTCCAAAGGGCTTGGAATCAAAGCAGTTCCTACAGATTTACTCATAAAAACTATCAGAATTGATCCAAACCTTCAGAGGAATCTTCCCACAGAGATGTCTTCCAGCCCTCCAGCACAGGACCTGAGCTTTTCCTCAGGGAATGAAAGGGTGGAAAGAGGGAGAGAAGAGCTCTTTCCTGGTACTTCTATACTTTCTGCAAGTATGACAGCATCAAACCTCAAACCCACTCATCAGTACAGATGGGCTGGAGAGTCAAAGTTGTTTTTTTTCTCCCTAGCCCCACTCAACAGAATTATTTTTTCCTGACTTGTACTGTGAATGTACTTAGCAGCCCTTCAGTGTTGGGCACTGCATGGGAGCTTTATCCTACATACAATACAAGTTATATAAGAATAATTGCTGGCCTGCATGCTGTGATACTTGATGAAGGACATGTCTACTTCTAGATTTTTTAAGACATAAGTGTACCATAAACAAAAAGAACATTAATTATAAAGCAGCTCCCTGGAGAAATGGAAATTACTTGAGTAAGAACGATTGCTCTGTCCAGGCCATGTCCCACTGAGATGCAATTTGTTTTCTTTTACATCACACATCTTTTTTCCTACACATCACTCCTGTATTTTACTGACTTTTCATAACAACCCACAGCACATAAGGCTCTGAATTCCACATCTGTTCTTCACAAAATGTGTACAATATGCAGCAAAAAATGTTTGTGGGGAGTATCTGAAGATATCATCACAGCTGAGGGTTATAAATGTGCAGTTTTTACTGTAAGTTAGGTCAGAATTTTAAGCCAGACATACAGTCCTTCTTCTCCCCTGAATTACTGAGCATGCTGTAGACACAGTAGCATGTCTTGTGTTTCCATCAAATTCTTTTTGCAGCAAGGTTTTGTTTTCAATATGAACATTTCTGGTAAATTACATGAGGGCAAATGAAGGGAAAGTGTGTTAAATATGATTATAACCACCAAACAGCCAGTGTGCTGAGCAGATTCCTGTGTCTGCAAGATTGCTTTGTGATGTTACAGGTTGGAGTGACAGAGCAATCGTTCATCTTCCAGGCCAGCAATCCTACATGCACTTTATTTCTATAATCCAAATTGGCCTGCCTTGAGGTTAGCAGTGGGGTGTATTACAAAAATCCTGAGATTTCTTCCAATTCATGGTTCCCTTGACCCCCATGACAAAAACCAAAGTGTAAAACTCATAGTAAATCAGTATTTACTCAGGGTATTCCAAAGGGAGACTTGCTGTCGTGACACAAGAACTGGGCTCTAGCAGATTGCTGTTCATGCTTCTCTTTTCTTATTCCTGGGACACATCCCCTGAGCGCAGGGATTCTTCTGAGAATTTCTGTCTCTATGAAAATATAGCCATCTGGGAAAGCATCAAAACCCCCATCAAACAAAAAAAGTGCCTGCAGTTGTAATGGCCATTTACACGTAGGACTATAATCCTAAGATTTCAAAAGACTAAGTAATTGTGTCCTGATCAAAGCACCATGAAATACTTCTACAGCCTTTCCCTCTTGCTTCAAAGGTACAGTGGATTTGTTTCCTGTCCTAAAGCGTCATGTGGTGTCACAGAGCACAGTTTGGTGATTGCTGTGTTCTGCTGCAGCAGAGAATGAAGTCATCCCACGTGGTACGCAAGGATTTACATGTTTAAAACATGGTTCGTATTTTGGAATCCCACAAATACAATTTCATAGATACATATATTGATGTGATATATCAAACAATTGTGGAGCAAGTCCTGAGCTCTCTCTTACATGGGTTGTAGGAGTGGCACTGAACTGAGGGCTCTACCACTTACACACGTTATCATTCTAAATCCTGCTCTGTGGGAAGGAGCAACCTGAGCCGCCAGCTGCTCCTGGAGCCCTGGCACCACGGCACTGATTCAAGGCTAGAGCTGAGGATTCCATCCCAGAAACGTCATGCCAAAGAGCAGAGCAAATTATTTGATTCCGACTTTGGTTTATACCCTGCTTAAAACTCCGCCAAAAATTGTTCCGGTCTTTTATCATCCTTGAAGAGGAAAAGTAAATTATACGCCATGCAATTAAAGTCTAGTATTTAAGATCAAATATTCAGGCATAGGTATTAACGTGTGAGGGAGCTGAAGGTGAATTGTTCTCTGGAGCTAATTGAAGAGCTTACTCTAAAGGAAAGGAAACCTGTTTTGATACTTATTTTGCTAATGAGATGCAACATAAAGTGACTTCCTAGTTATTATGCTGAAATATGTCATGCATATTCAAAAACTATCTCTGAGGAACTGAAACAATTTAGACAAGATTAGCTACTGAATATATGAAAGGAATTGACTTCATGATCCAGTTAATGATTAGATAGGCTTCACTGTTAAAAATAATGACTGAACCAAAAAAAAATGTACATTCACATTAGCTGTAAGCACTAGAAGTTACTGTGAGCTTGAAGAATGAATGGCAATTTAATTTTGTTTCAACTGTTTGCTTTTCATTCGTCTTAAAAAAAAAAAAAAAAAAGTCAATTTATGTACTTTTCCTGTGTGGAAATTCAGCATCATGTTTCTTGGAGCTGTCCTATGACTTAAGTATTAGTTATGCTTTAAAGTAGGCAAAAGTGTCAAAAATAAGAGGTACATATTCACCTAATGAATCTAAGCCAAACATCAGAAAAAAATACTATCCAAGTGGCATCTGCTTAACACAACCATGCAGGACCTTCCTACCATTAGCAAAGATTTTAATAAGCTCAAAGTAAAGCTGCCCAGTACTATGTTAGGCTACACTGCAGAATGAGTTTCTAAACTAAAATGGATAAATTCTCAACAAAGTTGCAATTAATTCAAAACAGTGATGCTTGTTAACCATATTTTCATGACTCTTAATATTTTTCATCATCCTCCATGTACAAAAGATAAGTTAAATTAAAATCTCCAGAATCAACACCCAGACATGAAAGTTTGATCCCTCACCATTTTCTGTGAAGTAGGTTAAAACTTGAGTCAAAAGAATTTACAATACATAAAACATGTAATGGAATAAGTAACCAGACCTTGGAAGGCTGGAATCATCGTTCTGTAGGAAAATACACTGCTGGATCCAAACAGGTCACGAGATGCCACACCTAACCTGGGAGCAAGTTGTACTTACTTCCTCCTTTTTATTGGCTTGGTAAGATCACAGCTCGAGAATGAACAGTTGAGAATTTCTCCTCACTGACTCCAGGGAACCCTTTTGACACAGGGCAGAATTGCATAATCTCTGTGTCTGAAGTTTAGCCAAAAATGCAGACCACCCACACAATCAAAAAGCTGCAGCTGAGCAGTGAGGATGAGACTTGTACCCTGCCTGGGCTGTTGCACCCTGGGCCAGGCTGAACCTGCTGGTGGCAGAGGAATTCATCCATCCCCCTGATTAAATCCCACACACCCTGGAACCAGCTGAGGAAGGGTCTGGCCACAGTGCAGCCCTGAAGTGGTGGGCTGAAGGTCTCACATGCTCAAAAATGGTTAAAGATTGTCCAACGCAGGCCTTTTAATGTCTGCTGATGGCAGGTTTTGACCTTCAGAGCAAGACTGCAAGGACAGGGGTCAGGCAATCTGATTAATTTTCAAGCTCCTTATTAAATCTGTCTCACCCAGGGTATCTAATGCCTCTCTGTTTACAGAATTAATATCTGGCTTATTATCCTCTAGCATAATATTTACATAATTGGGGGTCCATATACTTATAAAATGATCTCAAAGCTGTGACTACTCAAAACCCTGTCATCCATCCTTCCCCTGGCACCCCTACCCCATCCTTTGGAGTCACTGGGGCTGTAAATGGGCACTGGTTTACTCCTACACAGAAGCAGTTGCAGTATTAGGGCCTTAAATTCTAAACATAATACCAAAAAAATACTCCAAACCAACCCAGCAAAAAGGGAGGCATGAAAAGCCTTCATGAGAGAAGTTTTGAAAAAATTGTGGCGTACTCAGAAGACTTCATGTGCATTTACTGTGAGGAGGCAGAAGGGAGACGTTAGCAGTGTTTGATTGGCACAGAGGGAAACAGGCAAGCTGAAGTGAAAGATGTTTTAAGCAGAATTTGGAAAGGACGTTTAGAAGCACTGAGCCCCCAGGTAAAGAAAGGCTGAATGCCTTCACTCCAGATTTCCTAATCAAGTTAGACAGATTTGCTGGGTATACAGCATTTCTTGCTTGGGGAAACTGATAATTGACCAGTTTTCAATCACAAGAACCTGCTACTGTGCTGACTAGGGCAGTTTAAACATAGAAGTCACCCATAGTAGCCTCAAGCTCCCAGAAAAGTAGAAAAATTCATTTAGATCCCGATTTTCTTTTTTAAGGAAACCTAAAAAATCTCTATCTTCTAAAATTAAGTTACGGAGCCAACACTCCATCTCTAAACTGACATTTCACCTTGCTTGGGTGCCCTGTGCATTGAAATAGCTGGAGCTGATGCAGCTAAAAAGATACAAAACTACAGAAAAAGCCATTTGAGAACCTACAGAAATGTATGGGGCATACACAGCTCCTCTGGGCAACCTGGCCACACTGGATGATTTAGTGTTTCATAAATCTAATAGAGGCTTCTGCTGCTCATTACCACGAATAATGAAAACCTCAAAATGAAACTGTATATGAGAATCCTGCTCCTTTGTGAAAGATGGTGCACTGAAAGGTGCACAAAATCAACCCCCAAGGGGCAAGTCTGTGACAGGAACTCTTGTGTTAGGATAGTGCCAGCCAGAAAAAGTCTGCTGGCAATTCAGCTGCTTTAGCAGACAAAACTGGTCTTGATAACTCGGACACCTTTGTGTGGCAGTGCTCCAAGCCTGAAATGTGTCACACCAAACTGCACTGTTCAGCTTTATATACCTCAAATTTATATTAAATTCCCACTGAGCAAGAATCTTTCAACAGACCACTGCCATCCCTAAAGTGTAGCATATTTATGGTATCTCAGAGGCTAAATGAATTTAGTAAAAACATGCAAGCTAAAATCTAACCCTCTACATTGTAAACTCAAATGATGTGTTAATAATCCAGGTGGATCTTTTCATGCTCCACACTAGGTTCAGACTGGACCCAACTCACTCACCTGCAACTGCAGCATCATTACCACCAAACCACACAAACAAAGTGGGAAGGTGTCATTTGATCAATAAAGTAAATGCACCTGATTAACAGCCAAAAATAGCTGATCTATTGACTAAAACAGTGTCATTTTCTCCCTACAGTCAATTTGTTTTCTTTATCTTTCCTTTTATTTCACTGCTGTATTTTACAGTGAAAATATCTTTTGCTGACAGAAAGGTCCTTTTTTTTTTTTTCAGAAAGAAGAGCCTTTGCAACCACAAAGAACATGTAACTGCTCAAGGAAAGATATGAGCATTCTAAAATATTAAACCCATGTTTCTCATATCTGTAACTTTAGAAAGCTAGCTGGTTGGTCATTTTGAAGATAAAATGTTTTAATTGAAAATTTCCTGAGGTTTATAAACAGCTTGTTCATTCAATCCACATATCTCTTATTACCAGCATTTATTAATAGAGGATATAACAAGTTTGGAAGTGATAGCCTTGCTAAAGCTGAATTTGGCAGATCACTGATATTCTTTCAGCTGGTAGAGAATGTGTAATAAAATTGTAAAACTAGGGAGAATTAATTTTGAGAGTGGAAGAAAAGCATCTTTATAAAACACAGTACTATCAGGATCTGCTTTTTTTCTTGAGAGGTGCTCATAACTTGGACAGTTCGTATCACACCACTAATGCATAAAAGCTTGTTTGCTCTTGGTAACAAAAATTGGAAACATTTTTCAAGAACAATTGCTGCAAGGCAATCTCTGCTCTTTCAACACAGCTGGCTGTGCAGACTCTAAACTAGAACTACTGTCCATAAAGTTACTCTGATTAGTATATCAGCCCTTTTACTAACAGATGAACATAAATAAATATTACCAGGTTACTGTAATACAGCTTGAGAAAATAAAGAATCAAAATATGGTTTCATTACCTCTCTCAGTCATTCCCTACTTTTAGTGCTTTTAGTGGAAAACAGGTTTGGCTGTTTCCCTGGCAGCTTGCTTTCCTTTTTTTTTTTTTTTTTTTATTTTTTTAATTTCTTTGCTGTGGCTCAGACAAACAAATACAGAAGCATCGGCAAATAAATCTACAAAGGATGAAAAATAACATCAGGGCTCAGTATTTTTCAGATGCTTGCTTGCCCACCTCTTGCCCTCCCGCGTAGCAGGAGAGCAGCAATCTGGTGTTGGCCCCTTTCCCATTTATGAAGATAAAGTAGCCCCCCTACGGCGAAGTAATGGGGCTCCCTGCTGCTCCTCAGTCACTTAGATGGGAGAGGAGCGAACAGGCTCGTGGCTGAGCACAGTTCTCATGTGACAGAGCACTTTTTCTGTTCATTTGAGCCATCCCCTCCTACTCTGCTCACAACCTTGCTTGTTCTCAGCTACCTCGATGAATAAAATCCGAGTCAGCGAGCACCGAGCTCCAGAATATCACCCATGGAATGGGTGACAGTCCACCCGTTGCTTCAATCCACCAATCTGCTTCAAACATCAGCAGAGATGAATGTGAAGCCCAACTTCAGGCACGAGCCTTATCGTTTTCTATTTGGGAATGTGGCCCCAAGGTGCTTTTATGAAAGGAGAAAAACAAATCCCTGAGGATTTAATCCCACAGGCAGTTTAGATACTGCCTTTACAAAGCCATGAGAATACAGGTGAACCACTTCACTCTCATCATTCTGGGAAAAAGGCTCACAAGCTCTGATGTCAAAGTTTCAGCTCCAATAAACATGAAGGTGGTAGGAACTAGAAATTATGCAATGAGTTTCACTTTAAATGCTGAAAAACAAAGAGGTAGCTATTCAGCTCATAGATTTATGGTTTCATGTTAAGTCAACTAAAAGTCAGTCTATGCCACACAGGATGATTTACACATCACTAGCAGACACAATATCTAAGACCAACTATCAGCTTGTAATCGTTCACAAGGAAAGTAATATGAAAAGCCAGGGGAAGAATTGGATTTAGGATTCCTACTTAAATGCAGCATTTTTATAAACAGACACAAACTATTAGGATGCAAGGAAGTGGTGCTCTGCAATTTTAGAAAATCTATGTAACTTATTATGCAATTAACAAGCATCACAGTCACCAGCATTTACAAACACCTAAAATCCCAAAAGCTAATTTAGTTGGTCTGAATTCAATGCAGAAAGAAGCCAAGAATGAGAAAATTGTCCATAAATAACAGGTATAAAAGAATTATCTCCTCAGATTGGAGAAGATAGTGACATTTAAAAAAAAAAAAAAACTTCTGGAAATACATTTTGTGGAAATCATATTAGGGACTATTGCAAAGCAATTCATCAGGATGACATAAATGTGTGATACAATTTTGTTTTATACCTTCAGGGTGTCCTCTCCACTTTCATCTGAATTGAACCTTCTAAACGTGAAAGACTTAACTGACTGATCTATAGAAAATATAACATGGCAGGCGTTGTAAGTCAAAGATTTTGCAAAATTACCAATGCAGACTTGTTTATTCTTCATCAAAAAGCTTTCTTTTTGTAAAAAGTGCAGAGGGAACTGGCTACCAAAGTTAAGACAACTTAATAATGCTTCAGAAAAATGTGAGAGGGAAAAAAAGATTTGACAACATATCAGAATATACTTGATACACACAGCAGGTATTTGACTGAGCTCCACTCACTCCTCAGAACTGTAACAATTTTATTTCTGACAACTGGGATCTCAAAGGAACATTGGCAGATTTGGAAGCCCTCACAGGACTGCAGAGGAGGAGCCTCCAGTCTCAGCTGCCTCACTCGATACCAGACCATTGTCACTTATTTGTCCACTCACACCTTTATCTTTTCTCACAGTTTTCTCTTTACCTTTGCACATCTGGAGACTCCAGTTCAGCTGTGGCTTTTAAATCTATCCTAATAAATAAATTTAACCAAAATAAAGCAAAGGAATCAAATGCAGCCAAAGACACTAAGCAAAACAGCTATCAGAAAGATACTAATTAGCTCATGTAAATATGTGAAAGTCATCACAGAGCAGGTATTTTATATGTTCAGTTTGTCACATTTCAAAAGCAGAACTAAGTTTTGTGGCAGCTCATGAAAAATTACACATAAATACATGTCAAACTCTTCTTCCCTATTGGATCCTCCATATAGTCACTTGACCAACATCAGAGTAGGGATTTGGTTCTGTCACCACCAGAATGACTGAAGCAGCACATGTCAGAAGGGCAGCACCTTTTAAGTTTTCAGGACCATCCTATAAGAATAGAGAAAAAATGATTATGTCTTTAGATTAAAAAGAAACATAACATACTTTCCTCTTCCCTGCAATTTCTCTGCAGCCCCCTGAAATGAATTGGTTTAAAATTAAGAGAATTAATTTTGAAAGTACAACCCTGTGGAAGCAGCCGAGTTACTGAACAGAGTGGATTGGCTGAGCTTTTCACAACTCAAAAATAGGATGCACAAGTTAGGAAAATGAAAGACTTTCCCACCTCCAGATGGTAAGATACCTAGGCAGTAATTGACTTTAATCACAGATTCCTGACTACATTCTTTGCCTAGGGAGGTCTCACTAGCTACTGATGTCTGAAGCTGAAAGAATATGGTGCCTATTTTCACTCATTTTATGGTCTGGTTCCCAACAATCACAGAGCACTTTCAGTAGCATAGTTAAAAACATTATTATAATCCCTTCTTGTTCTGTACTTTACTGCTTAGTTTCAATTCTAGATGCACTTTAAACTGAATTTCCTAAAATGCCATCTATCTTTTCCAAGCCACCGATTAAACTACCAGATACAGATATGTATTACCTAATCCACTTTGTTTGGTAGGTCACAGGTTTATATTTTCTATTCACTCGTGTAATATGTGACCAAAGCACCTTGACCTCTATTTTTATAAACTTGCTTCAGTATCTTTGCCAGAAACTGTCACCAAAGTTCAACTCAGTCCATTTAATTCCACTCTACTTTAACGTGAGCATAATCAAAAGCGTTTCTCTACAGTCCCATCTTCCCCATTTGCCTCCAGTAATTTTTAATGACACCAGCTATTTTTCATCTTCGCTTAAGTCTTCCTGGTCATCCCACAAAGTATGTGAGACAGCAATCCCCCTCCTCCCCCCACCACATAATGACTAAAGGATTCTTGTCTTTTCTTCTTCTCTTCTGTCCATGTTTCTTTTAACTGATTATTGCATCCCATAAAACTTGAAGCCTTTGTATATTCCTTTAATACAATAACAGGCTGTCCCTAAACTAACTCTGAAAACAGTCACAAAAGTCTAAGGACTTCAGACTGACTCGCCTTGAGTCCCCTGGGTTTCAGATTGTGGTGACCATGAAATATTGAACAGCACTTGCTGATGATACCCTTCAGAAATTACTCTATGAAAGTCCTAACAATGCCCCTTTTCACAGATTGCTGCAAGGGATTAAATAAGCACAATCAACCCGTGATACCCTCCCCTGTTTTATATCTTACCAGACAAAAGAGAGAGAGAGAAGAAATTTCTTGCACTTCAGGTAAGATCATTTGGAGTTCAGAAGAAAGGGATAGAAAGTAGTTCCACTACTGGGCCTTTGAGGAGGACTTGAACCAGCTCCAATTCAAATAATTTTATTTTTAAAATAGATTCAAATATTCCCATGGAAGAAATGATCAGATGTGCACAGGTAACACAAATACAAGGAGCTCTCTAACCTTCACAGAATAATTTCTCTTTTTTGCGTTTTACAGATGCTACAGCAAAAAAGACAAGTTAAGTACATCATGTTACTCGAAACAATCGCATGCTTTATTATATTCAGCACTAGAAAAAAATATAACTGCACCACAGGCATCTCTCAAATTAAATACCATGTGCAGTCCTTTCATTTGGTTGATACACTAATGGCATATTGTGTGTAGCCACAGATGTTCTTTACTGGGTTGTGCTGAAACCAATCTAATTTTGTGAGATAAATGAGGTGTTCTGATTTCAGGACTTGATTTCCCAGCGTAACAAAAACATCAAAAGAAGTAAAGGCTCCTACCACTCAGTGTCCAGACAGATAAATTAATTTCTCTGTCCTGAATTTCAGGAAGGTATATGTGAAGGGAACATCCCTCAGCTATTTGGGACATGTCTAGAAAACAGAAAGAGTTGACATAGACTTACAAGCTACATTATTAAAATAGTAATGAAGTATGCAAAACATTGCTTTAATATCAGTGGCAAGATATTAGACAGAGGGTCAGCATCAAAAAATGAACAAAACCAGCTACCCATAGAATTTTTTTAGTCCAGTTGAAGTAGTAGAGGGGCTTAGCATTGTGATATGGCCTAGAGTGCAAGATCAGCTCTGTCCTGACTTGACAAGGTGCCAAATATCAAAGCCATCTAAAGGTGTGTTGGATGTGAGCTGGTGGTTTCCATACAGTCCTCAGCCAGTTGATGTCCTCATCTTACCCACTGACACTATCCAGCAACCTCAGCTGAGGAATGAACACTAAAGGGAAATACAACACCCTGTCGTTGTATAGAAATGGCAGAAAAATGTTCAGCCTCTCTTAATTAAAAAACGTTGAAACTTTTGGAGACCATATCTGGCACTTTTAAATGGCAAGAGCACTAGTTTGTTAAATGACATGGAAAGATTCTGTGCTGGTTTTCCAAAGGTGTGCCCACACTCTGTGATGCAAGACAGCCCTGAACTTGTTCCAGCACTGGAAGCAACGCAGGTCTGTTTGCAGAGTGATCCCTTGGCTGGTTATCCCTGCTCAGGGGGAGATAAGGTAAGTTCATGCTGCTCCCATGCATCTGCTACCCTCAAGAGTATCTTTGCAAGCACTTCTTGCTTAAACACAGAGACAACCAGTCTCACAAACCAAATAAATAGGGATGGAGAGCAGTCACAGTAACTCATGTAACGTCAGCCTGTCCTTGCTGCTTTAAGGACTGCAGCATTTCTCTGATTGCCACAACACTCTGCCTGTGCCATTACAAGTCTCTGCTGGCACAAACCACATCCTTGAACACCTCAAACACCCCAAAGCATCTTTGTCATATCCTTCCTGCCCTGCAATACCCCTGCTGTGGAAGCTCCTCTACCTGAGCATTTAAAGCCCACATATCACAGTTTTAACCTAGAAACAAGGGTCTTGTGAAAGTATCCCCCTGGATCACATTGAATAGAACTTATTTTTCCTAATGAGTAGCACAAGCTGGCAACATTTCCTACTATTATTATACTAAATAATTAAGGAAGTTTAGCAGCAAGGTAAATTAATATTTTTACAAAAACAAGTTAGTAAGACAGTGATTAGCAATCTCCTGACTCCAACAGCAATACAGACTGTGACTCTGACTTAGACTAAAGTATATTCTCCTTAATGGTGAGTAACAAAGCACTAAAATGCACTCACTCTGAAGAGCAGAAAAAGCAGTACAGTTTTTAATGTTCAGGAAAGCACGTGAGCTAATTAGTCCTTTCAGACAACTACATCTGATTACAAAGAACTTTCTTAGACAAAATAATGTTTTCTTATTTCAGGAAACTTCATGGTGTGAATTATGAAAATTTACATTTAATTACTATTACTGCCTTTTTTTCTTTGTAGTGCCTGTAGGCACCACACAAAACTGGGACCCTGTTTTGCCACACACTGTGCAAACACACCACAACAGATACTTCCCCCAAATGCAGAAGAGGGAGAGAAGGTCATACTATTCTTCTCACTTAATAGTAAGCTGAATGCAGGGGACATAAGTGATTTTTTTAAATCATACATAGTTTATGGCAGAGACAAGAACTAAGCCTGGCTCTCCCTAGAGCCAACTCTAGTACCAGGACCAGAAAAAGCACCTTTCCCCTTAAGAAGCTCATCACAGACTATCTTTAGGAGGAAAGAAAAAATCAAGCCAATCTTTGCAGGACTAGGGTTTAATGACTTGTCACTGTAGTCAAATAATTCAGTGTCAAATGCCTATGATTTTTTAATGATTCATAGACATAGGCAGATCCCATACACAGAGAGGTGCCTGGTTACTGCACTGCCTCGTTGGAAGTTGTACAAAGTAGAATTCAAACATCCTTCACCACTTCATTAATGAAACAAATTTATCTTCTAATGGAAAAGAAGTCCTTCAGCATTCCGGATATCCATTTTACATTCTTACATAGTCTGTATCTTGTCTTTTTGCATTAAAAGAAAATCCTTTTGATCAATGCTCTGGCAACGAAATTGCACTCCCCTGAATACAGTTCTCAGCCAACCTGCAGTGTAAATGATACTTAATAGATAAAGAGACACGCTGTCAAGATCAGCTATGCATGTGTTAAAGCTCAATTGTCCCTAAGGTAGCAAGGGATAAAAGCCTTTAAGATAATACATTACTGTCTAGTCTCATCTGTAATACATTTCAACATAAGCAACAGGGCTTCTTTGCTCCTCTTCACTTGACTTATTTTCCTCTGCATAAGGACTCCATCAGGGGAAATGCAAAAACTTTATCACTCACAAACTGGGAGATTGGATAAAGGAAACCAAAGTGTCTGAACAAGACTGTGTTTTCTCTTACTGTCACAGGTGGCACTAGAAATCAGAAATCTACACATCCCAACCCCTTACCTGTTCATCAAGCTATGTCGCTTCTAATGTCATCCAAATGGCATGTCAGAGGTTTATTCTACAAGAAGATTTACTCAAAACCTTAATAGCATTTTACTCTTCCTCATTGGGATTACCCAGTGAGGAATAAGCTCCTTAGAGTGATACAGAAATGACCACAGTCACACTGATCTTCCTCCATTTACTGGGGCAGCATCCACCTCTGATCCACTCCTATGAAACCCAAAAAACCTACAAAATCAGTAACTGAGTCCTGAGAGTCCTTATGCAAACACAGCACTGTGGGGTATGAGATAGTTTCAACTCAGATTTGTACTGAGGACTGTTTGTGTTACTGGCACATAAGCTTATTTAGAATAGATTAAGAAATTTTGAGATTTAAAATATAATATGCAGCTCCACCTTTGCTTTTTCAATTTTCCCAATCAGCTACAAATTTTACTGAAATTCTTGTCAGCCAGTAATTGCAATTTAAATAAAAAGCAATCAAAATTCAATTTTTTTTTTTTCACCACAGAGTGTAAAGAGAAAATATTTTGGTTGACAAAAAGAAAATTTCAGCCCATGTAAGACTACGGGTATCTCTCCCTTGCACTTCAAAGGGAGTAGCTGTGCATTATTTGTTTATAGTCATCATAAGATCAGGACTATGGAGATCCATGCAGGAAAAAAAACAAACAAACAATCCGAAGAGCAGACTTAGGTTTGAAAAAAACTTTGAGGATATTTGGACTCTCCATTTTATTAGACTACCATGAGAACAACGTGCTTTTTTTTTTGGACAAAACAAGAAGCAGAAGGCAACAAATAGTACTATTAACAATTGCATCAGTCTCCAGACATATTTCAAATGTTCCCAAAAGTTACTGCAAAAAGCATGTCAGCCTGAAAGAAAATTGAATTTATTTGGGAAGTCCTTATGCAGCTACTGACTGACCATGAAAATGATTTCAAAGCATTGTTTCCAGCTGTGTTTAAACAAATTTGATTTCCTTTGTCATCATCTGCAGCTGTATCTCCCTTTTGTTCTGCTTCCTTTTGAAAGCAGTTCACTGGGAAAAATGCAAAGAAAATGCAACTTCATTCCAAGGATTTTTCATGTCTTCCCTACTCTTATGGTCACTGATCATAAGCATATATTACAAAAAAAGGAACTGAGACTGAAATGATACTAAAGCAGAATTAGTTTAATATCCCCAGGACTCAGGGGTCTGCCCTCAAAAGCACAGTGTGTCAGGCAGCTTCGACCCTGTTCCTCTCTGCTCAGAGATGATGTATTGCTCTAATGCTGCCTTCTGTGGCAGCAATATTCAGAATACAAGAAAATTTCTCCATCAAAACAAGAAAATTAAACACACTCCAAAGGCTTCACTGAACTGGCAGGATGAGAGAATAAATGTACATTGTCACGTGTTGCTGCTGTTTTAGAAAATGTTTGAAGAGAGGAGAGAGGGAGGGAAGGGGAAAGACAGCTATTATTTCATTATCTGTCATGTCTGTTGTGCCCTCTCATTTACACAAATTTATCCTCATTCGTGCGCACCAACAGCACACAGGGAAGAAGGAGGGGAGGGGCAGGGAAAAGAAAAAGAAGGAGGGGCTCCATAGAAAGCTAAACTAAAAATAAAAATTCTCTATGAATCTAGATTACAATGCCTGTTTTTCCAAGATATGTCAAAACACTGGGGAGAAAATGGGAGATGAGAAATTTGCCCTCTGTACTAGATAACTGATAGAGGGGGCTGTGCTGACACAACCCCTGCTTCATTCATAAATACCCCTGAAAACCTGAATTAAGCTGCTTATTATCCTAGGACATAATGTGACCAGCTTTGCAGAGATCAATGTCTTCTCTACAGATGCCTGATCACCAGTTGAGAAATCAATCAGCTAAGCCTCAACAACTGCCAGAGAAGCAACCAAGGGCATGCAGTCCTAATACTAAACAGAGATTAAACAGCATCTCTTTCCCCAGCAAAGGGTTTCTGCATCAAACTGTAGGAACTCCCATTCAGAGCCACTGCCACAAATTTCAGGGAACAGAAGAAATGAGAACTCACTTGGGGTGTGTGAAATGTCATAGCTAAACAGCACAGGGCTTTTTCCTGCTCTTTGTTCCTCTCTCTTTTGTGAATTATCCTTGTAGCACCTGCCCTGGGCACAGAGGAGCTGAGTGCTCTTGGTCCACAGTTCAAGAAGTGTTTGGGTGACACTCTCAGGCACGTGGTGTGACTCTTGGGGATGGTCCTGTGCAGGGACAGGAGTTGGGCTCGATGATCCTTGTGGGTCCCTTCCAACTCAGCATATTCTGCCATTCTGTGATTCTGTTTGGTGAAAACATTTAGCACTTGGCTTCCTGATATGCTGGAGTATTGAAAGATCTGCAAGTGTACAGTGGCTGCACAGTCACTGAGGAAGGCCTTTGATCCATGCCCATAACTAAAGACAGGACGTGTCTCTTAATTGCTGATGGGTTTTCAGTGAGAATCTGAGAGCAAGGGAAAATACCCATCTATGCCGTGCAGAGATCTGTTTTCCCCTTTGGAGTTGATTTTGCATCCTGAGAGCTGTGGGAGGACGAGGGAAGAGAGTAAGAAAATCCACAAGAATTCAGCTGGGTGAAATTCATTCTTTGAGAAACGCAGAAAACCTTAGTTATTGCATGAAGCAACTTTTTTTCAAATGCTGTAAAGTCCAGAGCACAGCCCTGAAGAGGGTTGTCACTCAGTTCTTAGCTCCCTCTTTCAGGGCTTGGGAAAAGCTGCTGTAACCGTGGGCTCAACCCTGGCAGCTGCCATGTGCTGATTACAGTGACTGGAAAGTGTGGGTCTTCATTTTGGGCTCTCGGAGAGTTGAAGAATTGAGATTTAAAGATGACCATCTGCAAGCTGCACTGCAGGAGAGATGCACGCAGGGAGGACACCCTTTTTTGTTCTGATACTCTTCAATCTGTTGTGAGAGTTACTTCTGATTAATTGAGTTAAACAATCTGTTGTGATTTTCTGTTCTTATAAGTTAATGAACTTTTCAGTTACGTTAGTCATCGGCATGCAAATCTAACTCCAGCATGACTTAGAGAAGGAGGAAAAACAGGCAGTGAAGTGGGTGCTGGGCTCTACCTACAGCAGGTTGAAGCTCAGTCAGCTACTCTTTGTGTGCTGTCTTTGCAAAGTGTGCAGAGTTGTCTGGATGCAGAGCACAGAGGTCAAGTGCCCTCCTGACCTCTCTGCTGAGTCAATGAGCAGGAGGATCCAGTATCAGTGAGGTTCTCTGAATGAGGTATTTGTGAGAGCTGGGCCAAACTACCGAATTTCATGTTTCAAAGAGCCCTGAATGGTTTTTATTCACTAACTGCCTGGGTAGAATTCAAATAAGAGATGAAATATGTCCATGGTTTGAAATCCAACTGGAAATTTATATTGAAAGTGTTTGATTTCCCATCAAGAACCTGCAATACATTTCAAAGTCATACATTTAAGTCCATTGTTCATGAAAGCTCACAGGCAATAAACCAACATCAATATATCCTTGTGATAAATTGATCCTTAAGGGTCCTTTCCAAGTCAAGCTATTCTATGATTCAATGATGTATGAGTTGATGCTTGCAAATATCAGAGCACAAGCTCCCTGCATATTTCTCCATGAAAAAATCCAGTAATCAGAGCTTTTGCACAAGTACCAGAAAATCACAGCACAGAGAAACCAAAGTGAATGGGAACAAATGGGTACAGGGTTAAGTGGTGTCTCCCCAGACTAAGCAGATGGGTTTGCGTTCTGTGAGCAGTGACAGCACCCCCTGTGCCAACAGGGGTGGGGAAAGAAGCTACAGAATGGGATGCTCTCATGTCCCAAAGAAAAGAGATCAGAGGAAACTCTGGAAAGGGAAAAGCAGCTGCTCAAAATGATCCACTCCTTTGTGATGTTGTAATTTCAGTCCTGCATAACATCTGAGATTGCAGCAGACAGAGTTTGAGGAGGTTGGGTCAGAACACAGGGATGCTAAACAGTATTCCCTGCCTTAAGTAGGGGTTTTAATAAACAAAATGAGTATTAGAACATCCCAGAGACAAAACCCAAACCCACAAAAAAACTACCCCCCAAAGCAACATAACAGAGAGAGAAAATAGTTAGAAATAGAAAAGGGGGAAGGTATTACAAATTAAAATTGAAAATATGGGGGTTTGGTTACCGGTTTCTTACTAACAATAACAAAAATAAAAATGTTAGAGGATCAAGAAAAATATTGTTTTGCAACTCAGGGTTGTTTGTTCTCCTATGTTTTAAACTCTACTGGAAAACAATCCATCAAAACTGATATGAGATAGTAAAATGATTCTTAAAATTCCTTTCCTTTCATTACCTTTTCATCAGTCCAAGACTTTAAGATAGCTAATGACGTTTTGGCTGATTGCATATTCAAAGTCAGTCATAAAAAGGCTACTGTATTTCATGTGCTGTATAATCTTTCACTGAGTTTAATATTTTTATGATGTACTTTGTACAGATGTGTCTACCAGATAGACCTCATTTAGAATATGGATTAAATACTGCACAGTTCTAGCATTCAAGGCATGCTATCAGTAAAAAAGTTTAAAGGGAAGATAATATTTACTCTGAGCTATTTCTTCCTCTTTGAAGTGGAAAGTGAAGTATTCTGTAGCTAAATGGGAAATGACTCACTTTCAGAATATAAATCAGTGTTTTAACTGAATTGAATTAATTGACATTTGGTATCTTCAGGGATAGATTTTTTTTTTTTTGGTAATTTTTCAGGAATATCTAAGTATGAATGCCTTGTTCATGAAATGAATGTTCTTAAAAGGGGGAAAAATAAAAAAACCCTCTTCCTTACTGGTTAATCTGTCTTGTAAAAGTTGCTTCCAGGAAATATATAGCTCTGTGCTAATGAATGCAATCATTCACAGGGATTTTCAGGGGCCTAGGGCAACCCCATGTGAAACCAAATTGCAAATAAACCCATCTCAAATATGGAATAAAACAAAGCTCTCTGTATTAAAATACAGTCTTCAGTAGAATAGGAAACCATTTTTTAGGAAGGAGGACACATTCCTTCATCTTGAAATGGATTGTTTGGCTTTCACCTCCACACTGAAAAGAAACTTGGATCATCTGGATATTCTGTACAGTTCTACAGAACTAACAAGTGACAGGATCCTGATTCAATTAAAAGTGTGGGCAAAATTCTCTGTAATTTTAATCGAGCAAGGATTTTACTCAGCATATCAACTGGGTATGTATAGATTTAAAATACACTCTTGCAAATTTAGGTCTAATTTACTCCTGTGATTTCAGCAGGATAAGTTTAAAACCACAGAAGCAGAACTAAGATAAGAACACATTCTATTGTACATTATAGTAACCATTTCCAAAGCAAAAGAATAATGTGTGTTGACTGGAGACAGAGCTAAAAAGTCATACAGGAAAAAATTTCTCTCACAGCCTCTCTCACATGATCAGCTCAAACTAAAAGCTTGATTCTGCTGCTCTATAAAACAGCCACATCCCTTCCCTCCAATGGAAGATTTCTGGAAGACAAATAGAAGGTTCAGGATTAAATTTTGTAATGACAACTCCACAACTGGAATACTCCTGAAAACCTTCCACCTTCTATTAGCACTTTCCATACCACTAAACAAATCTACCAGCTGAAGTCTGAATATTTTAAGGATTATCTTTCTGTATTTCTATGAGACACCTGACTCAGGAAAACACTTAAGTCACATAGCTGATTTTAAATACTGAAGTAATTCCCTTGCAATCAAGTTTCCAAAGTTCTTAAAATACTGTGTTGACTCAAGAATAATTTGATTTTCTTAGCTGATTTTTCAGTCTAAATGTATTTGTATTTTCATGTGGTCCTTTTTCTATTCTGATTCTTTTGAATTGGACTAACTGTCCATAATAAACTTCCTGTTCATTTTTACAACATCATTACCAGAGCAATTAGTTCATAGGTTGCTTCAGTCTGAATCTGGTACATTTTTAAAGCAGCAATGGCTCAGACCACGACTTCTTTTCATCTCTTGTAAATACCTTCTTCTACCTATGTAAACAATTTTTCTGTTAAATGCCTCTGGGAAGTGTTGTGTCAGAGCCCTCCAGCTAATGATTAACATAATGATTTCTTGTCCTGGTCTTTCCTGAATCCTTCCACAGGTTTCAGGAATTGAGACCTTGCAGTGTTTCAAAGCTCAACAGGGAGGAAAGGAGAGCAGTTTTAAGGCTATTCCTGGGGTGGAATAGCCTTTGGCTGTTATTCTTTGGACCTGTCTGAGAGTCTGCCTAAAGCTACAGTAAAGACTTCGAACAGCAGAGCTTGAATCACTGCAACGCTGTATTCTGTAGGGATATCTTGTCTTAAATCATCACAGAATCTGGCTGTTATTGACAGGAGAGTAATTCCTTCTTTCTGTAATGCAAGATGTATAAGACTTCTTTCCTTTATACCTAACTCAGGATTTCTTTCAAATACTATTGAATTTTTTGTGTTCAGTCATGGCTTCATCAAACTCACCATATTTATTTTCCTTTACCTAAATATTCTAGCTTTCTTTTTTGCGCCTCTAACAAGTCAATCATTTAATTAAATTTGCAAAAACACTTGGGGACAGAATTTGCAAGAAAAAAAGATACAGTACAAGGAATTACATTCTTCTGGTTTTTATTTTCACTGTTTGAGAAATTAGTCTCATGTTAATTCACTGGAAATGGAGCCAGTTTAATTTATTCATTGGCAATTCCCAAGAGAGACTTCGTGATTTTTGTAGCCAGACCTATTAATCTGGAAGTACCTTCTCTATTTTTAATGATTTGTTTTTGCTTTTAGCACACTGCTATCAGGAACTGAAGAAGTTATTTGGACATGTTTGAAAACGCAGCCTTCTACAGAAAGATTCATCTGCTCATTTATTTTTTGCCTTGAAGCTCTCATCAAAGGTAGATGACAGAATGTTTTTCCAGATACCTGCCCTAAATCCTTTGAAGGGGCTTATTTATTTCATTATTACAGTATAAATTATTGTTATGAAATTAATAAGGTTTTACCATTTGCATGTTTTCCACCCCTTATGACAGGAATCCAAATGTATGCATCTGTCACTTTTTCTCAGTTCCAAGAACAGAAAGAAGGTTAGTTTCCAGAATCTCCATAATGGAAATTTCACTGTATTAGAAAGGTCTTTGGAAGTCTGTTTGGTGAGTCTGCCTGTGAGGATTGCACTGAATTACCTGAAAGCTGGTGAACAACAAAAAGGGCTTCTCAGCTCCACCTGTGGATGTGTTTCTCCCTGAGGTTCTGGAAGGAGCAGTTTGTGAGCTACTGATGAAGGAACACAGAAAATGGCTCTTACACAGCTCCCACAATGAGCAGCTTGAGACCCTCTTCCTCCATTTGTGAGATCACTGTGCAGCCTTGGATCCTCTCCCATTTCTGCCATCTTCCTCACTCCTTTGCACTTTGGAAGAGAAAGACTTGCAGTGGTCACAGGCCATGTAAAGGTCCCTTGGCTGTCTCCATGCACACTTTTATTGTGCAGCCCCAATGACCACTTTTTTAGCTCTTTTAATTTAACCTTCTACCACTAAAATCTACCGGAAAAGATCGGTGGCATGCTTTACATTCCGTTCATGTGAAATCCAGAAAGGACACACAGCTTTGCCCATTTCTGGCAACCGGGAGAGAGTGCATGGGCAACTCATCAACAATCTCACTGATGGCAGCACAGACTGTCTGTCACACTTGGAATCACCCAGGCCAGGTTTCAGGAGGAATCAATTACGGTTGATATCAGTTTTTGAAGTGTTCATCAATCTTCCAGCACAATATTTTTTACAGAACTACACTAAGAGCTTGGCACACTAAGTACATGCAATGTTTCAGCCAGCTTTCTTTAACCAGAAATCTCTTTTCTGGTATTTATTATGTTTTGCTTGTGCTTTGGTGTATTAATCCTACCAAGAGCTGAAGATGAAATTTAAGGTTTGTTTTCACAGTTATTAGTACCAGATCTGTGCACTGGTGATCCATTTCCCATGACACAAGGTGCTTAAGGTAAATTAGTGTGGAAAAGGAACCCACCATTACTTGGCACGGCAGGGAAAAAAGGATGATTTAAAATTTAGACAGGTTTGTGGTCTGCCCAATTTGAGTGGTTTTGCTCAGTAACACCGTAAAGCCTGAAAATATTACACAGCTTGGGGGAAGCTATCCTCTGTCTAGTAACTGTAGTTCTGTGCTTATTTTATGTTTACACATTGTTATCTGACTGCCCATTTAGGAGAAATAATTAAAACATAGCTAATTATAAATAAGACAGATTTGTTCTTTCTGGCAAATTCCTTAATGCAACTGATTACCCTTGGCAGAAAAGCTACCATGGCATGAACCTCTTAAATAAAGCCTGCACAATGACCTTTCCATCTGTCAAACTATCATAAATTAAGAAACCAGCAGCAAATAGAATGAGAGCTTTAGGTTTGTTTCTCAAGTATGGATGGCTTCTATAATTAATTTGACAGACAGGTTTATTTGCCTTCATTTCACCATTTTGATCTTTCCTGTTAGTACAAGGAGACCCATAGGGGAACAACAAGTCTGATGGATGTATTCTGCTTTCAGGTACACCTGCAGAACATTGAACAGCTCCATTCAGTTGTGCCAACATTCAACAAAAAGTAAATGTTACTCATTGAGTGCAGACAAATCTAGAGGGTTTTATTGAAATATGTGACTGTGGTAGATTTATGAGAAATAAACATTCTTTCTTTATGACAGAAGAATATAAATTAATTCTGTACAATTTCAGATTTTATTGAATCAAGGCAGAGAAACTTGTGGGTATTCAAACTTCAGGGAACTGAAGTTTCTAGGACTATCACCCCAACTGCAAGAGTTTGTCACAGGCCTGAAATGAAAACTGACTATGAAAACTTGTTCCAGTTGCAGATTTACCCAGTTATATATTTAATTCAACAGCTTTTGGTCTGGTCATGCTCTCGTTGAAATTGTGTTCACTCACTTTTAATGTTTTTCCCTTGTCCTGCCCTCTCTCTCTTACCTGTGTCTTGCAGCAGGTATAAAGAAAAAAGATAGAGAAACCATCTATTGTGATCCATCACATCAGAAATATATTTGATGCCCTGAAGCAAAAAAGGTTCCTTTTCATAACAGAATCTACTGGTTCCTGGCTGAGGTTCAGAGTACACAGAGCACATAGTCTCTATTGAAAGTATAAAAACAATTGTTTCAGAAAATGCCAATCTAAGATATTGGAATTTGAAACTAAAATCCTGCAGTTACATAACTTATTTAGAAATTCTGCTATTTTTATTCTGAGTCAGTCAATATTACAAAGATTTCAGTAAACAGCTTTATCTCAAAATTTGATTGCTTTGATAGCTACAGAGACTAGAACATGACATTGGGGTTTGGATAATAAGAAATCAAAGAAGCACATACCAGTCTGAAAAGAGAAGTAGTCTGAGGGTAGAAGTTGTGTATTTGAGCATCATTCAAGTAGGTTGGTTAGGAAGGGTCCTAAGGGAAGGCACTGCCTCCTGTGGTTTTAACCTGACTCAGCCTTTCCCTGCTGGTACAAGCTGACTCAAAGCAGAGCGTTGCACGCCAGCTTTGCCCACCCTCCTGCAGATGCTCCCAGCCCTGCCAACGGGGTACCTCCCACAGCCACCGAGCACAGGACTGTAAATGTTATGGGCTGCAAAAGATGGCAGTTCTGATCCTGCTGAGAACTGGCAAACTGATCTGCAGCCTACAGAAAACCTCATGCAGGGAAATATTCTCTCGTTGGATGTGGCCTCTTGTTTACGCAGAGTTTTTAGCCTAAATTACCTTATTCAAAGCATGAAATGGAAGGAAAGTGAATATTTAGGCAGGCAGTATTTCCTTTTTCTCTCCTCACTCAGGTAGATAGGTAAAACTTGCCTCAGAACCAAATTATGGGTAGTGCAGCAAGGTATTTCTGCAACAATATAAAGAAAATTTATCTGTGCAGGTATTCTCAAGTCTCAAAGTCTTTGATTTCAATTTTCTTTCTTTTTCAGATGCATTTTATTCCACTGACTGAAATAGAGTTGATCTAACTGGAGAGCAATAACGATGAAATCCATTAAGGACAGAATTCTCATTTATATTGTATTTCCTTTATATTTTCTTAGGGCCTCAGATTGAATAACGCAAGACAAACTACAATAGTTTCCTCGTGTCAGAGATTAAACACTGGTTTCCTCCTCTTCATTAAACTGTGTGTTACTTATCCTTTTTCAGACCACTGAGCCCCTCATACCTGCAGCAGTATCATAAATAGAAGTTATGCTGTAGCATTTTCATCCTTATTTAGCCCTTTAAAACAGAAAACCTGCAAACTTGAGGAGAAACAGGGAGAAGAGAGAGTATATAGTAGAAAAGAGTTCCTAAGTAGAGAGCAGAAAGATAAAAATGGAACATGCACATAGCAAAAAGCAGAAAGCCAATCTTCAGATTTCGTGGGCAAATCCAAAGGAAACTGCTGTGATCCTCCAAACATCTCAATTTGGATATGTGTCAGAGCTTTCCCACACAAACCTTGTCTTCCTTTCTCAGTTCTGGTAAAATTGCTCCAAAATCTCCAAGATTATGCATCTCCCTTCTCCAGCAACTTCCTCTGTTCTTCAGCCCAAGCCAAGAAATGTGGCCGAGCCACATCCACCCTGCCCTTCCTGGCTTCTCCATCTGAATAAGCTGGTCAGTGGGATACAGGAGAAAGACAGGGAAGCAAGACAATTTGATCAGGTTGAAGCCTTGGCTGCCACAGCAGCACTAGAGCTGCACCTCCTCCCAGCACCACAGCCAGTTGCTCGGGGACTGCTCTGGGCTCGAGGGGATCGAGTCAGCAACACCAACAGAAACCCTCCCTGAAGGCTCCAGCTGCATCGTGGGCTCTCCAAAGCTGGGTAACATGCCCGGGGGAACAACCTGTCAGTACAAGCCTGGCATGTCCTCACTGTGGCCACCTTTTCTCTTCATGTACTCTGAACAGGGAGTGTTGTTAAGCTTGATTTCCCCGTGTGAAATCCAGATGGGTTGGCTTGGCCATTGCTACACTGTCTTCTCCTCCCACACACCGACCCTCTGTAGCATCTCTCTACACTGCAGAGCCTCTTAATGCTGCAACAGCATTCCCAAGAACATCAGGAGGAAAAAGTTCCAGTTATAATTTTAATTAACTTGTGGATTCTGCACCTTCAGGTTAGGCTGTGTTCACACCCTCGTTGTTTTGAATAATACCAAAGAGGCTTAATCCTTATTCAACTTATTTATTTTTTTAATTAAAATAGACTGTCTTTGAATCACCAGAAGTACCTACTTGTGTTTTCAACTAAAAAAATATTCACTAGTCTTTTGAGACGATTTTGTTGTTTTTTAATATCAGAATAAAAACATGATCTCAGCAATGTCTCACAAGTTTCTTTATGAATTGAAAATAAAGCGTTGTCCTGTTAAATACAGTATTGCAACTGAAAGTGCAAGTGAACTAACCACAAAACAAAATAGTCCAGAGATGCTCAGGTAATTTATGTATACTGGAGATTACTGTAACAATGTTTATTTTACATTTTTTAAAGGAAGAAAACTCCTGGGCCATTCTTCTAGTTCTCTCTTAAAAACTATCTTTCCTTGTAAAAAAGTTTACCACAAATTCTTTTGAAAAGAAACTTCATTAACTTCAAAATAAAATGTAGAAATAAATATGGTACAACCCATTTATTCTCCAGGGGAAGCAAAAAAGGCCAGGACTATTCCGAGGAGCATCTTTCTAGAATCTTAGCCTTACAGTTGCCTATTATAATTAAAGGCCAATTCTAAAGTATGGCACCAATCTATTTTTACAGATATAAGTATACAAATACCTCAGACTTTAGTACTGTCTTGAGACAGAAATTTCTATGCATGAAACAGAAACATATTTCTAGAAATAAAGTGATAAAACAGTCCAGTTCATGTCTGATGGCAGGGAATCAGATGTAGTCGCTTCCTTTAGAAAGCAAAAATATTTCCCATGTAGCTGAACGTCCTTTAGAGTCCTGTTTCATCATGTTGGATAAACAACATCTTTGCTACTCTCTGCTGCAGAGACCAAGCATGGGAAGGATTATCGTTTTGCAGATAATAATTTACATGAGGTACTACATTCCCTTCTGAATTCCACTATTATAACACCACCCAGTGCATGTATATGCTGCTGTCTTGGGCCTCCTCAGCTAAGTTGGCAATTTAGAAGAAAGGGTATTTAGGATACAGTTTCAATACTATGAAATAGAGACGTCTGTGTTGATGCATACATTTTCAAAGCTGAAAGGACAAGGCTTCAGTCTGCAGCTATAAATTATTCATAGCATATTCTGACACGTTGGGGAAGAGACCTGAATATTCATATGCCACACAACTGGTAAAATCTCTATAAATTTGGGGAATGATGAGATTGTGGAAACTTTCCTTACTTTCATTATACAAACCTTATGGGACAAGCTGTGCCACGGTGGATTTCACTGATACAGGACATGCAATCAGAGGAATCCGTGGAAGACTTGAGCCTTGAATCAGACTTCCTATTTTTTGAAGAAATTTTTTCCCAGAACAACTAGGGATGCCAGCAATTTGGGAACTGTATTCTGAAATCACAGAGACTCAATCACAGAGACTCATAAAATATTAACCTTCCTATTGCACTCATTTGCTAATCAGTTTGGAAGTTGTTTTCACAATCCATACATATTCAATAATGTAAACATCTGATCTGTGATTCTCTGTTGCTAAATGCTGTTTAGCCATTTGTAACTGGACAAAATGAGTGTAAAGCATAACCATTCAAATTTGGTGGCAGGTGTCATCGATTGTGCATTAATGAAATTGACTACTTAATGACTTTGATGATAGAGAATATAGGGGTCCAATGACTGCCTCTCAATAAAACAAAATCATTATTTTTGCAACATTAGTCGGTGTTTCCACAGAAGTATGTTACAGCACTGACCAGGCAGTGGAAAATCAGGACTACAGTGTTCTTTTTACTTTTGAGAAATCCTTTGATTTAACCAATTAGTGTTCTTGTCACAAGCATGTTCTGGATGGATGCTGTATATACACTTGTGCCATCTAGTTTGATGTCAAAGACTAAAAAAAGTCCTCTGTCACTTTTCCTGCCTTTTCCATACCCTCTCTATGCAATGATCAAAAACTAATTGGCAGCTTTTAATCTTCCTGATACATACTACTATGATCTGGACACAAGAATTCAGCATTCATCTCAAATGCAGAGATGCTGTCCTATTGTGTCCTTTTTCAGCAGTCAAGTTGACCCCAAAACAGTTTTGACACAGGTAGAAGAGCAAAAATCAGAAGAGATGCAGCATTTACAGGGCCCAGGTTGCTCTATGGGTTCTTTAGAAATCCTGTTCTCCCAAATGTCAGTGGACAGGAGGGACAAAAAATCCTCAGGGAATTAAATACCTGAGTAGCCATGAATAATGAAATGATTTGGTAATCATTTGCCCTCAGACAACTATTTACAGTCTTTATTCATCATTTCAGCTCCTCATTGAAACAGAAAAGTAAAATCATCCCATTACAGCCTACCCATCCCTTATTTGTGCCACTTGTCATTAACTAAGTGCCAAGATAAGAGCTAGATATCCTAAGAATATTTGTTAGATATTCATGAATATTGCTAATGATTTGCAGCAATATTTCTACATATATTGATGTCTTTGAATGCAGAACCAGAGCTACAAATGTTGGATAAAAAACATGAACCATCTAACTCAGGAGATCTTAGCTGCATCTGGCACTGATCATACATGTTATATGATTGTCATATACTTTGTGTGAGCTGAGATGTGACTCTCTGTTGTAGCTTTAAACAGCTTTAGATTGATGCTAAACCATCCCTTTGTTTCTGTGAGAAATAAGGAGGATATCAGGGTGAAATGAACTATGTCCTAAACCCCAGAGTCTGTACTAGTTCAGCCTGTACTGGCAGTACATATATCAAGGATCACTGTCTCAGGTGAATGCACTCACTTGAACCTCATGCTGGATGTCTCCTCTAAAATCACACAGCAGCAAATCAGTGGCTGGGAATAGAAAATTCCCCTACTGTTAGTACGGTGCCTTTGTGCTGGATATTACTTCCTTGCTTTTGAAACTCACGCAGAACAGATTTTAACCTTGTCCATGGATACAAAATAAAGTTAAAAAAAAAAAAAAAACAGAAGCCCACACTGAAAAGCCACATAGAGTGTTTGTAACACTGATTTCTCATTACTGCCCATGCAATTCCCACTGACACGGACAGTAATGTGGCCTTTCAGTCTGGTGCACTGGGTATTAAGTTGCAAAGAGAGTGGAAGCACATGGTCCTCATGAACCAGCCTCAGGTAGATTTCAATTACTGTCTGCTCTTTCAAAATGACAGTTCCTGATCTCTGATTTCCACTGGTTACTAAGCTACTAGAAACAAGCACATTGTACACGGGTAAACAGTTATTGTAGACATCTGGGTCATCAGCCAGATTGTAATGCAACCTGCCTTTAGTGACAACACACGCTGTGTTCCTCACATGCACATCTACTGTCTGCAGTAGCTCAGCATCCTTTAGATATTCTGATATTCAGCCTCAGAAATGCACGACAGGATGTGGATGTTGTTCTGGTGAAAGAAATCCATCCTAAAAATCTGCAGAGTTTCCCCATGTAGAAAAGTTCCTGGAAAGCTGGAGCTATCCAGCATTTCTTAAGATTCCCATCCTTTCCTGGACATCTCTCTTTGCTTCAGGGTATGTGGTTAAGAAATGCATGTGGGGCACTCCTCAGGAGGGAGTTACAAATGACAAAATGTCTCTCTGAGGACGAGGGAAGATGCACAAAATAGAGCAGTTTCTGACTCGCATTTTTAAGCATGCAAACCAACCAATTACATCCTTCCATGCCCATTTCATGGTCCTTAAGCCAAGAGCAATCTTTCTGCCTAGACCCCTGAACTGCAGCACGCACTCATCCACAGAGATCCTGTAATAGGTATAAAAGAGGGAAAGCATGAAAAATCAGTTCATATTCCAGTCAGTTCTGTACAGATGCAGCAACAGAGGAAATACAAGACTGACAAACAGAGCGAAAGCACTGAGCGTTTCCTCCTTATGTAACACATCCTCCCCACAAGTAGAGCAATATAACCTTTTAATTGCTGCAAAGGCTGTAATGATACTCACAACTTGTTTACAAAATAGTGATCCCTCCTTAATCACTCTGTGTTTCTCCTGTGTACTGCATATTAAAATGTTGTAGCCCTTCTAAAATAGATCTTGCTTATATAACATCAGGGACATGTGAAGTGAACATGAAATAGAGCTTTGACTCTAAAGCAGTTCACATCAAGAAATATCTCTATGATTCCTCCACGGCTGCAAGCAACACTATCTTCACTGAAAACTTTTTTCCCAATTAATTCTCAAGTTTCAGTAGATTTAATCATCATAAAAGGGCATAATGCACTGCTCCAAAGGACCCATCACATACCTTAGCCTAGGATACTGTCAGCAAATAGCTCCTTTCTTAAGACCGTCACGACACAGCTCACTTCAGCTGCTTCTTAGTTCTGAGATCTAAAAAATGCTCACTTTATGTAAGAAACTGCTAACATTCATTAGACTTATGTTGCTGAACTGAGACTGGACTAGGCACACTGAGTACTTCTCAAGCTGGAGGCCTGAGCTGGGGTGTGACACCTCTGGGGCATTGGGACTGGCTTGTAGGAAATGCTGGGGAGGCCAGGAGGGTCACAGTTCCTATGGACACAATTTTTATAAGGAAGATTAATATACAGGCTCCAGTGGCAAAGTTTATGGTAAGAGGTAGGAAATTGAAGATAAGGAATCTCCACTGTAGGAGTTCCTGAAATGCTCCCAGTCCCTCACGTGGGGACAAACATGGAAGCAAAATGTCTGTATGGAGATGAGAACATTATGTGAAAACAGGCATTTCAGATTCAATAAGGGAGTTTACACAGGATGAATTTGGCATCACCTAAACAAGATGGGAACCTTGCTAGTGGTGACAGAAAGCTTTAAAGTAGAGTCCTGTAGAAAGCTGGATCAAAAGAACACATTAGGCTGCTTCATCTTCTGGGGTGAAGACATGGGAACACTGACTGCATCATTCAATACGGCATAGAAAACATTTGGCAAAAGTTTAACAGAAATGTACAAAGACTAGAATACCCAGCTTTAAAGAAAAACAGGGATATAAAAGGCACCAGAGAAACTTGTAGGAGAGATTTAGATACCGTAGTAAACTTTACAGGAAAACCAAGTCGATGGAACAGTTGCACTGTACATTAAAGGAAACTATTTTTCAGTTAAGAGTGAAAAGTTAAGCATGTCATAAAGTACAGCAGAATCCCTGTGGATTAAAACTCCATGGTCAAATGGGCAAAGTACAACACTAAGTCTGTATTACTGTTCACCTGACCACAGTGGTGATGGACTGTAACATGCTGAAGGGCTTTGAGAGCGGGAAACACTATTTAAACATAGAACATGTTGATGATAGATATGATGTCAAGCTAAATGTTTTGATATCACTGACAGCTGCTTCACTGATCAGCTCCTCACAATTTGCTGTAAGAAAATTAATTTCTGGCTTGATTCTGTAGAGAATTTGCTTGCAATGTCCTTGTAAGATCACAGGAATTAAACAGGCAAGAAAGAACAGCCATGCACCACTGCCCGTGCAATCAAGGAGTTCTCAGCCTGTCAAACCCCTCTCTGTGTCCAAGCCAGGTGAGGTTCTCTCTCAAAGAGGAATTCAAAAGGCCTCTTGAAAACAAAGCAATTAGTTTGTTGTCCCATATATATATATATTTGATTATATAAAATCAGTTCTTTGAATTCATTAGCATTTCAGATTATTTCATCCATGCATAAAGAGAGAAACCACAGGAAAAGAATCCAGACACACATCCTTCTCCCATAAAATTGAAATATATCACATCAAAAACACTACTTCTAAAAATGATAATTTCACGTAAAAGAAACAATAAACTGCACTGGGGGGCACATTTGCCTGCTAAAACTGACAAAAAGCTACAGGATGTCAACAGAGAGCTTAACTGATTGCCTAACCAGTTCAAGATATGTTAGCTTTTTGCACTGAAAACATATTATATTTTATAGAACTGAGTGTTCCTTTACACATACAGCATGCCCAGACACAAAGAGACAAAACACAAGTACAGCTTTTTATTCCACAGTGTGGTGCAGATAATTTGAACTTGTTCTCGGTAATGCTCAAAAAGCTAATACGCTTCCAAATTAGGCTCTTGAGGTTTGATCATGCTCTCATTAGAGGCATTAACAAAACTCTCAGTAATTTTACCAAGAGCCAGGATTTGGTCCTCAGGAAGATAAGAAAACTTAATATTAAGTGTTGCAATCTTCTTAAAAGATATTGTCACTATTCATTGATTTTCAGAACTAGCATCTCATAAATAGTTGGATCAGTTGTTATGATAAGAAGTTCTGCTGATGCCTCCAGCTTTTCTGAGTTTCTTTTTACTTTATATTCTTGTCTGGTAGAAAGATAGATGTTCAATGAACAAGGCAGTTCTAAAGTAATTTTCTTTCATTTTAATTTACAGGTTTTTGTAAGATTGCAGTGGCTGTGTTTAATTTCTAAAAACACAATAATTTGCATACATTAAGAAGGTATGTGTGTGCAGTATGTCATTACTTCTGTCTGCTGCATAGCTTTTCTATATGAAAATAGATTCTGGTTCAGAATTATGAAAAATAACATCTATAAATACTGTAGAGAAAATAAATTAATAACACTTGGCAATTATTTCTTTTCTTGAAACATTAATCAATGGATCTTGTTCAGAACCTGTCTAATTCTCAGCATAAGCGAAGAACAACTGGAGCCAGAAAATATGTCATAAATTGTCACTCCATTTAACTGACAAGAAAACTAAGAATTGGGTCTGTTAAGAGACTTGCTGCCTTTTTTTTTTTTAAATTTTGTCTGCATTCAGAAAAATTCAGGCTTTTTAAAAACCTTCAAACTTCAAACCCCAAACAGAGCTACTGAGTATTGAACAGTGTTAAAGTCCTGCCAGTGTCAGGTTTCCTGATGAAGAGCTAGTGCATGTTCTGGACTGTGTGTGAACATGCTCTGTGCATATTCACTTGCACGATAAAATAATGAAGTAAATTGCATTTATTTAAGGACTGATTACATCAAATAAATGGTTGAAGGTAAATCAGAACTTTAGAAGGGAACAGTAATTATGGCCAGTGACATAGATATCTGTTATGACTTGAAAAAATAGTAGCAAAGTGTATTTGTACGTAGCTCTTTCTCTGTATATGGTGTTTTCTGGCACTGCTGCTGAGTTTAATATAGGGCAGTTCTTTCATGGTGCTTTAGTGCTGCAACACCAAGATAAACAGCAGTCCAGAGTAGCTTCAGTTATAACCACAGCAACAGTTCATCTTCATTTTGCAAGCAAACTCTTTTGGCCTCCTCATAAAAACAAAGATGTCTATTGCCTGGAAGTTATACATTTTTAACCTGAGTGATAAGAATTGCTCACAATTTTGCAAATTAAATCTCTCTAATGACTTATGAAATTAAATTTCTTTCACAGTTCCACTGGAAATTTCTTGCCTGACCTACACCTCGAGTTGTTATTTGGTTTGATTCATGGCTGCACCAAACTAACAGCTCACAGCAAACCTGTAAGTCAAGAATTGCAGTTGACTTCTTCTTTCTGTCTTTTTCAAATAACTGGTTTCTGGCTTTAATCATATATATTTGTCCCTAAATAAAGGAATTATTAAATGAGGTTCTCTAGCTTCTCTTAAACAGGATGCCTGGTTTCTCATGCCTCTTGTCTTGAAAGATGATTCTATGAACCCAAATAACTCACGTCCTTAGTCTATCTTTAACAGAGTTGATTAAGAGGGGACTTGCCTTGATCGAGTTATTCCATAATCAGCTACACAAATGTTCCTTGGCCTCTCTGCTAAAGCATCTCTAGTGCAGCATTTTCAGAGTCACAATGCTGGATTAACATTGATAACAATAACATTTGCACTTGCTTGAGTCTCCTGCTCATGGCACAGGCTGGTTTGAATTTGTGTGCTGCTGCAGAATCAGGCAAACACTGAAGCAGATTAGAAAACAAACTTGCTCTTGGCATCTTAATCGTTTAAAGTAACATCTTTGTTATTGTGTTAGTCACATCCTTCCCAGAGCAAAGGACCATGAAAACTACTGCAATTTTCACATGATACAGACTTTGCCCTTCCAGACTTTGTTTAGTTCAGAATTATTATACAATTAACTATATTTACTTATTATCACTTTTCATCTATGCTCTCTTGTGCCTCCTTAAAGAATTCTGTTTCTGACTCTGGTTCATCTCTAATTCTATTTCCTGACTTTCATGGTTGAACTCCTCTTTTATTTCTCACTGTTCCATTTGCTTGAAATAACAGGTCTAGCACTTAGATTTGGTTTTGTATTTTTGTATCACAGAATCTTCCCATTAATTACATTCACTCTTTTGCAAGTCTCTTTTAGTCTTTTTTTGGTTTGAACAGTTTTCTAACTTGTAGTTACTTGACAAAACTTTCTACTTTAACATCTTCTGGTATTTGCTTTTGGAAAGAGTCTGTGCACCACTGTACATTTAAGGGTAATGTATCTAAAGCCTTCAAGGTCTGACATTTCAGAAACCTCAGGAATACGTCTCTTTCCACTTCCCTTGTTCACCTTTAAAGGAACACCCCAAAAGAGAGATTTGCTGTATTATGCAATGTAAAAATAGATCAACTGAACCTATTGGCTTTAACCTTCATTAATTTAACATCTAGTTCATATCCAATCTCTTTGTCCCTGCACTGTAAGAAGAAGAGTAATATAAGAACTCTAGTAAGATCTCACATATTTAATTTTTTTGTCTTTTGGCTAGAACTGTCCCAAAGTCACTTACCATTTTTATTTCATCCCCCTCTGTTTTTTATTATTCATTTCCTTAGCAGGTGAATTATCACCACTTATCACCAATTAGCATCAATTATCACCAAGCTGGGGACTGGGCAATTGCACTAGAACCATGTGCCCACCTGGAATCACTCCTTTGCAGCAAGAAATCAGAAAAACAGACAAAAAAGACATCCCCTCAGCTCTTCACCAAACTCAGACCTGCTTTCTGTCTGGAACATGCAAATAGCTATTTTAGGTACAGCTCTGGGGCTGTAAGGTATAAAGAGCAAGCTTGTCTCTGACTGCAATAGCTGTCACAGTTCTTCTTGCTCATCAAGCTTTCTCCCACCAGTACATCCAGACAGCTCCCTGCAACTTTCCTACAGTCCAAGGCAACCTTCTGCTGAAGTTTTTAGGGTCTGTCCTGCCAGTTTTTCCCAACAGTGAGAAGAGCAGGGTATATGGCTAAGATAAAACAGGAAAGGCAGTAGTAGCTGAGGACTGATCTGAAAAATCGACCCCTTTTCAGGCCCATTTCACTTTGTGACACTCCTCATCTCCAACAGTGGCCATCATACACTCAACAAACTGTGCTCCAGCACCCTCCTGTCAGACAGCAGCAGCTGCTGAGGGTCTTGCACACTCTGGGTGCTCCCAGCTTTACGTGGGAGACAGTGAAATATCCCAAATATCTCCCATAACCAAGTATTTCAAACTCAGAGGCAAAACTGATGCTCTGGAATATTGAAGATAATCTGATGGAAAAATACCTGACTCCTCTCTAAAATGCTGCACTGCTAAAAGAATGTGGAACACCATTTCCTAGTTCTCTGTAGGTAGATGACCTCTATATCACTTCTTTCACACTGCTCCATTAGTCAGCTCTGCTTTTTCTGGTTCTAACCCTCCACAAAGAATTCTGCAGACTCCTGCTAATTGTTGCAAAAAATTTTACAGCACTGAGAATTAATTCTGGATGACTGCAGTTGCCTGTCACTACGAGTAAAGCCTGGGAGTACTTTTCATGGAACAAAGTTCTCTACCATTAGTATGGTCTTGTGTAAGGATAGAAATATAGTGAATTTGCTGGCAATATTCTTAAAGCTGTTGTTCTAAAACTTCCATAAGGAATTTTTACAGGAAAAAGAACACCACCTTTCTGTTATAAGCCTTCAAAATCATCAAGTGCCACAGGGCATCCGCAGTATAAATCACTTTGTGGGTACCAAGCACTTACAGGAAAATGCTATTGATACATCCTTCTGTTAAGATTTAATAGGATAGATTTGCTTATAAATAATGTGCTAAAATTTGTCACAGAAAAAATAACAATTCCCAGGGCCAATCACTCTTTCTTCTCTCCTTTACCCTTTCTCTCCCCTTTTAATGGATAGATAGATAGATAGATAGATAGATAGATAGATAGATAGATAGATAGATGATATATAGATAGATGTGGATAGATTGATATACATCCAGAGGTGACATCTTGCTCTACATGGAACATGAGTCACCAGACTCTGAAGATAGATATGAAGTACCAAGGGGATGCAGCCAAATAATAAAACCAAAAAGCTTCTTTTTGGTGCAGAAAAATGTTAAATAAAAGGATGCATGTGGAGATCACTTGAGATAAGCAACACAGAGAGATTTTACTGACAAAGAACGCAGCCAAATTCATCCTGTTAAGAGTTGGAATGTTATTTTACCAAAATACAGATAAATAAACAATGGAGACACAAGAGTGATACAGGAAAGCCTATCATAGCAGTGTCTCTGGAGCTCTGTGCCTCCTGAGATCACTCAGAGGCTGGAACTCAGAGCTAGACTTGGAAAAGCAAGCTAGATTTATTACAGTAAAGAGATTATCTAAGCAATCAATAATTTTTTATCGTGATATTACTATAATATAATCCTGAAAATATATATTATATTCTAGCTTGTGAAGAACAGAGTGGTTAATGTGATTATTTAAAGAAGTAAGTAGTGTCTTTGGCATTCAGGATCAGGCCTATCCTTAGGTTATATGAAATATTTACAGGACATGAGCCTCTGAATTTCATTTTGAAGTTGTAATAAAAGATGTCAGTTCTACAAGGATCTCTGGTCTTTGTGAAGTAAGAAAAAAAAAAGAAAAAAAAAGAAAAAGAGAAAATCCTTGAACACAAGAATGGTTTTATTTTTGAGATTAAATTTTTAAAATTATAATTCCTGAATTGTATGACTTTATTTTGAATACATCTTTAACGTGTGCAAATATCTCTGATTCTTCTCTCACATATGACTGACCTGACAGAGAATACTTTATAAAGTTAATTTCTTGGTTTACAAAATAATAGAAAACAAAATTTAAAAAAAATTATCAAAAACATATTAACTAAACATATTAGTTTCACATCTTCCTCATCCCCACACCACAGAGTTCGGATCACCAAATTCTAGCAACAGCTCAAGCCAATGTTTTGCTCTGTGGAAAAGCTTCAGCTAAATACACTTAATCAATGAAAGGCATTTCATCAAAGCAGCAGTAAAAAGAAAAATTTCTATGATAGGGACATTCACTATTATTCAGATAATCACAGCATATGTAGTTTCACATCCCACAAAAATACATTAATTTTACTTATAAACTCTAAGTAGACAGAACTAATTTTTCTTTTCTGTTCTTCAAACTATACTTTATTGGCTTTTTTAATTTTTTTCATTACCTTCTTTCTAACTGCTTCTAGTTTTCGACAAATCAAACCTAAGTGTTTGTTTTTTTAAACTAATTCTGTAAAATTATTTCCTTTTGGAAGTTAAGGAGTTAAGTTTAGGAGCTAAAGCTCTAAAGTTGAAGAACAAATAATAAATTACAGCTCATTAGGTAATCCTGGTCCTATAATTGATATCTCTCAATGCATTTGCTTCTCCCTTTTTACAGCATGGTTACTCATGCTTTATTTTTATCATTTATTATTTACAAAGTGCCATGTGTTCCTCATTCTTCACAAAACAGCAAATGTTCCAGGTCCCTGCCCAGAAAAGCTTAGGATTTATGATCAAAAGGATGTGGACTCCTCTGCTTTGAAATGTTTTTTAATGCTACATCACAGAATAATCAGCAGAGAAGTTAACAGACCATCCCAGTCCACTGCTGGTCAATAAACCCAAGACAACACAGGCCTCATTTGTTACTGTAAAGCCTTAATCCATTTCCTCTCCGTGATTTCCACTGCATTATTTCAGCTCAGCAGAGCTGATCTCTGTATCGCAGTTTGGTACACATCTGTAACACGTGTTTAGATGCTGATTTGTCCTTTCAGCTGTTCCCTGAAATCTGAATAGATAAGGAACTTGGGAAATGACTGTGACACAAAGTTGCATTGCAGAACATGAAGTCTAATTTCTTTTTCATTTTTAAGGTGAAATTCACCAGCTCACACTGAATATCTGGTTTAAATGCGCCATAGGTCTGTAAATATAACTTACAGATCTATCATCTTGCTCATTCAATCCATGTCGGAGTGCCAGAGACAGCTCATTAAAGGCCAGTCAATGGGTTTTTTACTATTCTCTGATATGCCAATGAAGATGATGAAGAAGATGCAGATTTGATTTTTTTTACCACTCTTTTTACATTTGTCCATAGTTGATGGACATTTCATGCTGTGACCACAGAAGTTAAAACCTTTACCTAAGGCTTCTAAACTATTTTGCTCTTCATGTGAAAATTTCAGGTTTTCAATAAGCTTGAATTCTGTAACTTCTGAGACATTATACTGCTGAGAAAACCCCATGGGCTTGAAGTTCTCAATCTTAAAACAGACAAACAATTGATTAAGTACTGTTACAGCTGCAATCACCTGGGATGAGACCAGATAGAGCAGCTGTGAAAACTAGAGGGGCTTTCAGATATGCCAGCTTTTCCTGAGGTCTGTAATAGCAGTTAACTTTAAAAGCACATCAAGGCCTTCTGAGAGAGGGAGCTTCTAGTTTATAGAACATGCAAGTGTTACTAGTAAGAAGGAAAGGAAATTTCCCAGTCTCCCACATTTATTTCCAGATCCCATGCAACTGTGCACTTCCTTCTCTCTCTAGAGAAAGAATTGTTCTTCTTTCTGAAACTACTAGTTCTGATCCTGAAGATCTCTTCGTATCAGCTTCGTAACAGCACTACGTGAGGCCACATCACTGGCTTAGATAACCACATTAGTGCATTTTATTTTCCTTATTATTCTCCAACAAAGACCATATGTATCTCAGTGTCAGCTTGGTTTTATGACTCCAGCAGGACACTGTGGCAGAATCACTTGAAGATGTGAATTTTTTGTAGCATGTTGATACAGTGAATAAAGTTAAAATACGAGCAAGAAAAGAAAGAGGAGCTCAGCTATGAGAAAAAAATTAACTTTGTGACAGTGTTTTGGTTGTAGAAGAAGTCCAAGTCCAGAGCAAGGTTGGAGGAAAGATCCTGTTCTGGACATACAGAAAGTACAGGATATAGTCTCTTCTCAATTCTATCTTTCCCTTTGTGACTAAGATTTAAATTTGTGAGGGGAATTCAAGATGGTGGGGGAATAAATGCAATTTATCTGATCTTGAAGCTAAAATTCAACATTGTCAATCCTCTGTTAAGTTCCTGACTGAACCAAGAAAAGTAACTTTGGTTTGAGGTGAGATGAATTTGCTTTGCATTAGTGGGCATGACAAAAACAGCAACATTTCACTCCAGCTTAAGAGACTTAGTTACGGATCAGAAACCCATTACACTACTCTAGTACAAAAAACCCCCAAAAAACCCAAAACAAAACAAATAAAAAACCACACACAAAGAAAAAAAAAAAAGCACAAAGGGAAAAAAAGGGTTTCAAGAGGTACCAACACAAATTCAACCTATCTCAGCTCATGTTTTTACAGGAAACAGTTCCTCATCTTTTATTTCTACTAACAACTCAGTTCCTACACAAGGGCCAAGTGAGAACTGGTTATAACTATTTATGGCAGGAAGAGATTACTCACTCCTCAGCCTAAAGAAATGGCTTCAGCCATACCTAATGGTTTTTTGTGCTTATATAAACACTCTTCTGACTCCCTTTGGAAATTGCAAATTGCATTTTGAGAACACTGTTTTAGTTAAATGACAAATGATCTTACATTTCTGTTGTCAGTACTTAAAAGTTTCCTCTCCAGTTCATTTAACTTTCCTCTGAGATTCAGTATATTCCTCTGTCAAATGAAGATGATAACCTATATCATCACATTTCAAGCCTAAATTCATTAAAATTTATAAAATTTTTTGCAGTGCTTAAGAGAAAAATGTTACAAAATTTGAAAGCATTTTTGCTATACTAATTAACTCAAGAGTGAGACCTTCATTGAACTGCAGCTCACACTTTGGAGAGATTACAGGTGGTTTCGTAATGTTATTTTGTAAATGTTTTTTAGTTCTGAAAACATTTTAATTTGTTTACTGCAACTGGCACATGTATAAAAGCAAATGGAATGCATGGTGCCATTACAGCTCCCAAACACTTTGGCTTAGCTGACATTAGTTCTTCATATTTTCATCTGAAATTATACAGCTGTATCAGGAAGGAATAACTCACATGTTGCCTTTTTCCCTAAGAAAGCACTGTGAAAATTAACTTGTAGATTATACATAGGAATCATGACTGGAGCTTGACAACTCACAATAACAGCTCAACAGGCTAGAGCAGAAATAAAGGAGAAGTATGGGAGCCAACGGGAGCACTGAGTGCTTGGGAAGGAGCTGGAATTAAGGTGGGCAGAACAGAATTGTTTAGACTGGAATTTAGACAGGACAGCAGAGCTAACGTGCCAGTAATGTCAGAAAATTGAGGTGCAGGTACAGTAGATATTTTGATCACTATTAACTCACCTCACAGTTCTTGTACACTGATAACACAACCAGTTACCATGAGAAGAATTGTGAAGCTTTAATTGAACACTTTAAAGTATCTTTATCCATCACTGGAGCAAAGGCTTCAATATTATACAGTCTAAGTGCATTTTCTGAATCCTTAATGGAAACACCACTCAGTTTTTGAACCAAAGTTTGCATAAACAGTGCTTAAGTAGCAGTTTTCTTGCTCTGATTTATGACAAGACACCCAGACTGGAACATCAGTATTCCAGAATCAGCTGCTGGAAGGGTTTTCAGCACATTAGAAAGAGATATCCTCTGTCTCACAAGGAGCAGATACACACTAGTCAAGGTATCTTTAGCAAAAGGAAACAGCAGACAAGCAGTAATGCAAATTCAGATGGAAATCACTCCATTTTTCAGAGAGAGGCAAGAGATTTTAGAGCTTACAATGCAGAGAGAGAAAGACAGAATCTAAACTTATATCCAAAGAGTCTCCATCTATGCATTTGGTTACAGAGCAGAGCAGGATGACATGCAGTAATCCAAATAAAGTGAGTAAAGGGGACTGCATTTAAAAAATTAAGCTGTTGTCTCCTCCTTGGACCTACCAAGCAGTTTTTTTGCCAAAATACAAATTCTCTGCATGCCCTCCAGCTTCCAGACATCAGCAAGGTTTTTGTTTTTAATCAGCCCGACACTTCCCAAGTTAATTCTTTTTGCCATGAGCTTGTCTAACCAAATCTCCCAGCACACATTGCATCTTCCTCCTTGTCTCATGACACAGGGATCTCACACACTGCCTATATTCTCCCTTGTATCTCAGCAAATGCATAACTCTGCTACACATGATATCTTAATCACTAGCCCTTCCTCAAGAAAAGTTTCAACATCTGCTGTATCTTAATTATAGTATCTCAAGGGACACCAGCTGATTTCCACATTAGTTAGCAAAGCCTTTCTTATTAGGAATTCTTTGGAGGCCAGATCGTTCATCTTAACAGTGTCACAACACAGCAGGTGAAATACTCCGATGCAGCACAGCAGCACAAGACCTATTTGCCTTCCAGCCCTTCATGTGGGATTTACTTACTGAACCTACACCAGAGGAGGTAAATACCTCTCTCCAAAAAGATGAATTCCACCTTGAAAGACGTGGATTTGTTCCATAAAGAGCAGGCCTTTGTCAGGTATAAATTATCATAACACTGTTGTCATGGAGCTATGAGAATTTATCCCTGCTGAGGATCTGCTCCAGGATTCTTCAGCTTTTATTGCTGTGTATGTATTGTTGTAGTGAAAGGTTGTCTGTCATGGTGAAAGCAAGCATAACACAATGATTTGTTTGTATTTATAACTCCATGATTTTATATCTGTTAGTCACTGGGGTTTTTTTTCCTAATCACATCTGCTCTTGTTACTTTCTGAATCTGAAATCCCCCATTAAGATGAGTTGTCAGTAACAGCTTTTTATCAGAGTTCATAACTCTCTGCTGGCTCTGGGACACGTGCAGCTAATGACATGCACACACCTCTGCCCCAGATTACAGCTGAGAAAACAGCAAGAGGGAGGCTGTGTTAATGACAGTTTTAAAGAGAAACAGTGCTAGGAAAGATTAGATGACCTGGTCTAAGTCCTTAGCTTACATGACCAGACAACATCCTTGATGAAGTGAGGAAGTGTTTCTCTTTGAAAATTACAAAAATCCATCATTACCGAGTATTCATTTTAAAGGGGACAAAAAGTGAATAATGAAAACTTGTAACAACAGTCTTTTGAAGCTTTATTTTTAGTCTTTATTCAGTTGCACAACTCCACAGAATCTCTTTTATATAGTTATTTGAGATGAGCAGGCTTATGTTTTGAAATGAGATTTGCAAAAGCACCAAGAGATCTCCAAGTGCAAATCCTATGTCTTTCTGTGAGACTTGTGTTATTGTGTTATTGTATCACTCCTGTTTGCTTTGAAAATGACCTCTCCCTACTCCAGTGGGGTTTTTATTCTGTTACTGACAATCAGGACAGAGTTAGTCAAACTAGCCACACGTCAAAGTAAAAATATTTGCCCTGCACTGGAATCTTATAACTGGAATCTTATATCAGCTTGTTGGCATGGAAGAAATCCTAAAATAAAACTGGTTTACCTGACACTGACACAGTAGAAGGCAGCTTTCAGAGAATCAGTTTATTAAAAGGCAGACTTCAGAGCCCAGTGGTGCACTTTAATCACTTGTTTCACAGATGTGAAAACAGAGACATTTCTCACACAGGCATAAGATGTAATTGATTGTTCTTGCCCCATCTCAGCCTGTTAAATTGATGATTGCTGCTGATGCACATTCTTTAAAGAACATTAAAATCCAGGGTGAAATTTTCGTTCTGTCTGTGCCAATGAATCTCAGTCAAATTTTGTCTGTTGCCATCTACACAGCCAAAAATGTTGATAGATACTATTTTATTAGCAACTGAAGAAAAGATAAAATGCTTTTTCCCCCACTGGAAAGTAAAAATTAATATTTCTGTTACAAATATGCTTAGAACCATTAAATCATGAGCCTGACACACAAAATACTTGTGAATAACTGAAAATCCAAAAGGAAGAATACAGCACAATTTGTTTGTGGCAGATTAGTCTGCCACACTGAGTCTGACATTTAAAAACTCTCGCTATTTAAAAGTTACTTCCTTGCCATTAATCCCGTCTTGCCATTTTTGTAAGAGCAGAAGAAAGGATGAGCTGCTGCTGACATGCTAACATAACTCATGACCCTGCAGCTTTTCCCTTGGCAGGTGTCCATCACAGCTCCCTCCACCAGCCTGTGTGGAATCAAATCAGGGGCTGTTCTTTTATCAGCCAGGTGATGCACACACTCCTCTGCATGGCTGCCTCCCTCGCTGTGAAATGCTGTAAAATGAAGGGATCGTTGTGCTGGCTCTCCACATGACTCTACATCAAACATAAAGAATACCAAATGACTTCAGGAGATGGCCAGCTGGACTGAAAAATTTCAGAGCGAGGACATAAGGATTTGGCCTACTGAGCTGCTGGGACAGACACATGTTCAGGATCCCACCAAGTCAGGTCCCAGAAGAGTCTTTCCTTACCTGTTCCCCTCTCAGTTGTACACATTTTCTATGTGCCAGCAAACAATTCCGCAATTCCTGATCCATGTGACAGCAAATTTTTAATCAACATATATATTTCAGTTAAAAAAAAAAAAAAAAAAGTTGTCATTAGTTAAAATATTCTTACGGGTTGAAATTGAGCATGAATTATGAAAAATCAGCATCTGAGACATGAACTTCTCACTCAGCAGAAAAAGTAATGACTTGGGAGCCAGTGCAGCATAGGAAGGCCAAAAACTGTAATGAAAAAAGCTTTGATGGCTCCAAGGGAACTGAGGAAAGCACATTCTCAGTCTGATATGGGGGGGGGTGTGGGAGATTAGCCCTGGCTTCCCACAAGAACCCTCCCAGAGTGACATCAGCTGTCTAGAGGAAAGGGACTGAGATTCAGGTTGGCCACATGAAGGGTTTCCAGACTGCTGCACTCACACAACACAAAGTACAGCTTGAGAACTGTTTCTGGGTAAGGTGCACAGATGGTGAAAAAAGTGCCTTTAACCTCCCACACTGAGCATGAAAGCAGGATTCTCACACAAACACATGTGTATAAAGAAATATTTTTTTAAGAAATTATTTTGTAGGAAGTTGTTTGGTGTAAAAGATTTCATCAAAGCTTGGGAATCGGTAAGAGCAGGTACTATCCTGTCAGAATCCCACTGAGTAGTCTTGAGTAATCAGTTTAGAGATGACAAATGCAATATTGACACTGATTGATAGTTTGTTCCAATAGCACTGCTATAGGTCCAGTCTAAATCAATTCCTATTGGAAGCAAAATATATTTTTTTCAGGAAAATAAATAAAACACAAGGAATCTTGATTTTAAAAAACTGCAGACAGAGAACCCACTATGATCCTTTAAAAACAAATTCAACAGTTTATTACCACTATTTAAAAAGTGTGCACTTAGAGTCTACCTCTGCCTAAATTCCAACTTGACACCATTTTACTTCTTTATAACTGCTATGTCAAAGTTTTCCAGCCTCATACTCTGTGCCTTATATAGAGACAGGCTGGGACAAATTACCATTGCTTAAACTAAATAATTTCAAGTCCTTGAGTATCGTGCTGCACAGGAGCTCCAATCCATTGATCATTCTCCAAGCCTTCACCCACTTTTTATTCCTTTTTGAAATATGAATCTGGATCTTCACATGAATTCAGCTCTTTGGGAAATTATCACATCACTACTGACACAGGAATAACATAACTTCATGATTCCTGTTTGGAGTTTCTCTTTAGTCCATCTTCATGCCTTTGGCCATTGAGTGACAATGAAACCTCACTGTAATTCCACCAACTATCTGTCATGATGTCCCAAACACTTTTCAATCATTATTTCTCATGAGACACTCATTCATCCTACTAAAGTAATCTAAATTATTTAGAATCCTAGAATATCCTGAGTTGGAAGGGGCCCACAGAGATTATCAAAATACAGCTCCTTGTCCTGCATAATATAGCCCCATATATACATACATATATGTTAAAAAAAACCCCATAGAACCAAAAAACCACCAGCACCCAAAATAAAACAAAAAACAAACAAACAAAAGAAAAAAACCAAAACCAAAATAAAACAAAACAAAAAATCAACCAAAAAATCCCCAAACAAACAAAAAATCCCAACCCAAATTTATGGATATGTTATGTGGGTTTACCTTCAGTTTTACTGAAATGTATATGATTTATGAATCATTTCATACACTAAATTTATTTCCAAAATACCAAGCTTTATTCCATCTACCACTAATTATTTTTTAATAATTTTCCTCTCATTAAAAGAAATGGGCTGCAGAGCATAACCCAACAATCCCTAAGGGAGCCTATTAGATAATGATTCCCACTTTGCATATTAAGACTACCAGATAAGCAGTTTTAGGTCCTTTCAATGTGTTGCCCAGTTGAATTTGCATTATTCTCATTTCTTCATCAAAGGTTGTGTGGTACCATGACAAATGCCCTGAGAAAGTCCATTACATCAGCACTACAACCTTTATGGACCAAACCTCATACATCATACATCATAGGAAAGCTATTGAGTTAGTCAGACAAGTTATATTTTCCATAAACCAATGAGAAATGCCATAAATTATATTATTCCTGATTATTACTTTACTAATAATGTTCCATATCAGTCTTCCATTATTTTGCCAGGGATTGGCACCAGTCTGAAAGGCCTGTAATTACGAAGTCATCCCATTTAAAATTCTGGCACAGTATTTGCCTTCCCAGTGCTGTGTCAATTAATAAAAAACAACATTAACAGTCCAGAGACATTCTTAAGAGGTTCCTTGAATACTCCCTAATGAACATTGTTGGAACTGCTCATCATAAAATGTCTTAACTTGAACAGTAGCTGTTTAACAACCTCCACAGTTAGTGATGAGATTTCCCTATCCCTATTTCTGACTCCACAAAATACCAATAACAGCCCTTACTCTCAAAATGCTTCAAGATCAGTAGTTTAAGGACAATTTATATGAGCTAAATATTTAAGTTTTCTAAGCCTTCAGTGTTGCAGTACCTCTGGAGTGATTAAAAATATTCCTACTTGAACAAAAATCCTTCTTTCTTTTATTTTGAACAGGATCTCATATCTTTTTTCATTCTGCCTACCCAGAATTTATATGGCAACATTAAACCTTCTGCTGCCAGGAAGTCCCCATGTGGAGTCACTCTAAATAGATGTCTCACTGAATCCAGTAATTTCTCAAGGTTTATCAAGTACAACAAACAGTGAAATAGTTAATATGGTAAGAGGACTATGTGTCATTCTGTATTACCAGGAATCACAAGTGGATAAAATCTAATTAAAGGGACAAATTTTCACTTTGAGATCTGAAGAGCATTTTTGTACTCAAGAGAAAAAACCAAAACAAAACAAAAAAAGAACTAGAAAACTTACTTCTAGTTACAGCAGAAACACTAGAACAAACAAATAAACCATTTTAATTTCTAGAAGAAAATAAAGGGAGGAGTAATCAGCAATGCAGACTGATTTTTTTGTACAATAGTGTCATGTATACAACAGCTATAACAGGCAGGCAAAACAGAGTATGTATTTTAAATGAGAACTTTATATCGTCATATAGAGCTGGGGGAAACATGGTCTGGAAAAATCACTGTCAGATAGTTGCTTAGCTCAACTCAGAAAAAATTTATTGATGATTCACTGTCAGACGAGGGTTTTCCTAAGTGGCATATAATCCAGTATTTTGATTAATGATTTGGCTAAAGTAATAGAAAGCATATTTGTTAAATTTGCAGAGAACATCAAGCTAGAAAAGCTTAAGGGAATAAGACAGGGATGTGCTCAGAATTTGAAAACATGTAGATAAAATGGAGGAAGAGTTTTGAATAAGTAGGATACAAGTCAATAAACACAGTGTCAAAAATCCATAATTAGGTAAGACTAATCATCTACACATGAAGAATTTTTTCTGGTCTACTCAGCAAGAGTAGACAAGAGCGCTTCTCCAGTTTGGGACATTACTAAAGCAAACTGGACTAAGGGAAATAACAAGAAAGATGATCAAGATCTAGAAAATCCAACCCATGTGACAAAGTTTAAGGAATTGCTTACTTTTGAAAAGGGAATATTACAGGAGATGCAATAATTTTCTTAAAATGTGTACTCAGCAGCTACAAAGGGAAAGGGAATATATCCTTCTTCACATCATTTTTGGTTAAAACTAAAAGAACAGAGGGTATAGATTTCAACAATGCATGTTTAAGCAAGTCAAGAGCAAAATAGTAAAAGCTTTCAAATAGTAGGATAGTTAAGCACTAGAGCTGATAATCAGAGGGTTGTGGACTTTCCACATTTTGAGACTTTCAATAAGAGGTGGGAAAATCAGCCCAAATATATTTGTTGTACACTGCAATCACAGTAACTGCAGCACAAGTGTACCCTTGGAGATTCTACATCTTCCATGAAACTTTTCCACTTCAAAAAAGAGGCATGGTTGGTTCACAAGTCTGTAGCACTTACTTAGATGGGGCCTTTATCCTTACACTCCATTTCAAAGTGAAAAGTTTGTGTTCACTTCAGCAGAAGCACATCAGGGTCTAATTTCAGGAAAACTTAAAAGCAATGGCTGTTTGGCTGTTGAAAAGGTGTTTTCTTGGGATCTGCAATCAGATGCTTGACAAAAGTGGAGAGACATGCTTTCTCCTTTTTTATTTGTCTAAATAGGCAGATAATCCTTTCTGTGTAAGGCATTTTTGTGTGGAGAACAGTGTTACAACAGATCAAAACCAGCTTCTCTGCAAACAAAGAAAATCCCCTCTGCCAGGAAGCTGACTGTATGGCTGGGCAAACAATTGTTACTGTGATGCTAAGAAACACAAGCACGTGGGATAAAGGCAGGACAGACCAACTAAAAGGCCATTTCCTGTTATAATCTGATGTGGGTGATATGTTAATGCACAACCACGACTGTATCCTCCCTCAGAAAGGCTGCATATTGCAGCATTAGCTTTTGATGAGCTGGAAAGTGGAAAGGTGAACTCAATAAAGGCCCACTCAGAGCTCACCTTTCCAAAGGAAGTTAAAATTTCAAACAAGTGCTTGTTGCATATATGGGCATCAGTGACACAGATTAAGTACTGACTAAAACACAAGAAATTTCACCTCAACATGAGGAAGATCTTCTTCACATGGAGGGTGTCAGAGCACTGGAACAGCTGCCCAGGGAGGGCATGGAGTCTCCTTCCCTGGAGACATTCCAAACCCACCTGGGTGCATTCCTCTACCACCTGCTCTAGGGGAGTTGGATTGAATGATCTCCAGAGGTTCCTTCCAACCTTGAAAATTCTGGGATTCTGTGAAGTAGCAGCAGTAAATAACCTTGCTCCAACAGGTCCCACCACCTGTGAGACATGAGCTGACCAGGACACGGCTGGATGTCTCCTCCTCTGCCCACTCACAGCACTCACCCCACTCCACATAAAACTGGGGTAACAAAGGACATGTTGCACATAAATTAGGACAACAGCAATGGAAACTTCAACTGAAATAGGACTGGGAGTTTGCAATTATGCTGGTTATAATCTGTAATAATTATTCTCCATTCTGCTGAGAAGTTCTAGGCTGGTATTTACTGACAGACACAGAGGTATACGTGAACAAAACTGGTGTGAGTCCAGCATAAAAAAAATTACCTTATTAGTATGCTACTCACACTATTTACAATCCAATTGCTATTTTTTTACTGTGACTTAATGTGGTTTCTACATTGAGTCTTTTTAATTAAATGTTTTATATGCATCGTTAGTAAAACTTTTAGCTTTTTAAAATTAATTTTGGACTGTGTGTTGTTCAAATTTATTATTCATTGAAGTATGTAAAACATCTCAGAAATCTCTTTTACATGCATTCCCTAAACGCATATAAATCACACAATGTGTAAATACACCTAATATAATTAGCACTTTCAAACGTGTGGTTGTACCATTCATACCTCACAACTGCAATTAGAAAACAAAGTATAAAGTGTAATTAGAATCTCTCAGAACTAAATATTAAAAATCCTTAATTCTATGTTATTATTAAAATTTAAGATTATTAATACATTAATTTTCACAGGGTTTGCTCCTCACTGGAGTCTAAGAATAAGCTAGCTTATTTTCAGTAGTTAATTTTTAATCAGCTCCATGTTTTCACAAATTAGGCAAATTATTCTCAGTTAGCAGAAAATAGTATTAATGAAAATATTTATTTTCATTAATGTTTGTAAAGCTCTATTTCTTAATCAAATATAGACATTAGATCTAAATGAACCCAGATAGTTTCCCTGTATACAAATTACTTATCTCCATGGCTATATGAGCTACTAGTCTGGTGTTTTATACAAGGTACGTGCTCCAGAACATAAATCTATTATTGAACAAAGCAGCAAATCTGTGTCTTTATGGCCAAACACAACCTGTTGTCACACATGAGATTTGCATTTTAAACTCTTTCACTGAACACTTTGTTGTGTAAGACACATTGAGTCTACATTCACTTTTCTACATGGAATGTGCAGGTCTGTCTATAATTACACAACTTGCTTGATAAAAATCATGCCTTGCCCTTGCCTTGTGGCTTCTCGGCATGGAAACCACAGACCTTGCCATTCCAACCACCACGTTAATGAAGAATACTAGAACAGATGTTGTTAACTTGGAATCTATGTGCTTTGTCTTGAGCAGTTTTAGAGGCAATGATTTAAAAGTATTTTTTTTAATTTCCAGGATGACGTAAACATCAGGAAGGCCTAAAGGAATGTAATATCTACCACCTCCCAGGGGGAGTTAAGTATCGGGGTTTTGACAGTAACTAGGTAGCTGCCAGATTCTCCAAAAACATCTTATGCACTTTGTGTTTCTGAAAATGCCCCTGCACTCCCATTACTCTCTTCAGGATTCTTAATAGCCCCAGAAATGTATTTGAAAACAAAATCTGAGTATTTATTTGTAAAATAAAGGATTTTTATTTGACTTCCTTCAGAATTTCCCCTGGCAATTTAATATTAATTAAAATCTGTTGAGCCATATGGTGACTCTTCTTTTTCTTAACAAACATTATGACTTTCCTGTTTTCTACCATGATTTTTCCCATTTTTGCCATAACAAACAACAAATCTTAGAGAGCTCATAGCACACAGACATCACTGGTTCAAATATTAATGCAACTGCACAAACAGACCAAAAGGGACCACAATAGAAAAATGTTTTCAAAGCATTTTAGGCAAGTGAACCTTGTGTGAATAAATATGCACTGTAACAAAACTGACTTTCACATTCATAAGTAGAGCAGAGTCACAAAGAGCATGGGTCGTGGCACTCATCTTTTTCTAAGCTGTAAAGAACCTGCATTTATATTTAAGGTACAGAATTACACATCAATGTTTTTTGTGCAACCCATCATTGCATTTTTTAAATTGCACTATAACTGAGCAATAAATATAATGCACTGATTCCAGATTAGACGGAAACAATCTTGCTGAAGTTTCTTCTCATGAAGAGCGAGAGCAAAGGCAGAGTTTGCACCTGTGGAACCACAGCACTGAGAGTGTGGCTTGGACTGAAACATATTTGAAGAGCAGCTCCTTAAGCAGATACCCCTGCCATCCATCCATCTCTGTATCCATCTCCCTCCATCTCTCCTCTGCACCAACTGCTGCTTTGCCAGCTTTCTCACTCACCAGTGCCAAGTGATTTAGCCCCTGGTAAAGAAAAAGGCAAAAGCTGGATCTATCTGGCTTTACTGGATCTGTCAAATCCTGCCAAAATGTGACATCAATATGTCATTGCATCAAAAAATTGTGAAATGAATGCACCTGCTTCTGATGCATTAGGAAAAATGCCTGTTCCAATACACACTATAATATTAGTCTCATATCTAACATTTGGATCTTGATGAATTCTATTTGCAAATAACGTATCATGAAAAATAAAATAGCATGAATAATTACTCCTGAATTAACAGTTTTTCTTACTACAAGTGGACTTTTTCATATTCTGTAGGAAAAACTTAAATTATTATGCATATTCTTAGATTTAGAAAAAATAAATAATGCTGCACACTGGTGTTGACAAATTTCACCCAGCTTCCCCCCTGAGAAAAACACAAAAGCCTTTACTTAAAACAACAATAAAAAAGGACATTTTCAAGTGCTTTAGAAACGTTCAGCTACTATAGAAACCTGCACACTACCACAGGAATGAATAATCTGGATCTACTGTAGCCAGAGTGAAAAAGTGCACCTTCAAGATTACTAAAAGCTTAAGAGTCTAATAAATCTCTGTTCAACAAACAGCAAAGGCACCAGGGCTCCAGGTTTAAATAGGACTCACTTTTTTTCATCTAGACCTAAACTTTCTTCTAAATTGAGCACAAAGCCAGCCAGGTATTTATATCTGCAAAATATGTTCTCTGTATTTTGTATATTAAGTGAAGCCACAAAAATTCAAATCTGATACTTCCATCTAAGTGCAGTCACCTTATGTATTACACAGTGAAGTTTTACAGTAATACATGTCTAACATGTATGGACAATCCCAAAGAAATATTTTAAGCTCATCAGCTCTTAATTGAGGTTTTCCAAGCAGCTTAAGGGATTTAGACAAAAAGTACTCATTTCTTATTTCCTTTTATCATCGATACGTGGCTAAACTCCTCGGCTACTCTGAAAATCTCAGTGAGCTGGATACATATTCACTGGATGTAAGAGAACTGTCACTTTTGCTATCTATCTAAAAAATAAAACCCTTAAGCTTAAGTGAAAAAAATAATTGGATAGATTTTGCTTGTGCCATCACTGATGACTTTACGAAGTCGTGTTCTGCAAAATTCCATTTTTTAGCTGAATGGGAGCAGTTCAAAAAGGCTTATTTAGTCAGCTGAAATGAGAGCTGTGATGATACAAATGTGCTGGTTTCAGGAATAAGAAATCTATTTTGCATTGCTCTAGTACTGGAACATGCTTAAGACTGGATTGCTCTGGTCTATCAAAAGCATCATAAAGTTTTGTACAGTTTAATAGTAAAACTTAGGAGCTCTGAGCCAAGAAATTACAAAATCTAGCAAATTTCAGGCGCTGAATGTTTCCTGTGCTACTGAGTATAGATACACTGTGTAGGACAGAAATTTACAATGAAATTGAAGCAGCTGCTCCTTTTAGCAGATTAGAAGTTTAAGGTTTGAGCTATGGGAAGAGGAGAAAAAAGCTGGATCCAAGATGATGCAAGTGTCTCCTGCAGGATTTAGTCAGGCCTGTTGTGCCAGTTTGCAAGGTCAGAATTTTGCATGTACGGGCCAGTGCCAGATTTTTGCCTATATAACAGTGTCTTTGGTAAGTGCTGCAAAACGCTACCAAGCAATGCCACCGAGCCGGAACGAGAGTCTCCTGATCTTTTCTGGGAATCGCAATCCATCACGTTTGCTCTTCACACGCACAGCTCAAGGTAGGGCCCGGCCCGAGCACATCACTGAAATCCGGCTAATTACGGCCAGGGAGCGGCTGGGAGCGAGTCCCGCTTCGGAGGCAGCGACCATTCCCGGGATGCGCTCCCTGCGCGGTCCCTCTCCTTCCACGCGGGGAGGTAAAACTCTCGGCTTCGTGTGCCACATCCAGGTTTTGCCGTGTCCTGGCTCCGGGACGCTCCGATTTTTGTTGTTGTTGTTGTTATGCTTTAGCAGGGTTTTTTCCCATGTGTTTTTTTTTTTTCTTTTTTTTTTTTTTTTTTCTTTTCTATTTTTTTTTTTTTTTTAATGCCTGCAATGGGATCGCCAGCCCCCGGCGGGGCGGTGGGGCCGGGGCAGCGGGGCTCCCCCGGGACCCCGGCGGGCTCCGCCCGGTGACCGCGGAGCTCCGCGCGTTCCCTGGATGCTGCTCTGCGGAGGGAGGGAGGGAGGGAGGGAGGGAAGGAAGGAGGGAGGGGAGAAGGGAGGAGAGAAGGAAGGAGGGAGGAGGGAAGGGGGGAGGGAGGGAAGGAGGCCGGGGCTGGCGGCGGGAGGCGGGGGAGGGCGGCCGGGGCCGGGGCCGCCAGGCCGGGGCGGCTGCAGCGGGACGAGGCGCGGAGCGGAGCGGAGCGGGCGGAGGGACAGGCCCGGCAGCAGCAGCGGCCCCGCTCCGCCCCGCGGAGCTCCCGCCCGGCAGCCCCGCAGCCGCCCGGGTCCGCCCGGGTCCGCCCGCCTCGCCAGCACCCCGGCAGCGGGAACAGCTCCCGAGCAGTTCGCAGCTCCGCATCCGAGAGGGAAACACAGCCGGAGAGGCGCGGAGGGGAGAGGAGCGCAGCGAGCAGCTTTGGGTTACTGAAACCAGTACAGGAGCTGCCAGGACAAACTGAGCTTTTGCCAAAAATAGCTCTTTCGGGGTTAGGCTTTTTTTTTTTTTTTTTTGCTTTTTTTTTTTTTTTTTCCTTTCTTTTAGTCGAGCGCCCAGCAGAAGTGCCCCAACCCCAGCGCACACCCAACCTGTCGGCCTGAGGGGCAGCTGAAGCAGCCAGAGCAGAATGTACCAGGGACACATGCAGGTAAGTGGCTTCCAGCAGGATGGATGGAGAGGGGAAGCCTCGGAACGGGCTCCGCTGAATCGCGGCTCCGTGAAGTTTCAGTGGGTTGAGCGGAGGGGAGATGCCACCCTGGCACTGTGCAACAAGTGACCTGGTGCAATGTGACCGTGGCACTCCAGCTCAGGGCTAAAGGGAGCAGCTTGCCTGGGGCTGGCGCTGCTCGAGGGGGAGGATGGCAAAAGGGTTCTGTCAACTTTGTAACTAGGTGAAGTTCTGTGTGTATTTATCCGTGTGTGATGCCTGCTTGTTCAAACAGATTCAAGGGAGTATTCCAGGGCAAACATTGTTATGGCATGCCTTAAGTGACACATGTCTCCTGCCATCCTCTTGATGCATCTCTTCCTGTATGTCAAGTGAAGGGCAAACAATAAGGGAAAAAGACAGAGCACTTGCTTTGCAAAATCTGCAAAGGTTTCACACCACACTAAAACCGTCGCTTTGCACAGTGCGTTGTGTTTAAAGGTGATGGATTTGTATTCTTCCCTCTCAACACGGGTTGAGGATTGATTTTGCTAAGCCCCAGAATGACTTTGTAGAATGAATTCAAACACATGGCTAGGAGACTAACATTTTAGGCAGAATTATTTTCTCATGATCCTATTGATCCTACATCACCTTGGCAGAATACGCCTCTCCTTGATAAAAACATACAACTGTCTTGGACGTGATGGCTTTAACCTTGACTCCCGCTCTCCTTCACATAGCTCTTCCTTGGAAAGCCAAGCCTGTTTTGAAGGAGGAAGTGCCAAAGTGGAGTAAAGGTTTACACTGATCTCCCAAATACATTTCTTTGCTTTGGACCCAATCTGGCTTTTTGTTCACTGCCAGGAACGATGAAATGCTTTTATCACGTACCGTGGCACCAGCCTTGCATGTGGTGGTGTTTGTATTAAGGCTGTTTACAGAGAAACTGCAGCTTTACCAAGTGCAAGCTGACCACTTCTGTTTGGTGTGATTCTGCACAGCATTTAAATATCTGCTGAATGATCACTGGGGACATTAAACTTCAGTCAATGTCAGACACAGGGTTGTGTGCAAAATATGTGAGTTAAGCGGGGACTCTGATTCAGCACTGCTTTCCAGAACTGAATTATAGCAGTTACTCTTTCGTGTTTGTGTTATCTGATCCAACAGTGATAAATAATGTGTCATCATACTGCTTTTAATAGGAGAGCAAACAGGTTTGAGCAAGATATGTAATCGATGGAGTATACGAATTAGCCTTTATTTCTGAAAATAGGGTTAAAACACAAAACCAGTCCTATAACTAATGATACTGAGTTGGACATGGCCAAACAGGTATTTACACTCTTAAGAAAGCAGAAGTTCTTTGCTATGAGTTATAGATTGCAACAAATATTAAAGGAAATCTAATGAAATCTTGAGGTGCCTGGCAGCACTTTAAATTTTCTGAGTCATTAAAAGGGTAAAATCAAACTTGCAATGGGAAAATAAGATCAAAACATGCAAATGTATTGTGACTGATGTCCTTTAATTTTTTTCTTTCAAAACATTTTGATTTTTCTAGCCCAAACACAATCAAATTCTAACCAAATTCTTTTAAAAGGTTGCTGAACTAAAAATACTATTCCTATTGTTATCATTGTTAAAAATAAAACCCCACCCAAGTTCATCACTCAAATAGATAACACCTAAAAAGCCTAAAGCCTTAGGAGAGATTTTTATGTTTAGTTATATCTTTAATTAGAGCCTTTAAGTGAGTCAGCCAAAGACACTACAGGGCTAATTTCTTTGCAATGAAATGATCTAACGCAATGTTTATTAAACCATGTTGGAACATAAACTATCAAAGTTACCATACAGTTTCAAACCACACACTAATAAAAATGTAGGCACATTCTAAGCATTACAGGTCCTTTCTCGCTATCCAAGATTCTTGTAACCCTTTTACTAATTTAGGGAAAATTATTGCAATTACCAGCCAATCTAAAATAGGTTGAACCATAAAACCATCCAAATTTGGGTAGATCAAGTCAGACACAAAAGTCAGTACCCAGACTTCTAAACAAAAGTAATCTCATTTTTAAAGCACTGAACGCATACAGAACTTACATTTCTTTGAGAGAAACTGGAGTATTTAGCTGGGTACTTAAGCATCTAACTTAATACATCCAAATGCAAAGTGATGTGCCAATGTATAATACCTGTTCCTACACTCTTGAAAGTTACAGCCATCAAATGTAGGATCTTCCAATCATAATTTCCCTTTTTTTTCTAGTGTTTTGTTCTCAGATGCAAAAGTAAAATCTGCGGAATTAATTCCATAGTCCAAGTACTTTAAAAGATGTTTACAGAGCCCATGTTTTACTGATACCCTGCTGTAACTCAGCTAATTCTTGGAATACTTCTGAAAGGGGAGGACATTAACAACTGCAACAAGGTAATAAGCATAATTACAGAGACTGGGAATTGACCTATCTTGAATAGGCATCAAGCATTATCAGCTTCAGTGGGAATTTCTGACTAAGCTCAATAAATTCTGCAAGTGTACATGAAATACACTTTGCGTTTAAGCACTGTTGAAGTCCAGCACCTGAAGTACTTTACATCAGGCCACAATGTGTGTATCTTTTCTTAATTCTTAGCTTATAGTACAGATTCAGCTTCTTGGGTTGGTTTTTTTTCTGAATCCCAGAAAGTCACTTTATTCATTCCAAAGATGCAGGTTTAGGTTTCCCTCTTACTGTTTTACAAATGAAGCCTCACAACACAGAAATACAAGAGGGGTCCTGAGCTCAAATTCCAAAGACAGTTTAAAAAAAAAAAACTAAAAAGAAGGTATGTCCTGTCTTAACATTTCCAGGTACCTTTCTGTGAGATCAGCTATTGAGTTACTCGAGCACCACGCACTTTCACATCAAACAAGAGGAGAAAGGCGAAGCTGCCTTCCACAGGTCCAGCACCTCAAACAGAAATGAGATGCAATACAGTGTCACAGGAGCTCTTTTAAAGCTATTTCACCACCACAATGAGCTTAAGCATCTGATTTAGCCCTATTTACCAACCGGTTCTGTTCACGTAGTGACTGTCTAAAACAGAGCAGGGACTGACGTCGGTCCTAAGGCACGAGCTGCCTCCTGGAGCCTCAGCCCTCGAGGTGAGGCTTTTGCATGAGAAAGAACTTCAGATGAGGTGCACAGATTGTTTGTCTACAAACACACCACTTCAGTTATGTCTGAAGTCCTCTTTAATTCAGTAAATGTAGTCTCTGACAGGACGAAACCTGATGGATACGGGAGCACACCCTGGGATTCACAGATAAGGCAAAAGAACCAGGTCTAAATGCTAAACTGTACAAGGTGAAAGAGAGAGTATTTCTCTCTTGGGACAGTGTGTGCAATCCAAAGTGTGCTGTTTTCCATCTTCTTCAACAAAGCAGTAGCAGACCAGATGGAAGCAGAACACAAGCTGAGTTCAACCCCCAATCACTGCTCTAAAATGTCTGTCATTTTAACAACCAACAATAAGAAGTTTTAAAGTTTTTACAGTATATTATATGGCTGGTACCATTACCTCCCTTTGAATTTTATGAAAGTTCTATAAATGGGTGGAGGGTAAATTGCAATAATTTTCAGCAGCATTTGGCTTCCTATGAAGTTCAAAATAAATGCTTTCAAAACTGTTTGCCTCGATGCTGTATATAGTCAGCTTTCCCCAGCACAAATGCTTGAACAGAAGAAGTGCTTTGCCAAATGTTGGCATGGGGTTTTATATATGGCAGTGTTATGTTTCAAGATAGCTTAATTTAGACAAAGCAGAAATCTTGACCACACATGGCTATCAGAGCTCCTCCGGCACTTTCTCGCAAGAACAGGCTTGTTAGTCATGATGCCTTGGCCAAGTTCCAGATCGGATAGTTTGTCTCCTAAACTTTTAATTGCATGGGCAATCAACTTCACACCCTTAATTCTTGTGTTGAGTTTTTGATTACCTAAGATATTCAATAGTCTACCATTGTCGTTTCGTATTTACATGAAATAATCCAGATTCATCATTCACATTTCAGGAAGATTTCAGTTCTCAAGCACGTACATGTATGAAAGTAGTGGGTCAACAGAAAAATAAGTATGCACACATGGAAATTCTTGCAAGATGAAACCTCGAGGGCTTCACATGCTTTAGTGGGCCTGAAAAGTGTTACTAAATATTTTATAAAAAAACATTTTTGCACTGATTTCTCAACACTTAAGACAAATCTAACTCACTGGGAAACAGGGAAACAGAACAGCCTCAGGATTCACTGCAGATGCAAGTCCCATTTCTACTTACTTGGCAACCTGTTAAAAATACTGTAATATTGTTGGCTACCTAAAATAAATGAACCCCAAGCTATTCATCAGTTATGAATAAGAAAAAAGTCGTATGCATTTTTAGGTTAATAAAACAGCTCACAAAGAATACACACAGCATAAACTTGAATTCAGTGCTAAATTCCATCTCTGCTCAGCTGTTAAGTTCAACATAAACTTAATAACTTCAAGCTACAAAATTCTAAAAATATGGGCACATAGTTGGGATGCTAACTGATGCCTAGTGATGGCAATGAACTAGCCTAGCTAAAATTCTTTCAAGATAAACTGATAATTTTTTTTACAATCCTTTCCTAAAAGTACTCTCAACAGTAGGGCAGTCTGTGTGTTGGTATGATTTCCATTTTGTCTTGATATTTTCCAGTTAATTCACGAGCAGCTTTACGAGTTTTGAACAGCGGATTATGAACTGCTTATAAATGAAAAAAAAAGCTAAAAATAATGTGCTCATTTTCATAGAAAGAAGTCCATTCAAAGAAAGTGGTGATATACAGCGTTTGGCGAAGGCGCATTCCAAAACTGTACAAATTGTGAGCATTTGTAACGCTGGTAGAGAGGAGTGTTCCTTGAAGCTGTTAGGGAGTTTTACAAGAGCCTAGCAGAAAATCTTGCAAAGGCTCAGAAATTCTTGGCACATGGTATATTTTTACTGGGTGTAAATGAAGAAGAACTCGTACTAACTAAGGATCCACCCCTCTATCTTGGAATTAAAATTCATTCAAAACATAGAAGAACAACAGTCCCTAGCACTGACATACATTTATGTAAATGTTAGTCTAAAGCCACTATGTAGCTTTCACTAAGGAGGCACTCTTTACTCAGGAATCATGCTGGGGGGTTTTTTCTACCACTACTGTCACCATTTTCTGTGCAAAGGAGGAGTACAAAAGGTTGGGATAAAGTCCACGAGTTAGACCAGGATGAATTGTCCAAACAGAACAGGGTGCATGAAAGGATGAAAAAATAAGGAAACCACATAGACAAATTTACAGTTCCCTTCAGGAATTGTGGTCTCAAACTCAGCTGTAGAATAATTTGTAATTTCTAATAATCTTGTTTCTAAGCAAGCTGATTTTCCAGAATCTTTAAAAAAAAAAAAAAAAAAGGTTTATGTATAAAGCAGTTCCATTTAAAACCATCTATTCAGCTTAACTTGCTACCCTTTTTGCAACAGTTCAAAATGAAAATGGTAAAAGAATTGGAATAATATTTGGAATTAATCTACTCAGCACAGGAATTACGTACTAGTTATTTGCATATCACAGAGTCTTAAGTTTGCATAGTCTATTTCAGAAATAGCTGATCCTGCAGAACTGAACTTGTCTTCCAAATCAGGTGTCATGACATGTAAACTAGGAGGTCACTTTATGTAGTTATGCATTTTCGTCATTGTCCAATAGCATTACCAACAAAATGCCTAAGGATCATAAAGAGCATATTCAGCAAATTCTTCTACCAGGTTAGGATTATTATAAACAGTCTAATATTTCATTGCTTTCCTCTCAGGCCTTTGAAATTCTGAGTCATTGGTACATGAGTTTTACTTCCAATGGTTTATTTGCATATAAATAAAGTAAATTCTAAAATAACAAGTAACTTATACTGAATGGAAAAAAAGTCCATGTCTCATCAGATTGCCTATGGCCAGGAATAGAAAACACATCCCAAAGTTTAACATTAGCCCCTGATTTTGATTTTCCCAGAGTTTGCACAGTAAGTCTTGTCTCAGCATTACTGCAGTTCCTCATAAACATTTTGTACTAAACTTCCATCAGGTTGGCATGGTAGATGTACACCTTGCCTGCCACCCCACTCACACAGATTTGCCACTATTGCTTCTCTCCCATTCCTATTTGTTCATTTTCTCCTCCTTATCTGAGTTTGAAGGCTTTCATGGGACGTTTTGCCTCCTGCTCCATTTGGGCCGTGGCTTCATTTCTGCTTCCAACAGTGGGGCAGCCAAGCCCAGCCAGGTCATGACTGCTGTGAGCAACAGGGTCTGAGTCACCTCTCAGCAGCACTTGGTCACAAGGCAAAGATGCCCTGCAGTGAAGTTCACTGCCATGAGCAGAAAGAAGCAAACTGATGGTGGAGGACTCTACTGCGAGCAGAGCTCCCTGCTCACACACTGAGTCTGGATTGGGAAACTGCAGGGGAACACCACGAAAAGGGAAGTAGCCAGCTTTAAAAAAAAAACCTGACTTTTTGCCTAAAATCACTCCAGCATGTTTGCAGGGTAGGCCTATGTCCATGGACCTGCTCTTCTCACGTGCTTGTCTATTTTGGCAATACCTACAGAAAAAGAACCGCGCTACAGTCTTTATGACTTCATAAAATGTTCATGTTCACTTGTCTTAGGGCAGTCTACTGCCTTCTGGGAACTTGGAAAGTTAATTTCATGTCATTTCCTTAAAACACTTCTTGTCCTAATATGGATGCTGAATTTAATACAAATTACCAACAACCTTGGACAGCATTTTCCAATAAGCGTACCAAACAACAGCTATGCATTTGGAACAACAAAACCATATGTGACAAGGGAAGTACTGCACAATGAATTCAGACAAACAATCTTTCTTGATCACATTAAGACTTTGTTTTCTGTTACAAAATACATAAAAGAAATTCAAATACTCTTATTTGTTGACACTTAGTAATGAGACTTTCAGAATTATTTTGACATTCATTTGCTATCAATCATTTGCTTTTATAGATTTCAATAGTTTTCAAAAGCTGGAGACACAAACTTTAAAATTTGCCTTACTAATATTAGGACCAGCTTTGCCTTTACATGTAAGTGGAAATTACACTGATGTAAAAAAAAAAAAAAAAAAAGAAAAAGAAAAAAGAAAAAAAAAGAATTATTTCCTTCCAAGCCTTTTCCATATTAATCTCTGTTTTCCAAATGTCACCAATTGGGTTCCAAAGTTACAGTGTCAAGTAGGGAGTACACATGTCCTGTATTGGGAAAGGAGAGCTGTCACAAAGTGCATTTTCTAACTAATTGATGTATCAAGAAAAAGGTTCAGGGTCTCTTATTCACTGTTCATTAAAAATCAATTGAGGGATAACTTGACCATTTAAGCCTACCCTGAAATATAAGGATACGTTTCTCAATTAGTAACACTGAATATTAGAGTTTAACTTCACAGAGTTACCAAAAGTCTGTTTTGCTAATATTAATATAGGAATAAGCAAAGACTAAAACAAATAAAAGCTTTTTGAGACATTATGTAAGACTGAGAGTAAACATCACATTTTGATACAACATTAATCTGTCAGAACCTTTTAAAGTCCTGATAGGAAGATCTGAAAAAGAAGGTCTGTGGTATTTTATGTAGAAGAACAGATTCATACTATTTATGTTAAGCAGAAGGATGGCCCTAGTTTTCACTGTGGCCTTGGACACCATTGTCATAGGAGCAATGACAGAAATGTCACAGAAGTGATTATTGAAATAAAAAATACGGTTTGACATGTTTCTCATCAATGTGACAGGTTTTCCTGCTGTCATTCATGGAAATTTAACAAGGAATATAATTTTCCAGTTGCAGGCTTCAGATATAGATGAGATCTTTCATCTTTTGCTCTTTGTTGTCTAACCCTGTTCAAGAACCAGGACAATTTTAAGACGGCTTTGAATAAGGAATACAAGGAAGAATGTTGGATAAAAGAGGAAAACTATGGTGTACAACAGACAAAAACAATGCAAAAGAATGCAAACTAGGAAGGAAGTGCTGGTTTTGCTCTGAGTAGCAGAAAATATAGTTAATATTACCACTATACTCAATCCAGGTAATGTTGCACAACGTGGCAAGGTAAATACAACTGGAAGGGATGCACAGGATTGTCTGAGCCTGTGCAATAAAACAAAGAAATCTGAATTATTAGAAAACAGCTGAATACGACACAGAAATAGTGAAAGAATAATTATCCCTGCAGCACTCACAATAAAAAATTATGTGCAGTTCAGGAAAGACAGAAAACCAAAAGTGTTGGTCACATTAGGAACATGGATCTCAAAAAAAGTGAGCAAAAATTTTGTAAGAAGCTTCAGAACTAATATTTTCAATTGTTAGATTGTTAAGGCTGTGCCAGGAACACACAGGGAATGGAGATAAAACAGAGATAAAATGGATATCTCCATTTTTCCTTTCCTTCCTCAAAGGCAGAAAGAAAAAGTACAAATTGTCTAAAATAAAGCTTATTTAGATCTTTAAATTATGTTAAAACAACCATTGAAGGTTTTCAGTTTTATGATGAAGAAGGGGGAGGAGAAGCAAAACATACTCTAAGTGGCATTTGTATTAGGGATAACCCGATTTATGGTGCAAACCCAAAATGGTTACGAGGGTATGAATTCTGCAGCTATTACAAGTGTGTGAAGCAAAAGCTCATGCAGAGGCACTCTATACAGTCTCTACCCCAAAATGCTGATGCAACCAGTATATTAAATTGAAGGCTTGGCAGAAAATACATTATAGTCTAGTTAGGAATCCAAATAGAACAAATATATCCAGATTTAAGATTAGGTGAGAAACATGGTAAGACAGCTAGCAGCCCAGATACCCACGTGGCTATCCATAATCTTTAAAGGTCTATAGAACAGACTTTAAGGAAAATTAAACAAACATAGACACACACACAAAAAAAAAAAATTGAAAAAATGCTATTTGCATTTATCAAGAAAAGATAATGTCAGGCTTCCCTGACAGCATTTTCTGTTATTGTAACTGGGATTTTAGGTAAGGGAGGCATAACTGCCTTGATCTATATGATCTTTGGTAAGCATTTGTTATAGTGCCACAAAAGAAATTACTATTGAAGCTGGAGAAAGTAAAGAATAGTAGTGAATCTGTAAAGAGGACAAGAAACTCATTCATGGGGAAATGAAAAATAGAGCATTAAAGGAAGGACTGTCAGACTGAGGAAAGTTTGATAGGGAAGGTCTGTGTGGATGACGTTTGGAACTGATATCTGATGTTTCACACATAAATGTACCAGAAACAGGAAGGTGGTGACTACATTGGTTGATTACTCAGTGCTGGGAAACATTGTCAATATTGGGAAACATCACCAGTACTGACGAGTTTCGGGTCACTGTACAGAGGGAACTGTCTGTACTTCAACAATACAACACAATTAAATTTCACAGCACAGTGTACTGCTGATCATCAGTAACAAAAAATCCCTACCCTAAGCCATGAACTATCATTTAGAAACTATTAAGAAGAAAGACTTGCACGTACAAGATGGCTATAAGTTGTCAATATGATATATCCATAAAAAAGATAGATGCAGCTCTAGTTTTAGAAGAGTTGGGCTTTTTTTCCAGAATATTCAAGAAATGCCAGTTGAAAATGCCACTAGCAGATTTTCAGTTGAGAATCTTGTATAGAAGAGAGTAATGAAAACAGGTCCAAAGAAGGATGATAAAGGAGAAGTCTGTCTTGAGAGAACAGACCAAAAGATTTTGGCTTATTTTGTTGAACAAAATGACAGCTCAGCAGGACCATAATCACAGCATGTAAATGCATCAGGGAGATAAACACCAGATATGGAAAACCCCAAATTAGCTAAGGACAAAACTGGCACGGGAACAAATGGATATTAACTGGCTGTGAATAAATTTAGGTTGGAAATTAGAAGAAGGTTTCTGATCATTAGAGCAATCAAGACTTCCAGTAGCCTTCCAACTGGAATAGTGGAGGCAAAAAACCTAATTACTTTAAAGATGAAACACAATCAATTTATGAGAGATTTGGTATGACATGCTGCCTATGGGACCAGAAGATTGAGCTTCAATAACCCAGCAAAAGCATCCTCCTTGTCTTCACAGAATCACAGAACAGGTCAGGGTGAAAGGGACCAGAGTGGGTCACCTGGTCCAACCTCCCTGCTCCAGCAGGGTCATCTCAGAGCACAAGGCACAGGATTGCGTCCAGATGGTTCTGGGATATCTACATCAGGGACTCCAAAACCTCTCTGGGAAGCCTGTTCCAGTGCATGGCCACGGCACAGTAAAGAAGTTATTTCTCATGTTCAGGTGGAACTTCCTCTGCATCAGTTTTTGCCCATTGCCTCTTGTTCTATTGCCTGGCTCCATGCTCTTGACATCCATCCTTCAGATATTTATACAAACTGATGAGGTCCCCTCTCAGTTACCTCTTTGAAATCATCTTCAGAAACCTTTCAGAAGTCTTCCTAAATTTCTTTGACTTCAGCAGAGACAAACCCTGACTCTTGTTCAGAAAGACCAAAATACTCAACTTCAAGAAGACAAAAGTCTTCCTATTATGGTTGTAGAGGGCTTGACTGCCTTCACAGCTTCATTAACCTCCTGCTAATAGACCCACGCAGGCAGTGACAAATTAGTCTCACTTTGCCTAGTCCAAAACATCATTCTGACTCCTCATAGAGCTGAGCTCTACAGTTTGAATACTCTCTCTGCCAGCTTCCTTATCAACTCTCCCACTCAGCTGAACTCGTAGTTTTGCTTCATATAAAACCTTAATAATCAGAGGAAATGTATTTCCCCCATGCAGATAAACTCAGTGGTTCATGCCGGAAACATTGAAGCTTTTCACCATCTTGTATTCATGTTCCTGCAAGCAGGCACTGAGGGTTTGAAATCACCAGCTGTGTTAACACTGTGTAGCAGTGAGCTTAAATTTATTTCAATAATAGACAAAGTGTGTGTGCATGAGGATCTAAACTAGAATCCATCAGATCTAGGAGGGATATTTTTCCTGGCCTCGACAGAGCCAGGACACAGCTTTTTCTCCATATGACTGCCAGCTCACTTTTCCCTCTTGCACTCCAAAACTAAATGCAATGGTTATTATTTAGAGCATATGGTCTTAAACAAGAGAATGGGTTCTCTGTTTTGCAGTCCCAGTTAAGAAAAAAGTACTGAACTCACTTTGGACTGTTCTCTTTGAAGGGAATCACAGAACCACACCTCAGAGTCAGTCCTACATGCCTTCTAGTAAAAGACTGAGTCAGAAAATTATTTTGGGGTTGATTCAGGCTCATGAAACTACTTCAGGATCTGATTGTTGGGGTTTCTGTCCCATGTCAGATCATGATGGCTGTGATTTGCATCCTGCAATGTATCAGGCTGACAGATGTCAGCACTCCATCACAGTTTGATAATATCCTTACAGTCTTGCAGCTCTTGGCTGTTGGCAGTTGCTCGCTGCAGTTTACTGAGCATCTCTCTGCTACTCAGATTTCAGCATTTCAGGAGTCACACCAACAAAGAGTTTCCAAATAGGTGAGATCACTGGATACTGGCTAGAGAAAGATATGGGAAAGCATATCACTAAATTTACTGAGCAGGGAAATAGGGTGATGGCTTGATGAGTTCAGTACTTTTTCCTACCAGTACACAAAAAAACGAATGCTTATTTCCAAGGTGTTTTATAGTTGTCAAAGAGTAACTGAATTTCACTGCGTTTTCCTCAAGTAGTCACTGACAAATATCAGAAATAAAATTTCGAATGAAATTCCAAGTGATTAACTCAGACTCATTAGTCATCACAGAAAAACATCACAGGTTGTTGCACATATATTCTGTGTATTTGCTAAGCACCAAGAAATGTAATTCTAAGTGAATTTACAAACATGAGTATTTATTATTCCTTCTTGCACACAAACATGCTTAGGTTCCATCCTGTATGAGTGTCAGCTGTAGAGTTAGAGAGTAGAGGCTTACTGAAGTGGCCAACCAGACATGATGGACACAGACTAGAGAGAACCAAAGTTTCTCAGATGGCTAAGGTGTGTGCCCATAGTGTGCCCATGGACAGCTGCAATTGGCTGAAGAATTGAAAATACAAAACACAGGAACAGTAAGGGTTTTACTGACTTTTTTACAGCTCTATTCTCAAGGAAATAGAATTCTTGGCTTACATTACTGTATAGGATGATTTTTCAACTATGATGAGTTTGATGTCTGCATGGTGCTATCAAATCACTGCCAGCAGGCTGTCTTTGTTTGCTGGTCTTTCTTGCTAAATCAACGTTTCTAAAAACTGAAATCCCACCCAGCCTTTCAGAAGACAAGAAAGTAGTTACTTCACTGCACATTCTTTTGGATAGGAGTCTGCAAGGAGCACAAAAGAAACATTTACACTCATCTACAAGAAAAAACTTAGCGCTGTTCATTTTCTCACTGTGATATTTATATAACACATTCTGGCTTATGTTTTATTTTGAAACCATTGAGATGATGGCTGGACTGTATTCTCACTTCAGTTGACAATTAAATACACACCTCTCAAAGACCTGCTAATACTTTACAGAATACTCTGTGTTTATTAGTCAGAGACAATTAAGTGTTCAAATTTTTTCATGGGTTTCTTTGATTCTTTCTAGTTGACACTTCTTGAAAAGCAACGAAATTACTGCTTAAGGGTTCAACTACACTTGTCATTTGTCTCTCCTCAATAAAATCATTTTCATAAAGGAAAAATAAATGTACTACAGTCGTTACACTTAATTTTGCTCTGACTTATATTTTCAGGTTCTCACTAATTAATAGGAGAAGAATTTATTTAGTGTATCTGGTAACCATTTGTTTCTCTCCCGCTTTAGTTTTAGGCAGTCTATCAGAATTTGTGTTTATGGGCAGCAAAATTATTTCTGAAATATGAGAAGCATAATTTCCAGAGGAAATCTGTTGCAGATTTCTGTCCTGTGTCACCTTCTTATTAATACTTAAGCACTGGCAGAGGACCAAGGCAGCATGTACTCATGAACCATAAAATTCATTTACAAAGATGCTGCTCTATGTTCATCTACTCCCCATCCAATGAAATCCTGAAGTCCTGGTTCCACTAAAATCAGTGATAAAGATACCATTAACTTCGGTGCAATTGGGATATTGTTAAGAATCTTTCACAGTGGGAATCACTGTTCCTTGCCTCAAAATAGTCTTGAAAGGAATGTCTTCATTCTGTGAACACAGAGAAAGAGCTGGTGTAGAAGTAGGCAAAATTTTACTTTGAAGGTTTGTAACTGTTTACTCTCAATTTGTAAGTGGTGCATGCAAGTTCTGTCCAGTAACTTTCTGGATCCAGGAGTAACCTCCAAAGTTTATGGCAGCCTCTCCGTGGTTAAGTTCTTGCTTTGCCATTGCCACAGATTTACTGCAGGAACTTGTACAAGGCACTTATTGTCGATGTTCATCCATCAGTGACAGAGAAATAAAAGCACTTCCATCATCCCAGGATGTTATCCAGATGTATTAAAACATATAGAAACACATGTTCATCCAGTTAAGGAGACCACTTTCATTTTTAATGCCTCAGCCAATTTTTTTATTCTTATAAAAATAGAAAGTCACCTTAAAATAATTTTAAAATTTGAATCCAAGCTTTTTGCCAGATTTCACACTGAAATTATGCTACAGGATTCAGTGCCTTCCACAGAACTGAACTGGTATGTGAGTTGAAAGAGAGATAACACAATCCCAAATACAAGAGGTTTCTATTCAAAATATGGAAAGAGGCATTTTCAAGACAATTAAGATATTTTAGTCTGCATAACTACATTCAGGTGAAACACTTTAGTGAATATGGCAATTTAAGATTAATACCTTTATCTTACCTGGTGCACATCCTTGCCCATGTGATTCTTGGTTTATTATGGTGTGAAAAGCAGCCGTGAGAGGGGGCCTGCCAGTTGAGGCAGCAGCGAGGCACACACGGCCCCAGCTGCTGGAGCACTTCCACAGGAGAGGGAATATGCCAAAGGCATCCGAGATGTCACTCTGGTCACCAGCTGCTTTAACAGCTGGTATAAATCTCAGCCTGCCCCATGGGCAGAGGAGGATGCATGCATTCACTTCCACCCTCTCTTCTCAAGCTATGTTAGGAAAGGCAGTTTCAGCAAACCCTGCTGCTAAAGGCCAGCGCTTTTGCGTTAAGGGGATCCCAGTTTTGAAAGCAATTCTTTGTCATTGGACTGTGTCAGCTGTAGGCTGCTGCTTGTGCATCCCCACACCAGCTCTCTGGGGAAGATCACCAATCTCTCAAAAGAGTTAAAAAAGAAAGATGTGACACTTGGACCTCAATTCCCTAGGGATTCCTGTTTAGGAAGGTAAATGAGTCGTTAGTCTTTTTTCCTCATTATGCTGTGCTTCCTTTAGAGCTATTACTACTAATGATACTAAAAATTATCACTAGTGCATCTTAGAGATGGAAAACAGACTTAAAATCAAATAGATCTTGAGCTGAGTGGAATAGATCACTGTAAGCAGCTGGGCTACACCTCACCCTGACATCTGCAGAGGCCCTTTTAGTCTAAGGGATGGTACAGATGTAATAAGAAGAGAACCTGATGGAAGATATTAAAAATATTACATATATATATATATTAGAAATATATCATTATATATGTAATACATAATTACATGTATATATAATACATGAGAAATAACAGCTAAATGACATCATGTCATGGATTAATTTTGAGAAGCTATTTAGGAATAAAAGAATGAGGTTTTTTCACCAAGTGCTGAAATACAGAACATGCTAAAGACATACAGACACCATTAAACCCAATCATTTTAAGAGAAAGCAAAAAGAACGACCAGAGGGCACTGCCGCTGGCTAGGTATTTGTTAATTTTTCATGTGAATTTATTGCATATGTAAGTGATTGAATTAGTAGCACTGACAGGAACCCAGGCACAGTAAAAGCTTCCTGCTACTGACACAGCACTGCTGGAGCTGTGCACTCCTGACCATTAGCGATCCCGCTGCTGGAGCCCCGAGCTCCAGGCGGAGGCTGCGGAGCACACGGGAACAGGACCGAGCGAGGAGTCCGTCCCCGACAAAGAACAGGATGAGACCACCACACTTTTTTAGATTAATGACCTCCTTTGGGCTCTGATGCCAGGCTCCAGGGGAGAAAGTCCAGAGCGAGCTAATATCATGCTACCAAAATACTGCAAGGTAAGTTTGGGGGGGGAAAAAAACCCAAAACATTAAGAGGATTTTGTGTTTTGTGGTACAGAGGCTAAACGTAAAAAGGGGTTAGAAACAGGCAGCTTGCAGGAGAGACTGTAAGGTACAGGAATCAGAATGATTTCCCACCTTTGAGAAAAGAGGGTCATTTCCAGACACTCAGAGGCTGAGCAGTGAAATCTGGATCTTCTGTCAGCGAGCAGTAGATTGCTTCAGAACAGCGAGGCTTTGAGAGCAAACTAGAGGAATGCAAATTGCATATCTAATAATTTAAACATGCAAGTGTATTGCCAAATACTACCATCTAAAAGGAATATAGATATCATGACTGCCTATGAAGCCCTTAGGGAAGCTCATAAGCCTTTGGGAACCCTTTCCTCCTTCCCTGCAACGTATTAACCTTTTGACCACATCGGTGCTTAGATCTGCATAAAGAAATTGTACCCACAGACAGTTACAGCTGGGGAGCAGTGGGAACAAAACCGTGCAAAACATCAGGGATGCACGATGTTGTGTGAATTCTGTATCAAAACCTCATAGCCAAGAATAGATACAGATCTAAAAAAAAAAAAAGGTATTTCAGATGTATTATGAATGTGCAGAGGAGCAGCCACAGGGAAACGTTTCATTGCTGTCTTATAAACTGTGTTCCTGTAGCGTCAGATTGTGACAACTTATAAGAACATAATACGACCCTTTCCTAAGAGTAACACTGCTGGATTTAATGGTGCTGCTAATGGAGTAAGATTTTTCTTGGAGTAAGGGTGCCATAAACCAGCCCTCACTCACCACTTCCTGTTTACTTGTGGTTTATTCTCTAGAGCAATCACGTATTTCTCTCACTGGAAGCTTCTGCTTGTTACCAAAAAAAAAGAAAAATCATTGCTTAAGATTTTCCTTTTTATATCATTCATCCTCATGGAGGGATTTCTTTTCAAGTCAATCGTCTGACATGTAGAAGAGTGAATGAATTAACTGTTCTTTGATTAGAGTGGTACTCTGCTCTACTCTGCTGAGTGGTAGCCCTTCACTTAGCATGTTCTTTTTCAGTAAGTCTAGACAGTCTCTTCTAAAATTTCATGTGCATATCATTTGTAATTCATATGGACAATTTTAGTCAGTAAAGTTGCTTCAATATTTTCTATGTTATTAAAAGTTATTTCATTGCTGCAAGCAAGGTGTTTTATTTTATGATTTTCCACATGGTTGATCTCAAAGGAGAAAACACAAAAGAGTTCCAAATTAAATTCTAATCCAATTTAACAACAGCTGGAACAAAAGGAAATATTAGTTATTAGAATTCTAGAACCTCAGCCTCGTGGTAGCATGAAAAATGAAGCTGATCATACAGAAGTTTCAGCTGTTTTAAGTTTTCATCTCTGTACAAATATTCCATGAACAGCTAAAGACAAAACCAGGCAGAAGCTCTCACTGAACTACAGCATTGCACCAATGACAAAATTATAAATAAACATATATTGAGGGGCACAACTCATAGCAAAACTAGCAAATGTTTTTGACATTTGGACCACACTTGCTGTTATGAAATAGGTGTATTCCAATACCTTGACAGATTTTGAGGCTAGGAGGAGCCACTTATGTCATATGAATTGTAACACAATGAAGCTTGATGGACTTCACACACTTGACACAAGTGATCCTCAAGATCATTTTTTGAATGAGAACAGCATATACTCTGGAAAAATATCTAGTTTAAGCTTAAAGACTTAATTGTTGGGAAATCTACTCTCACTTGCTCAATATATTCCAGTAGGGATATTCCAGATTGCTCAAAGCTTTTCATTATATTGAAAAGGCTTGAAATTATATTTATGGTGTGGATAGTGCAGCTAACTCGGGACCTGTGTACATAAGCACATGAAAGATTCAGTTAAAAGTGTCTCCTTGTTCCCAACGCAGCATTTCAGTTCACTTGCAGTGGACAAAAGTGGCAGTTGAAGGATCTGGAGGAAAAAGCCTCAGGGCAACAGCAGCCTCTTGCTATACACAGCACAAAATGTACATCTTACAGTGTAAAAGTTGCCATTGCCATTGCAGGAACCAGGATTTCACCTCTAGTCTTGTAGGAGGGAATTACGATTAACTTTTAGAAAAGAGCTGGGTCACGAAACAGGACGGCTGCTTTGTAGAGCAAATTTAAAATCAATTCATGTGTATATGTCAGGAGTGTGTATCTCCGTATTGCAGTAAGCAAAATGCAGTCTACCCACTCTGAGGTAGTTTAATCATAGTTCTATTTCAGCATTTCCTCAGAAAGTTCCTGGCAGTGAGATGTTTCACAGTCCAATTAACACAACAGGGAGTGACAGTCTCTAAGCCTGAAAACAACTCTCACAGTAATCTGGACAATGCTACAGATGAGAAACCCCTCTTTTATACATGGAAAGGTAATCAGATTATTCAAGCAGTTGCAAAACACAGAAGAACCATTTTTACCCACACTAAGAATGGAAGCAAAAGACAAAGAAGTTTGTACTTGTCAGTGAAAGAAATAGGTTAGCATGTGTCCTGATTTGGGAAGAAGAATAATCAATATTTAAAGACACTGAACAGACTACAGTTGGAGACAATCCTCCCTGCAAGAGAATGTTAGAAGCCAAGAAAAGGCCAGAGGAAAGCTGAAAGGGAAATAATGTTGTGCTGGTAAATCAAGGTAACAAACACAGCTCAGAATAGTGAATGCACTGACTCCACTACAAAACTCTCTTTCCTCCCATGCAGTGGAAAGGAAAAACATGGCACACTGTACCACTGATTATCATTTATGATAACCAAGCCAGTAGTCCCAGTACTCCACGAAGACACCGATTTCTTGTGTTAATTCCCTTCTCCTAATTTATTAACATAAATAGTAGTAATTTCCATGCAACTAACATCAAAATTAAGTCCATGTTTTGGAATTGTTTTTTGTGCAAGTAGAACAGAAATGGAGAGACCTTGTGCGCAAAATACATTACTAAATGTTTGACTATGAACCTGGACTAGTCAGATAGAAAATATTAAATTAAAGAAGGTCATATATATATCAGACTACGATATTTGGTGCCTTTTGCAGAAATTATTCAATGTCATTAATTCAAACCAAAATGTACCTACCATATATTTTTTTTAATGCTGGATTAGGGCTCAAGGGATGTTCTCATTATTCCCTCATGACTATACAAAGGCATAAAAAAAATATCTCTATAGGGAATCCACTTGTTTACGAAGCAAAGCCTATTTGTTTTATTTAGAATAGTCTCAGCAGACCTCAGGTCGTGCAATGAATCTCTGCCTGGCTGCTGTCAGCCCTGCTTAGCTAAAGCAGCACCTTTGAATTTCTAACACTTGACCAATAACTTTTTTTTTTTTGCCTCCCAAGTACTTTGTTTGTATTTATTCAGCGGCAAAAGTTGATAATGATTCACTGACGAGATTATGAGCCTGCACCTTTCCCTTGCAGCTGTATTTACTCAAAACAAAGCCACTTAAATGAACCTTAATCAAGACACATCATTCTGCTCACTGCAGGTGAGCAAATCCACTCAGATCCACTCAGCTGGGAACGCCAGCGGTGAAGCCCCAGATTAGAAGGGCAGAGCAAACTGGATTTGTTGGGATGTGGCATCAGTGTCACATTTGGCTGATTTTAAAATTCACCTGGGTCCCCTAAGTACTCACCAAAACACGTGTGGTTTCTTCTGTTGAGCCATTGTTTGGAAGCTGATGGAGGAGCTCCCTAACACTCGAGCATTTGCTTTGGCAGCACAGCTCTTCCTAATATGTCCCACTGAGCTCAGGGTAAGTGTCAGTCCTTGCTCTGCCCTGTCACCAGTTCCAGCTGCCAACTGCAACTGGGGGGGTCACAGGGAGTGGTTCCACATGGAGAAAAGTGTCAGCTGTTAAATGGAAATTCCCAGGGAAAGATATCTCTTTTTCTTGAAAGCTTACTTTATTACAATCAGGGGCAAAATTACAGTGAGAAAACTACTGGAAATTAAATTACTAAAAGATAAAATAATTAAAAGCTTTATCAATAACTACTGAGTGCCAGACATCTTGCTTAAGGGAAGCCTGTCTCCTAAATGCCATTCATCAGTAGTATTTAAATAACATTTTGACAGTCCAACTCACCAAGTTATCTGAAGAGTTTTCACAGAAACTGAACAGCATACATTAAATCCAGACAGTATGTGAGATACTTGTGATTCCCTGTATGTCAGACTTGTGAGGTTCTGCCACACTGCCCTGTGTAACTTGGTCAGAGCTCACTGCATGTGACTGTGTACAAGTTACAAGCCAGAGTCATTCTTAAAAAAAAAAAAAAAATCAATTTACTGAATAATAGTAAATGTTCTTTTAATTACTTTTACTCCACTTTCACTCCACCACCTCCCACAAAAAATTGTGTCTAAAGTGCTTTCTATATGGAGTATAAGCTGAAGTTAATTCAGTACCTACGACTCACCAATACATCAGTGACAATGCAGAGGAAAAAAAGGACAAATTTCCAGTGGCTCCAACAAAATAGCTGGAGCACCTTGCCATGAGACTCAGACTTTTATCTTTCCCCTTGAAACTCTGGATCCTGTATATTTTATGCTCTAAGCACTAAAGAAAAAAATAGAATGGGCAGACGCCAGAAGGAAGACAACCTTTTTTTTAAAACACGTCAACACTGAGCAGTAAACTCTGTTTGCCAATCTGAGGTTGTGGGAACCTTCTGGGGGTTGGCATCAACCTGCACATCCGAGCTCATGGCAAGGAGCGGGCAAGGCCACAACTGCTGCAGTTCAATCTGCAGAGGCTGTGCTTGTTCTGTAAATTCTTAAAATAAATCTCTATATATTTTATCAGCACAGGAACCTGAAGTTCAAGCATCTTAAATGGTTGCTCACTTTATCTAAAATATGAAATGGATTTTAAAAAAATGAAGTTTTTCTTCAAAACTAGCGTTTATGGCCCAATTACTGTGGAACGTAATGTGAGCCTTGTGGGAAATAAAGCTATTTGTGTAAGATTATGAGGAACCTTCTTCAAACAGTACACTTTCGAACATCCTCAGCTCTATAGATACATTTACTTAGAAAAGGTGGCTTTTAACTCTGTGACTACTGTTCTCCAGTGGTAGATTTAAGAATAAGCTACAGAAATCAACCAAAATCTGTTTTCACGTGAAGCTGAGATCATTTGTATATACAAGAAATAAAGAACTGAACTTTTCTAAGTAGGCAACTTGCAGAACTAATACTTCAGGCAGAGAAATACAAGATTAAACAGACTCATTTAGAAGGCCACAGAAAGAGACTGCAAAAAAAAAATTCCATTCTGACTTCCCACAGAACTTATAATGGAAAAATATTTTGTAATATTATGAAAATTTGTAGGACTGTAACCTCTACATAATAACAGTATTCTTTTCCCCAGAAAATCAATAGCTGTCTCTTGACTAGAGGTAATCACTAAGGCTAAAATTCTAAGTGCATTTTGGCAGAGCAAGCTTTTATTTATATGTGTACTTTTATATGCATATCCAGAAAAATAAAATTAAAGGAGATATATGATAATAATGCAAAACTGCCAGCAAATGCCAGAATATCATCTCTAACAGAACACTAAAAATTCTTGCTTTGTGTGTGGACTCTCATATTTTCTTATTAACCCCTCTGTCTTGAACCTTTACTGTCTTGCTGAAAGTTATCCCATACAGAGCACAGAGTTAACAAAGCAAGAATAAGCATTTCATACCACTGTTTGTCAGCCTGGCATATACCAAAAATCTTTTATTAGGATCTCAAGGTCAAGTTCTTCTAGATCCTTGGGTAATAATGAAGTTGTAACAGGGAATGGGTACTGCAAGAAGTATTGGCAAATTAGGCTTTCTAAGGTGGAAAAGGAAGGTATTAGGTACTAAAAGTAGGAATTAGGTACTAAGGTAAAAAACAGACCAGCTTCCCAAAAGGCATGCATGGATGCTATCCTTCTCTTATATGCAAAACAGAATTTGGATTTGGAGCCTTTTTCATATATTTTGTAATTAAACCAGGACTCCACATAGCTGCCAATGAAGTTTCTATCACCCTTTCCCATTTTCTGACTTTTATGTCATCATTTAAAATTTTTTTCTGGCCTATCATGAAGTCTTCCACCTGAGAATCCACTTTTTCAAGTCCACTTTCTGCCTTTTAAATCCCCTCACAAAATGCAGAAATGACCCAACTCATTCACTGTTCTAACCACATTTTTTTCTTCTTGGAGTCTTTCCATCATAACAAGTTTAACCACCCCACCTAAAGCATACATACAAAAATGAGATACAGACAAAGCTCTGCATTACCTGGTCAGTGTAGAATCATGCTCAGGAAACCATTCATACCTGCAATCACATGTTTTGTCCATCAGTGTCTTAATGTAAATATATAATCCCTTTAGCACAGAATTTAAATCCTATGGCATTTTAAACACAGTTAAGTTTCAGACTGCTTCATACCCAATTTTTGTTTGTTATAATCTGAACTAATATCTTGAAATAGTGGGAATTTTTAACCATTATAGTACAGCAATTTATTTGTTTTTGGAAGGCATAGGACAGGAAATGCTAAATCCTACACCATTATAAACAATTCTGTACATCCATAGCCCTAATCTGAGTATACATACATACACTAAGAAAAATCTATTGTTTCAGCACATCCACAGGGTTGTGTAGGAAAACAGCTCAACCTGTTAAGAAACAGCTCACATCAGCACTTTCTGCAGTGTGACCCAGCTACTTCATCTTAGTGAGCTTCAGCCTGTTTTTCTGGCTGGCACTGGTGAGCAAAGAGATACTGAGAGCGAAAAACAAAATGAAAGTTGGGGTGAGACATTAGCCTGAGATAGCTGCAGAGGGGATCTCTTTATCTAACTCCATTTCTCACAGACTTGCAGGCACCCACCAGTGAACTGCAAAAACCTGCTCATTTTCCACACATTTGAGAAAAATTAAGTTGCCTAAGACTTAGCATCTTTTAAAATACAATTTAGATTGTAATCAATAAGAAATTACTGCAAAATTTCACCATAGCTGATAGATTTATAGACAGATGACCTGGATACACTAACATGTCATCTCCAAGTTTTTTTGGGACTCAGGCCCTCGTATAAGGAGGAGAAAGCCCTCTCTAGTTGTGTTGATCTGTGGACATGCTATAAATATGAGTTTTCAATGCCTTTAATTCTTCCATTTTTACCAGTATCCCCCTAATGACTGAGAAAAGAATGACAAATACACACTAAATACACACCCATCTCATTCATACCCAGGCAGAGAAGGGCAAGTGTAACAGTGGTCAAAGAACTCTGCCTTAAAATGCTCACAGGAGTAGGGAGGGAATGGCAGAGGGGGAAACCCAGCTCTGGTTGGAGGCTGGAATGAAATCACCCAACCACACCAGGTGATCTGCAGAGGCAGGTGTTGTACCTACTGTCCTTCTGACTCATGTAGTGGGTTTATAAGTATAGTATCTTAAACAATTCTCACTTATTTCCAGGATATCATAGGAAATTGTGTCAGTTTTATCTCCATCTCATAAACAGTGAAAGGTAAAGAAAGAAGTCACTTCTCGATGCTGCAGGGCAGACTGAGAGGGAAAACACACCAGAACTTTGATATCTGAATTTCAGTATCTAAATTAGCTCCCTAGGTGCCTTTGAAATCAGCAGGCTCCCTGTGAGAGCCAATTCAGACTGTCCCCATTACTGGACCAGTGACGTGCCTAATGCTGGATTATAGAAGGAGGCATCCACTGAATCCCAAATCCCACTCAATAATGCTGCCTTTTTTCTTCATTCAGTTCCTTCCCTCTTCCAAGAGACAGTGCCTGAAGGAAACATGGCATTTGCAATTCCAGTAGGCCCATGCCATATGTGTATGAGGCTGATCTACAGAAAACTCCTGCAGTCCTGCACGAACCAACAATTTGTCTGACAAATTCGTGCTTTTAGAATACAAACCATTTTATGGTCAGCACTTCTAATCAAATGGACAAGTCAAATTTTTCTATTGTGAATCCTAACATTGCTGCCTTTTCATTCTGATGCTCCAATATTCTTCAATTGTACCATAAATCACCATGAGACAGATTGTCTGTCTGCTTTAAAAGTGGTTCACAAACACAAAGTCAGGGGGAGTAATCCTAAGAGGAAGTAGCACAATATGCAGTTTTTTCCCACTTCTCACATGTAGGAAGCAGTAATACTAAAATGCCCTCAAAGAGCTTTCAAGCCTAATTTTTCAAAATACAGCCTCTTTTTTAGAATAATAACTCATACATTGCTAACAACCTCCAGGCAGCAAGCCTGAGCACAAAGTCTGAGAAATTAAGCTAATGCTGTTACCCTACAGGTTATGTTTGTGCTAGTAAAAGGTCAGGGAAAGTTCCTGGACACTGGACTTTAATAATCTGTAGTGTTAGGCTGCCATAATGGTCCCTGACATGCTTTCAGCCCATGTTAGCTTGCAATCTTCCAAAAAATTCCCAGGCACACTTCAGAAGGTGGCAGAGGACAGTGACCATTTGCAGTGGCAGTGCAGTAGCACAAACCAAAGAATGAGACTCCAGTTCCTCAGTCAAGCCCAAAAAGCTGTGTTCAGAATACATCTTCCAGAAATCCAAGCAATCTTGACAAGAGATAGACAAGCTACTATATTCCTCAGTGCATTCCCAGTTAAACAGTTCACTTCAAATGCCTGTGGTTGGTATGTTTTCAGCACTGTTACCTGCTTTGTCTAATTAGTTATTCTTAATTTCATAATCCAGAACTAACTGCATGGTGATAATGACTTAGAAATAAGCTTTTCATAGCTAGGAGAGAGAAGGTATTTTGATTTAAAATCTCCAAACTGAAAATGCATTAACAGAAATTGTAGCATGCTCATTATGCAAAAATATGCAGAATTATCTGAGAAGGAGCAGTCTGAAAAGGGCAGGTAGACTGTGCTGATGTCTCTGGGTGATATGTGTGTTTTGGTGTCTTAGCCATTCTCAGCAGCTTCTTTTGTCAAAAAAATAAAGGATGTTTTCTGAAAAAATCAGAGGCAGTCTAGTGCTTGTTGCAGATTTGTCACTAAGAATTTATTTGACATACCTTTTTTCAGACTAGGTTTATTCCCCACATAATTCTCATCTGGAAAACGCTGATATTACATGAACATTGGAGATTTAAAGACAATGAATGTTTTAGAAAAGTGTAGCTGTAATAGTCTATGTATATAAAGAGTGATTGTATGTCTCAAAATAGCTGCTTAAATTATACCAGTCAACTTATTCTCACTAGTGAGCATTAGCTTCTGCTTTCTGTGCCCAAGTCCTGTTACCAACAAACACTTCCAGATTACCTCCTTGCAAGACTGAATCACACTCTCCATGATTAGATAATCCTAACATCAATGCAGTCATTTGGGGTTTTTTCCAAAAACAAACAGACAAACAAAAACAAACAGGTGTCCAAGGGGTCCAATCTAATTTAACACTGTAGGGAACATCACTACTGTCCAAGCTATTCCTGCCAAACTGCCTTCCCTACTGATGGAAGTGCTTGGGTTCTCTCAGTGCCAGCAGAATGAAATAATGTAAGTACTCTAGCATAGAGCAACATCAGATCTGTCATTGCAAGCCAGAAAATCCATCAAATTGAGGCTTTTTTCCCTCAAACAGTCATTTCCTACAGATCATTGAGCTGCTTATTTAATATTTATGTGAACTCTTCATGATACTGTATTCGACCATGTATCAGAGACAGTCTGTGCAAAGGCAACTCCTCTAAGAGGATAAGAAAAGTCCTAAATACACAAAAGAACACTTGTATCTACTTTGGTCACATGTCCAACTGCAGTATACCTCAGTTCAGCATTTGAGAGCTCCACAAGTGATATTTTGGAAAGCCTGCACCACTCTTGTTACTGTCTAGCCCAGCATATAGTGCTCCAGACCTTAGGATTCAGGATCAGCTTGAGATCCTGAGAAATGAGAGTCCAAACTGAGGACAAAAGCTTTGTGTAATCCTAAAACCAGAGTAATCTTTGCATATCAAAAAGAATTTGCATGGTTCATTACAGGGAGCACTGCTGTGCAGGAACAGTATGGGTACATAGAGTGTTCAAAACAGGTGGGTGCTACAGGATAAGCTCAGGATTTTTCTATTGATCTAAAAGTCTGTAGATCAGTTCAGATGTGCTGTTTTACAGAGGACAAGAAAAAGCAAAGGGAAGTCCTTTCCCTTTACATTCTCCCCAGTCCCCTTAAGGAAGGTTGTCTAGATATATCCAAACACAGTCACCTAACTGCAGTTTCTCAATTACAGTTTCCTCTCCAGCACAATTCATTGGCAGATTTCTAAATTGGAAGACCAGTACAAACCCAATTGCCTTACAAATTGGTCTGCTCAGCACAGCAATAAAAATAATCTCAGATGCCACACTGTTAATCAACCTGGCCCTTACACAACACTGTGAGCTCCGCTCTTACATAAATGTCACAAATGCCATAATTAGTATCAGCTCATGCTGTAGGAGTGGATCAAAATCTGTGTTATTTGATCATTTGTTTTTGATCAAAACTCACTTTTAGAAAAGAAAGAAAGAAAGATAAAAGAAAGAAAATTCACTTTGATCAGGACTTATTTTGCATATTCTTGATTACAGGACTTCGTTGGTGTTTGCAAACGGTAGCAGTGGTATCTGACTTACACCTTACCATCCCAAGTAATCCCTGAAACAAAATAAACATAAAACTAAAATCCCCTTAACTCTTGAAATTTTATAAATATTTGGGATATAGACAGTGTTCAACTAACACTTTCTGCCTTAGAGTTATGATGCTGATTTTATTATTCCTGTCATGTTCTGTCTTGTTTAATTGGATAATAATTGCAGTCAGATTATTGCCTTGTAAGTGCGTACAAGCACCTAACAATGTTTATGCAAAGAACTCCATATGCCTTCCTGGTTAAATGGGAACATTATATTTTGAATGTGCAGCAAAGGACGGTGAGCTGCTTCACAAGAGCTAATCACAGGGGAGTGAGCAGGACAGAGGGCAAATTAATGCAAATTCTGATATCTGACCATGGAATCACAGCTGCTAATAAGAGAAGTGAGAACTAATGCTTTAGTAGCACAAGTCTGCTCCTGACAGTCACTACCTGTGCTCCACATTTTTCTTTCTTTCTTTCCCTGTGCTTTCTGGAGCCACAGAAAAGGGAACAGAGAGGAATGAGTTATTTGAGAATAGGCACTGAGAGTTTGGGCTTTCCCCTCCACACACTGTGCCTATGTTGTATTTTACAACACAACAGGTTTCCAGGTCATGTGCTGAGAAAGAAAAGGCACTCACAGCTTTTTGCTCCCTGGTCTGGCAGAAATCACACAAAAATAGGTGAAGTACAGTGACCTCAGTCCAACTGCTTGTTATAGGTCAGACACTCACCAGCCAAAATTCTCAACAAGTCCACTGATTTATGAGGCTTATCATTAGAGAATAGATTATACACGTTTCTTTTACAGTCGTGTCCTGTATTCTGGAGACACTGGGTGCAATCCAGGGCAGAACTTTATTTACAACCATTTGTATAAAAGTTAAACAGAGTCTGAGGGCAATATCACTGAAAGCTGTCACAGAGGAGTTATCAAATACTCACATTGTATAAAGCAGTACAAGCTTGATTTGCATCAATTTAATATTTGATATCTAGCGGAACTCTTTCCAGAGGGTTCCAAATAGTTTCTCACAGAAAAACTGGGAGAGAGCTATAATTTTAATTACAATAATCAAGTAAATACTATTTTCTCTTATTTTATGGAAAAGTTTCTCCTCCTACTATACTCTTAGGTAGATTTAACAGAAGAAAAGGTTCAGCTGACAAATTCTAAACTTATGTTTTCCCCCACTGAGCTTATTGTACTTCACAGAAGTCTGAATCCTGCTGGAGAGAACTGAAAATGTAGATCAGTCTTGAAGCAGTAATGTAAATGATTGGTTCTGACACCAGTAAAAGCATGTTGTTTTCCCTCCAGGTTGCCTACTTTTCACATAGGCAAGAAAGATTAAAGACATAAGACTACTCTTCATGTGGGGAGGTGATAACCTGCCTTCTCAGAGGGGTTTGATTATCTCAGAACATGTACAAAGAAAAAAAAAAAAAGCACAAGCAATTTCTGGAAACAGACTGTTTTGTAAGAGGTTTTTTGTCTTCTGGTTGAAGTATTGTTGGGGAAAACAGTGTTTCAATACCTTTTTTGAGGATAAAAGTAGTTAAAGCTTTCAATTCTTACCAAGCAAGGGACTTCAATGGTCAATGCAAAATGAAAATCTGAAAAAGCCCTCATTTGTTAATTTAAATGCTGACTAGTTACACTCAAGCTGTAACTCAAAGAGTTGTGCGTTCCTAAATACCAAACAGTGAAGAAAAAGTGAGAATTTCAGAACCTAAAACACTACATGTAAGGACAATACTCCATCCATATCTCTCAATCAACACAAAATCTCAAGATGACAGGACAACCTATAGTAATAATACGTCAGAGAGATTAAAAAAAAAAAAAATCTTGCAACACATATTCTGCCAAATATCTGGCAGTGACATTTGGTGGGCATCTCTCTCACCTCACAAGGCAGTGTATGACCCAAAAGAAATTTCAGGTCCCAGTTCTATGAAGTTCTTCCCAGCTCCTGGTGATAAAGAGCACCCTCAGTACCACATTGGTCTCGTGTTTACTGTGGTACCAGAGAAGTACTTTGATTTCAAATAATGGACAGTAAATCAACAGTGGGGGCTGAACCACTTCAGTGACTGATGAAATTTCTGTCATTCCCTTAGAAGGTTCCACTTCAATTAAGAAGCTGAAGAAGGAGGAAAGAAGAGTAAAATGTGTGAACTCGTGATTTCTTTTCCATATTAATAATTATAGTATAAGCAATTGCAAGATTATAATCACATCTCAGAATCTCAGATGTTCAGATGAGGAGCGAAAGGTTAGATATCAGTATGAATATTTGCATTACATTGTATTTAAAAATCCAACGGAGTATTGCCTTACTAACTGCAGGAATGTGGATTAGTCACCTCATCATTAAGAGGTGTTTGCTTGAAAGCCTCCAGCCTACACTAAAGGAACGTGCTTCTAATCTCTTTACCTGCCGTGCATTTCATTTATTTACAGCAGTACAAAAGTGTCCAGTACAAATCAAGCATATAAGAATGAAATACATCTGCACTGTCAGGTGGTGTGTGAAATTGTACCGTTCTAAGCAGTTAAGCTCATGGGAAAGGGATCACTGAGAAGTAAACAATTTACCATGCCCCTTTGCATGGCTCAAGGATTCAATGTCTGTACATAAATAAGTCTTTCATGCAAAATCAGAAAAGTTACATTCTGAAAAAATCTCAGGTCCTTGTCTCTCCTTTAGTTTTCTGCCTAGCAGTTGTCTCCCAGGTGAAATACTGCTGAGAAGATGCACAGTCAGATTCTTAAGGTATTTTGCATGGTCTGCTTGGGAACCTGCCACAAAACAAGCCCCAACAATTTATTTTTAGAGACTCTTAACTTTATTTATTGATTTAGAAGGATATGAGGAATGGGCATAAGCAAAGAGAGTTTTATGAAAACGGTATCTTTTATTAGATTAGCTGATACAGCTTGAAAAAGCAAGCATGCTTTTGGGTACAGGCTGCTTTCTTCAGCAAAATTTAACTCAATACAGGCAATTTTAGTTTAATCTTATTATATTGCTGGCAATGCTATTATGAAATAACTGTGGAACTGAGTAAGAAGAGGGGTATGTTGAAGGTTTCTTTATTTAATTTAAAATTTCAAGCTTCCACGTGAAGCCAAATGAAATGCCTTGGTCAAGATTATGGGGGGGGGGGAAGCAGAGGATTTTTTCTAACCCTCCAATCCTCTCTTCTCTCGCATGCTCATCACTGCTCAGGGACCTGGTGATCGCTGTTGCTGCTACTCATAACTCTTACAAAAGCAGTGGTTACTCCAAAGTTTCCGTACAGCAGCAAAGATACTGTTGCCAGGAATGTTTTACACTTACTAGACACATAAAATAAATGGTGAAATGCCATAGCCCTACATGGTCTGGTTCCTCTCCCTGGTAGCAAAAGACTATGAAAACAACATGTGGGAGGTATCCAGGTGTGGATTGTTACTGTGGCTGTGACAGACGAGAAACAAAGTGCAGTGAATAAAAGGCCATCACGCAGCTTCACTGTTTAAAGGTCTAACAGTAACAGAGAACCTGCACTTGAAATGAAGAAAAGGAGAAGGAGTCAAGCAAGACTAAAGAGCAACTGCTGAGACCAGTAGGGAAAGGTCAGGAGAGAAATAAAGCCAGGCTGCCTGAATGCTAAGATGTGTGAGAAAGACTTATAAATGAATGAGAGTAGAGAAAAATGATGAGACTATAGAGAAAATACCAGACAGCAATCCCATTAATAAGTGGAGCCCAGCCTCTGTGGTGATTCCTGGCAATGCCACTGATGGCTTCACAATTAGATTTGTCCACAGCAAAATGTAACTGTACAACTAAGCAAAAAAAATGCAAGTTTTTATAAGCAGCAGAAAAACAACTCAGCAGTGTCAATCAAAATTATCCTAATTAATTTACAGCTAATTAAATGTGAAAGTCCTGAAGAACAGGTGTGTATATTGGATGAACTACAGCAAGCAAATCAAGTGCAGCTCTGATTATTGCCCCATGTTTACACTTATCTGTGTCAAGTACAAGACTTCACTCTCTTCTAATTCTTTCTGGATCCATTGCTAGAAAGCTCCTTTCTGAGAGCAGGACCATGAAAGCAACATTTAAACAGAGAAAGGCTAAAGACTTTGCAGCCTGTATCAGGATGATCATCCTATGCACACAAAGCTGCAGAAAAAGAAAATGATGCAGGTGAAAGCACCTAATGAAGGATCAAAGCTGACAACTGTAGGACTGCACGGGAGGAATGTGGAGAGTGTCACTGCATACAGAGGGTGATACTGTTCTCTAATTTCCTCCCATCCTGTCCAGGCTTCAGCTACCATCAAAGTTCATTTATAGAAAATGTTTCTATTCAGTATTCATTAGGCTGAAAATGAATAGGGAGAAAAGTTCTGGCTGGTTTTATTTCTGTCTCTGGTATTAGTGAGCTGCAGAAACCGCAGGCAAGTTATTTATCACCTTGTAATGAGATACTGCCTAAAATACAGAGGGAGAAGGCAGTGTATTTCAACTGCCTCTAGAGGCTACTAAGGAAAAAGAGCAGCATTACATCTGGATTGGAACAGAGACACGTTCACTCAGCTCAGATAGGTCGGATCTTATCTGGGTTTACTATAAAACAGTATCAGAAATTAATATGGCCCCACTTCCCAGCTTTTCTCTGCCCTTGTTGTCATACATATACTGGGATTAATGGTATGGAGATTAGAGTTTGCCTGTGAGCTAAAAGAAACAAAGGATATTTCTATATCTCCTCTGCTTTTATACTTTTACTTCTCTTTGCTTTGAATTATCACACCTGTAAAACAGGACCAAAATAGTTCTTTACTGTACCTGCAACAGTTACTGTGGCTTTGCAGCTCAAGTACTGGAGAAGGTCATGGGAAGTGCTGCTTAACAAGGAAGACAGAAGTCAGAGCTCTTTATTCAGGGCCTTTCATCTGACAGTACTGTGCTTCGCTGCCCTAGCTGGCGTGATCTTTAGTGAGCTGTTTCATTTGTGTTTTGACATATGCTTTTCAAACTGCATCATTAGAAACACAGCTTATCTTTCCCATGTACTATTGGCAGTAATTTTCATCATTTCATCAACCATTTTATTTTATTACTGTGAATATTCTGAAAATTGTTGTGGATAAAACAGTGCTTTAAGCTGGGGGGAAAAAAAAAAAAAAGAGAGAGAGAGGAGAGATAAAATCTTTGCAGAACACTTGCTCATTAGGATTCTAACCTTTCCATGAAGCACCTGGTCAGGGCAGGAGAGGCACAGAGGCACCATGGTACTGAACAGGGCATCATCTAAGTCAGAAGTATTGCATTGTGTCCTGAAATCTACTGCTGGGCCCCAGGCACCCGAGGTGAATGTGTGCATGTAATCACCATTCACACTCATTAATAGCTGGAGCAGGAGCTGCTTAAGAAATCCACTGCTCAGAAAAGGCTGTCTTGGCTTATTACTGGGCCACAGAAACCACTTCATTAGACCCCTCCCAGGAATCTGATCCCCAACACGTTGCTGTTAACCTGAGGTGGCCTAAATCCCCCTCCCAAACTACAGAAAAAAGGAGGAGCAGCAGTGCCCTCTCCAGCACACATCTCTTGGGATGCAGAAGAGAGGTACCCCTTTACAGAGCATGTCTGAGGAATCCAAAACAACATCTGCCACCTTCAAGGTGTCCCCAAACAAGCAGATGTAGGACAATCTGCTATATTAATGGAATTCTCATTCCTTCCTGCCGAATTTGCTCCGCTGTGCATGGAGTTGATTAAATATTCATAGCACCAGTCAGAAAAGGGATAAAAGCAAACTTGGATATAGCCCAGCGGCCAAAGCAGTCATTCTGAAAAGAAAAAACACCTGCATTTTATTCTTTCTCTTGCTGATCTTTTGAAGATAAAAAATGAAGTGTTCAGTACAACAAGGGTCTGAAACTCAAGGTATTCCCACCTCAGTTTCCACACCAGCCCCCCCCACCTTGCCCCCAGGCTTTCTCTATATTGATAAACAAGGCTTTCTCCAGTCCACTGAAAAACACTTATTCCACGCTAAAATTAGAGTTTCTTTGATAAAATAGTAAGAATGACTTCCAACTACCCCAGGATATCCTTCACTTTGGCATGTGAGTACACTGATGGGGTGAGGAAGCTTAAATAATTTTTGGAAAAAGAAAGAATGGGACAGAATGATTATTTGAACTATGGCATTACTGGGTGAAAGAGAAGGATGTTGTGGTTATGTGAATTTGATACGCTCCAAGAAGGCCTCTCAGCTTAAATAAAGAAGGCAAAATAGACACAAGAACATTTATTTCATGAAAACAAAAAACAAAACAAAACAAAATAAAACAAAAAAGCCCCACACCAACCCTCTGAAACAAACAAAGAGCCTTTACCTCCTTTGGAAGCTCTTGGGGCAAGACAACATTTGATTAGGCAAATGAAATTTAGAACTTACGTGACTGGAGTAGAAATTTTATATCTAAAATCTGCCTACTTAAAGGAAATTTTCACAACAAGAGAAAAGCAATGCATCGAAGAGGACATGTATACAGTTTATAATTAATATTTAACAAATTTCAAAACTAACCAATCTATTAACCTGATTTTGAAGACTGTGTAAAGTGATAAGGGATATGGACTATCTTGCTGTAAAGGGACATAAAAGGAGAAGATCTCACAAGCACTCACGAGCTTTCCAGCACGAACAGCACGTGCCACATGACATATGACACAAACAACACATATGGGCAAGTACAGACGCAATAAAACCATGATAAGACATATATTGTTGTTACCTGGGCTGAAATGGTAAGAGGTGGGCACTAATACCTGAGACTAACTGTGAAATACAGCTGTACCAGGGAGAAGAAATAACCTCCCTTAAGTGCTGGGTGCTGCACACTCTGAACTTCAGTATGGTATTAATTGCCCTCTTTTGTCACTGTTTAACACACAAAGTACAGAATAAAGTCATTTAAGCCATTCAGGCTAACTAATTAGCTATTTTACATCCTTTTTATTGTAAAATAATCTGGTCCCTCATTTTATGACTTGGAAAACCATTCACTACCAATTTAGTGATAATATATTAATAATTGTGCGACGTTCCAAATGGCTTCAATAGATGATGTCATGTCTGCAGAACAGCTTATTATCAGGAGAACAAATCTGAGATGCAAATCAGTGAGAATTAGATTATGTTAAAAAAGACAGATGCTCTGCCATTCACTGAGCCTTCCACTGACAGGGCTCAATAAAACATAAATTGAATGCCAGTTCTCACACACAACTGTCACTTCCTCGGCCACATCATCTGCATCAGTTGCCCCTTTCCTGTACACATGCTCCTGGCTTAATAAACAAAATATCCACACACAATGAATTGCAGTTGATTTCCATCCACAGCTGTGTACCACAGGAAGGAGCTCCCTTCCATACATTTATTTTTTATTGTTATTGCACCATTTTCCATTTTCACCCGTTTGCTTTTCGATCTCATTCTATTCTTTTTAAAACAGCCATCCCCTGGAGTCACAGGATTATATCTAAAGCTCTCTCTTGATTTCGGAAAAAAGCGTGTTTAAGTTCTATGGCTCTTGAGAGAAGCTTTAAAATGCGAAGACTTAACAAGCCACAAAGCAAGTAGAATAACTGACAGTTTTATTTTTACTATCTCATTACTGTTAGTGAGTTGGTTCATATTTTCTTAAAGAATTCAGAAATTCTTGACTTTCAGTGCCACACTGGGACAACACTGAATCTAAACCTGCTATTTTCTCTTCAGAGAGTGAATTTTCAGAAGACATAGACCTGCAAGTGGAACAAGTTCAAGAATTTGAGAGTATAAAACTCCTCAGGTCGAAAATACTTATGTATGCAAAGGGAACTATAAATATACTTCTAGAATGCTTAAGCATATACCAAAAAAAAAAAAAAAAAAAAGACTTGTTTGTTTAGGGTTTGTTTTCTTTTTTTAAAAATAGAAGGCTAGTCATGTTTAAGCTGATTTGATTTACTGCACTTAGAACTACAGATATAACATACTGAAAAAATAGAACTTTCTTTTAAAAATAAAGGTGCAAATACCTTCTAAATTTAGTGACTGAAGAGTTACTGAAGCAACAAAATATTTTAGTAAGGAGAACAGTCATTAAAACCTGACTGCTGCCACATAAACCTAAGGAACAGCAACCTGAAAAAAAAATCTCTTCTGATCTTTTTCACTGTAAAATGGGCTTTTCCACATCCACATCTCACTCAGGAAATTGCCTCCCCAGAGGAGAATACAGCTACAGGACCCTATTTCATTCTTGCCATGACACCACAGAACAGATTAATCAGGTTACTTCTTCCCTCCCCACAATTGCCTGGATCATTTTTTCCCTCTGATCTGATCTCTCTTAACCCCCAATTCCAGCACTGAAAAGCATCTTAGAGTAAGCATCCCTTCTGTACTGAACTCCAAAGTAGACAGAAGTGAATCACTACTCCAGGCTTTCCTGCAGCTTCTCTCAGCTGCTCCAACCGTATTTGGCTTTGAAAGATGTCTCAATGTACAATAAACTGGGGAAATGTCTAGGGTTTGATTATTATCAGTGTGCTGTAGATGGTTTTTTTCCTGTTCATGCTGTTTACTTTATCTTCATAACCTGAAAGACTGTGTAAAAGATAAGCTACATAAACTAATTAGCTTCTACCAAATCTGCATTCCAAAGAGGGATCTGCTTCTTAATGAAAGCTGCAAGAAGCAGGTGACTTCTGGTGGTTTTGAGCATGCTGATTTATACTGGGCTTTAATCTAGAACAGTCTTTTAAGTTGTCACCTCTTTCTTCTGATGGGTACATAAAGCAAAGCACCCCTTGTTGAAGGGGACAGGAATGTTGATAAACACAAATTACCACGTTGTGGTAGAGGCTGAGCACGGATAAGTTGAGACAGCTTTTGGATATTACTTTTTAAATTTTTTTCGGCCTTTAAATTATCTTCTCATAATCACCCACTGACTTGCAGCTTCAATCTGTGCTTTCCTGACCCTGTACCAAGATCCAAAGCTTCCAGCCCCCCTACACTGTTGGATTCTAACCAGCTGCAGATACATGCCTGTGTAGAGCAGACATCTGCTTTAAGACTGCCTTTGTTGTTCTCTCTGGTATTGTGCTGAAATCAATAGCCAATCTTAATGGGAATCAAAAAGGCAGCATTTGAGTCAAGCTCTTCCACACCAGATCAACAGACAGCTTTAATTAGGATTGGAAATATGCAGTTTTCTCTTTTGTGGACAAACTATCCTCTCAGTCTTCACGGACAATCCTGTATGACCAAAGTTTGCACTGTGTGCATTAGGAGAACTCACATAACAACCTTTTAGCTAGAAATTAATGTAAATTAGAAAGTTTGGTATACTATTTACTTTATTTTTTTCTTAGCAGAGGGATATATTTCAGTATGTAGACTTCAGCTGGCTTAGGAGAATAAACTCACAACAGTGGAAAATATGTATTCCTGCTATGCCTTTTCCAACGTAATACTCAGCAATTTCTTTTCCTCTTTGGTAAAAACTGCAAAGGCTCAGTGTATTGTAATCTACTATGAATTCAGCATCTGTTTATGGTATTCTCAACAGGAAAAGTTGTTTCTTTTCATCATCTGCAGATGCAATTATAGCAGCAAGGCCTGCAAAATGTTCAGATATGAGATGTTCAAGCCTAGTAAAAACCCTGGAATGAATTTTTACTCCTGTAATAAAAAAATATCCCCTGGGTTCTTCTGTTCAGAGCCCTTTAGCTTGGGTGTAAATATCATGTAACTATAATACTTTGCACCTTTGTTTCACCTTCCATCTGAGACTCTCAATTCACTTTGCAAACATAACTGGAATAAGTATTCCAGCAGGGAAATGCATTCTGCAAAATGCAAAAGGAGAATACCCCAGAGGTCACACACACTGAGCTCTGCCTGTCTACCACTGTTTACACACTGTATGTGCATACAAAACAGAAATTTAAACTTTCCAAAGCTAACATGCACATTTTTAAAATAAACATGAGAATGTATTAAGATTTGGACCTGCTAATCACAGTAAGATCTGACAGTTTGAGAGGAAGTGTCAATGAACAGTTCAGTCAGGATTCAGAGCCCACAAATAAAGAAAAAAAAAAAAAAAGCATTCCCATGCTCAAAGACTTAAATTTGTCAAAATTAACTACATAATAAAGGACACTATGGGCTTAGCTACAGGAAATTGTCATGAGTTAACCCACTAGACAAGAAGGATTCACTCTCCTAGACTGCACCAATACAAACCAACTCAAGTTACTTCAGCCATCTGAGTTTCACAGACTCACATAACTGATGATGTTGGAGGAATATCTAGAGATCATCTAGATTTTCTCTGCTAAGAGAAGACTTAAATAAAGCAAATTGTGAAGATGGTGCCCATTGAGATTTTGAATATTTCCAAGGATGGAGAGTTCACAACCTCTCTGTTCTGGTGTTCAATTGCCCCTTTTGTAAAAATGTTCCTTCTTATGTTTAAATGGAATTTCCTGTATTTTGCTTTGTGCCTACTGCCTCTAGTCCTCTCACTAAGGACAACTGAGAAGAGTCTGTCTCAGTCTTCTTTCCCTATCAGGGATTTATGCACATTGACAATATCCAGGCTAAATAATCCCATCTGTCATATTTAAGATTCTCCAGTCTCTTCGTTGTCTTTGTTGCCCTTTGCTGGACTCACTACAGTGTGTTGATGCCTCTCTCATCCTGGGGAGCCCAGGGCTGGATAAAGCACTCCAGATATGGTGTCACCAGGGCCGAGTAGAGGGAAAGAAACACCCTTCTCAATTTTCTGGCTATGGTTTTCCCAATGCCACAACAGAAGGCCGTTGGATTTCTTTGCCACAAGGGCATGTTGTTGGCTCACATTCAATTTGGTGCCCACCAGGACTCTCCAGGCCCTTTTCTGCCAAGGTCCTTTCTAGCTGAACATCCTAAAGCCTGTAATGCTGCTGGGGGTTGTTCCTCACCAGGCGCAGGACTTGGCAGTTCCCTTTGTTGACCTCAGGAGTCCATTTTTCCAGTCTCTTGAGATCCCTCTGAATGACAGCACAACCATTTGGTGATCCAGACACCCTTTCCAATTTTGTGTCTGCAGTCTTGCTGGGCTCACTGTGGCCCATCAGCCAGGTCATTAATGAAGGTGTTTAACAGTGTTCATCCAATATTGATCCCTGGGATAGACGAGCAGACACGAAGTGTTTTCCTACAGCTGAAGCAATTTATTTCTGTCTGAGCCTTAGTCCCACTTCATTAAGTGCTTAAAGATTATGCTTTCCAGTATTTACAGAATCACCAAATTACTAGCTCAACAACTTTCTTTAGGATCAGCAACCTAATCTTTGTAGATAGCTATATAAATATCACTGACCCCTATCTGCATTTTTGGCAACCAAAAACTTGGCAAAAATCTGACAGGAATCATGCTCTAAATAAAACTCCAGCTCCTAAAAAGTCTGTCACATTTGAAATTCTAATTTGCAAATGAGCAAACAGTTATCACTGTCCTCTTAGAGGTGACAAATGGAAACAATAAGGATCTGGGCAAAGTTTCACAAAAAGATTGTAGCAGAGCCAAGAGCTGAACCTAATCCCATTGATTTAAGCATTGTTCTTCTCAGAATTAAGCTGTGGTAGAATGGCTGAAGATATATGAAAATCATGCAGATGGAGAATGTATATCCATTCTTGTAACAAATAACAGACAAGATGGTTTTGATTGAAATTATGTTTGTACTTTATCTTTGGAGTCATCCTTGCTGCTCATTTTCTCCAACTCTGCTCTTTTGCCTCGTGTCTGGTTCCCAAGTCTGCTACAACCCAGAGTAGGAGGGTGAGAGAAGGAGCAACCAGAGGAAGGTGGGCAGCAAAGGAGGGGACATTTGCTTTGTTTTTCACTCCTTGGGGCTGAGCTGATGTGGTTCCAGCTGGGAAGTCCAGGCCAAACAAGACATCCAAGAACACAATGGGCAAGTAACTCAAGGACAGGTTTTAAAGAAGTGAACTGGTGGAAATTCTTGTTTGCAAGATGGGCGACTGTTGCACACCTCCAGATTATGCAATCTAAGTAGATCTTAAGATAGCTTTTTCTATCAGTAATTAAAATTACCCAAAATTCTACTGTCAGTTTTCAGTGGGATGATTCTGCAAAGATGAGTAAGTGTGAAGTTACAGGAAGCAGTGTGGTTTCTGATCAGCTGGCAGATAGTTACTCTCAAAGACAGATGATTTACTGGAGAAGGCCTCATCTCATTTTCTGCCACGCAGCAGTGGTCAAGTTAGATAACCAACTGTATAAGGGAATTAATTACTGTAAGGGTAGTAAAGGTTAGGGTATAAGTATTTAAGTATTGCAAAGGAACAAATGAGTCAGCACCAATAACCGATCTAAAATGTCCAAGTGACTACAGAGCCATCCAGACAGCAGTAGTAAAATACAAAAGAGAGGCAAAAATACCACCATCACCTCCACTGGAAACACACAGGGATCTGCAAGTGAAAAAGATTTTTAAAAGTATCCACAATTCCCATGCAGGAGAGCAAGAACAATTCATTGATTAGAAAGGGAGCTTAAGAACTGGAGAAAAATATTCAAACCTCTGCTCTGCCGTGCACTTCCATGATCCCTAGGAAATCAATCACTCTGCTCCCGAGTCTCTACCTGCAAACCAGGGCATGCACATCCCTTTCTCTTCAGATCCATGTGGGAATGGCATTAAAGATGTGCACTTCAAATGGATTATTGTCAATAGGTGCCACTAGATGGAGGAACAGTCGTCTATCGAATTATTTCAGAAACATTCATAAAAGAAGCTCCCTGTAATTACCGGTGGATTTATAGGATTTACTACACTGTGGAAGAAGGAATATTAGAAACAGCATCTAGTCAACTGTTTGGGCATTTATGAGACAGCTATGAATAAATGAAAGGTTTTTGTGAAAAAATATGGGGAAAAAAGCCAGAAGTATCCCTCAACTGTCACATATGAGATTAATCACAGGATGAGATCAGTCTCTGCATTCCACTGCTCAAACGATTTATTGAACTAAAGAGCCTACAGGAAGGAAGAGAAAATCAATCAACAGCTGAAAATTATTTGGGTTATGCTCAGTCACAGTGTAGAAGAATTTCACTGTTTCTAGACACTAGAGCATAATATTAAAATTCCCTCCATAACTGTTTATAAGTTCAAAGACAGTATTTAAGCATTACTCCATGATCGTTTCTAGAATACTATTTATTTTCTCCTCCAGCAGAAATGTTGATGCACAAAGTGTCAAAAGATCTACCTGGTTTTGAGGATTCAACTCTCAGTAAGGAAACACAAGCTAAAAAGGGGTATAAATTGCAAGATGTTGCCTGTGGAGTTATTACAGCTCGTAACAATCAAGGATTCTGTTCCAGATGTCCAAGATGAAACATACATCTACCAAGTGCACAATAATAAAAACCAAAATAACATTAAATCAAAATAATAAATTGAGCCTGAAGAAGTTACATAAGGTACAAATATTTTGCAACACACTATAAATAATGCACAGTATTCTGACAGCTTTGGTCAATTCACATGCTTCATTGAGTCATTCCAGGCTGCTAAAGGCTTAAATATTTGTCTTAATCTCTTTGTGAAAGATCTCCTTGCCTCTTGGCTATGTTGTGAAGTCAGAAATGTCAGAAAAGTCAGTCTATGTCTGAACAGAACCCCCTGGGTTCCAGAGAAGGTGTCAGATAGTGCAGGATAGACCATTAAAAATGCAATTTGCACGATTTCCAGTGCCCAGGTAGGATGACTCACAGTACCAACATTTGTATGCTGAAACAGGCAGGGTTAACACTGTCCCTGTCAGGGCCAAGAGAGATCTGGTGAGGGCATGCAAAGATAAATATTTGTGTCGCATTCACATCCTGCAGTGATGCAACAAGTAACAGAAAGGTGATGACAAAAATCACTCTACTCCTAAAACATCTTTAGAAGCAATAAAAATCTCACTAGTGATTACCTTGATTTACTCAAACAAAAATATGTGAGTGATATTACATAAAACACACAAAATTAAAGACATCATTCAAATATCTGAAATAAAGTACTACAATAAATCATACCTGGTCAACACCTTTTGTCTAAAGCCTTCTGTAACAATTTTATTTGCTCTTTTGCCTGATGTGCCTCATTTCTGAAGTGGGATCATACGGGTCTTCTTAGTGAAGGCTTCCTGGGGTTTATCATTGGAAACACTGACAAACCTCTCAGAAAATGGTCTCTGCATCTTGGGCAATACTATTAGTTTCCAGCTCTATTTCAAATCATATAACACAGGCTGTCTTCACTAAGATGACAAGTCTTGGAATAACATGAATTTCTCAGTAGACAATCAGGAAGGATACTAAAAGGCCTATAAAAGCAGAAGGTAATAAACAATTCATTGCTTCATGAAGCATCTGCAAAGAACTTTGTAACTTTGAAGGGGATAGTGCAACCTGTTGTCATTAGGTTAGTAGCAATCATTTTGCCTGCCAAAGCATGACTGCTTTAATCATTACACGTGGTAATGGGAACACACACCTAAAAGCTGCATATGTAGTCAATCAACAGTCATATTCAAACTAACAGAAACATTTGCCCATACATTTTTCTCAAAATTCTCAAAACTTTAATGCTGGAACTGAAAATCTTCTCTGACTTAAAGTTTTCAAAGGAATAAGATTGAAAAGTTTTCTAATAAATTGCTACAAATCATTTGAATGCTGATCCACTTACTAATGGTTATATTGTAATGCAATCCACAACCCAAATCCCTTTTCAGAGTCTGTTACATTTCAGTAATTAATACAGTAAATTCTTCAGAATGGGTTTAGAAAAGTTCAGTACCTTTGCTAGGAAAAGTACATGAAAAATTAAAGAAACACACTTATTTTCTTATAAGTTTTTCCAAAAATTACCTATATCTAATTTCCAAAATAAATGTTTTTAGAAGAATTCTGCACAACCTGGCTATGTGCACAATAATAATCTGGAAAGCCTTTAAGAAAAGATCATATATATGCCCAAACTATTCAACTTCACCAAAATGTCAGTCTTCAATAACAAATACTCAAAAATGTAATAAACCAGTGAAAAAAAAAAACTGGGAGAAAGCCGTGGCTTTTTTTTAAATAAAAGAGTCCATGTATTCAGATGCAAACAGTTGTATCTAGCCTGGGCCCTACTTACCCTTTAAATACAAGTTTCCTCAGCACCAGACTAGGAAAGAAAAAAATACAAAGCTCTGCAGAAATTTGCAGAAAGCAAATCAGTGAGCGGATTGTTTCATAAAGTTTCTAAGTAGATAAATTCAAGGAGAGATTAATAGTATGGAAAGCCAAGGAGAATTAGTTTCTGGCAGTAAATTATAAATTTCATCAAGCACATCCTAGCATATCTCTTTCTCTCAGCTCTTGGCAACATCATAAACCATACCTTATCCTATTAAATATCTCTTTTCCACTCCCTGTATTTTGTCCCAAGACAAAATAAGGTAACATCCATACCAAAAGTGTCTGAGCATAGACAGCACCGGAACAATTTCAATAGCTGTGACATCATATGGACTTATATCCACAGAGTTAAATTTATTTGCTTGGCAAACTCTTTCCTCCTTCATGTTTTATCACCTTGAGCTTACAAATTTGGTAGTGATTAACAGAGCACTGCAGAGGCTAATGCTTAATGGATTTAACAGAAGGGCTTGAAGAAATGTCCACAATGCCTGAGGCTTAAGCCTTGACACAGAAATGCATATGCCTACATATGCTTTCTGTTTCACCACATCAAATATTATCCAGGATATTTTCTCCTTGTAACAATGCCTCTGGCAGAGTTCAGCCCGGGAAACCCAGAATAGAATATGTAAAGATCCCTTACTCAGCCAGCCTCCCTCTATCAGCTTTTTAAAAATGTTTTTAGCTCTGATAATATTTCTCAAGGCTTTGCTGGAGCTGCATTCATCCAGCCACAAAACAGAGAGAGCCAGTACCACATCCTGAGAGTAACAAATCACACAGAAGCTGAATATTAAAATCACATTTGTAATCCTTCAGTAGACCGAAATATGTTTACATGAGAATCCATTCAATAATTCTGACTAAACAGCCTGCAACTGAGAATGAAGAACTCTTGATGTGTGATTTCTCAAGAAGGATGGACTGAATGCTTAACCCATCTCTAGCACCGTTCATGGAGTACTATATGATTCATTATTTACATAAAATACTCACTGGAGAAAAAGGTTTACAGTCCAAGCTGTTAACCTTTTGGGCATCTTTCTTTTGAAGATTTATTTTACCTTAATGGTTATGTGGGTGACACACTGCTGTGCCAAAAGACTATCCAAAATTTGCAGCCCAATGTTGAAAACTGGTTAGTTTTAGGATTTCAAGCAAGGATGCACACAGGGGCCAGTGCCTATGTGACCCTTAATGTAAGTGGGAAGAACATGATGTTCAGGAGAAAGGATGGAGCCTGGCTGCTTCAGGTGCACAGGAACTGGGTACTTTCTTGTAACAGCAAGAAAATTCAGTGAGCGTAGATCTGTCACAGTATTGCTGCGAAGGCTTACACCAAGAGATGTGCACCAACACAAAGAATTTACGGTCTAAATCAACTACAACACTGGAAGAGATGAAAACCAAGAACTGGAAGCATGAGGCCATTTTTCTTGTTAGAATTGTACATGTGAAAAAATCAAATTGATGTAGACATCAGTTCTCCAAGGGGTCCTTGAAAACAGCACATCTGGAGATATTATTGTTCTTGTACAGGCAGTAGAACTTAATTTCTTAGTTCAATGATTCTGTAAGGTACTAAGAATTTTCCAGAAGTGTGAAAATGAAGATGATCGTTATCTCCTAGGAGACAATAATCTTCAGCAGAATCATCCTCCTGAACATATTTAACAACTCTTTAGGGTTCAGTTATTTTATAGGAAGCATTCAGAGTTTACCTGCACTTTAAAATGGGTGGATAACAAGAGCAGCTTTAATGTACCATTTGAAAGATCAGTAAAGTGAAATAATTGGAGAGGGACCAATATCATTTACAATTATTTCTTGTTTATCGTCTTCTGACAAAACATAAAAACTATGTATTTCTTCAGAAGCCCAATTTCCACAGCCAGATTTCATGTCTTAGTTTTTAGAGCCATGTTGATAATGAACTCCATCACAAATCATGTAAGAATTTCACTTTTGAAAACAAAGGTACGCATTCAGAACTCCCAACAGAAATCTAAAGGTCAGGTATTTACATTTAAAAAATCCCATTTTCTATTCAGCACATTCCTCAGTATTCTGACATTTTTTACCCTTTAGACAGGAGAGAGTGAGATACCCTTTTAAATGGGAATATCAGTGGAAAGCAGGTATTAAATAGAGTTGTTTTCTCCTCATGCTGAAACAAATAGTTTACAATTTAAAAAATGAATGCCTTGTATAACAAACACAGAATGCAACATTTCTTTCCTCTGGGAATGCCCTAATGAGCACTCTCTTCTCTGCTCTAGAGAATTGCTCCTATCTATCAATCTTGAAATGTGCCAGAGACTTTGGTTTCTTTGACCTAAGCTAATCTTAAATCATCAGCCTTGATGCTGGAGAACATCCTTGCAAAAATTAATCAAAGTGGCAGACACGGAAAGGGGAGCTGATAGAACAGCGACATTAACATCTGCAATTAAAAAGAGAATGCCTGGGGGCCAATGCCCGTTCCTGGGGACTCTCTTCCTGCTCTGGACCAAAAGTGCCCTGACCAGAGCAGGAGGTGAACAAGAAGAGGGTAACTGGGAGAGTGTGGTGGGGCTCCCACCTCCCTGTGCTGAACAGACTCGATATTTGCATTCAAGATCAGTAAGAGGGATGGGGTTTTCACACTCTCCCCTTTCAGATAACTAATTACTCACTCTATCAGTTTGAGTGTTTTCATATTCCAGCTCATTCACATTCCTTCACGGCTGCTTTTCCCTGAGTCAGGACCCAGTGTGCTGCAGTGAATGTTTTCAGGATTATCACGCAGTACGTGCTTTATATGACACATCGGAGATTAAATACTCCCACTATTTGGAAGGAAGTTGTTTGCCAGATGGCATCTGCAGAACAAGAACCTCAGACAACTTCATAAACCCTGTCCCTCAGTTCCTACCCTGGTACTGAATGACTCACAGGCAGGAATGTACCTCGGGTGGCTGTGCTCCTTCACCGCAGGTCTGCTATTTAAATGTAAAACTTCTTCACTTAAAAGGAAGTAAAGATTAAATCAGGATAAGGAAATAGAATCATGTAATAATTTACTTCGGAATAGGCCTCTGGAGATTATCTGATGCAAACCCCTTAGCCCCACCAAAGTAGGTACTTGGATTTATGTAATACAAAAGTAATCTAAAAATCTGCAGAACATAATCTTATACAGAGTCCCATACTGTCATACCCTTCATAGCACACAGAAAGTGTGTGAACTTACAACAACTGCAAACAGAACTGATAACCTTTGTTCTTTTGATATCCAGTGACAGATCCAGTCATAGACTTTGGCTGGGAAATGCATTCAGCTCCTGGGACAAGCATTAACAACAGCCTTCCTAAATACAAATGATTTCCTGTCTGTCATGGTCTAATTCCCATGTACCCCACAGACTGAAGGAATTAAGAGTTACAATAAAAGAACAAGTATTTTACTTTGTCTTCCTTCTCACAGTAGGCGAAGAGGAAGCTTCGTTCAGTGACACCAAGGCACAGCTAAAGGAACTGAGAATTTGTATCATCCCACCCTTCCACACACAGACAGCAGCAGCCAAGTGCAAAAGATGTTTAATTAAAACTCTCAAGTTGGTTTAAGTTTGGAGTGCTTCCACTGAAATGCATTCTCTCACGTAAAAAGAAAATCATAATCAGCCAGTATTGTGGGACCCACTGAGGAGAGGATTGATGGGCTTTCTGATGCTGCCTGCAGATTTTATTAGTACTCCATTAAAAAATGCTATTCAAAAATTGTTTTTATGACAGCAGTACAGCAAAGTCAAAATAAAATCAATGGGCAAGCTGGTTTTGAGAAATCCATGACTCCATCATTTACTGAGACATTTTTGCTATAGCTAAGAATATACCCACATTTGTAGTTATATGTGAACCCAATAAGCACAATGCAAAGACCCAATGACAGGTATAGATAATCTATTTCCTCTAGTACAAATAAATTAGAGCAGATTCAAAATAGAGATGAGAACCAGAGTATAGCATTTGAGTTAACCCCAAATATTTTTCTGTCACTGGTGCCTACAAACCATACCTATTACACCATCAGCAATATTCATGAAATTGGTTATAAACCCTCTCAGAGAGAATCCTGTGGAAAGCTGCACCCTGACAGAGCTGTCTGGGCCACCTCTTCAACTGCATTTTCTGTGGATACATGCCAAGTACAACACTTTGAAGAAGATGAAACTCTTAACATGCATCTGGGGACCAGAGCTCTCTCTGCAGCAAAACAGATTTAATAACTCCTTTGAAGAAAGCTCTTGAGGAACTTAGAGGAGGAACTTAGAGAAGCCACTAGTGTCTGAAAAGTAGCACATCCAATGACTCAAGTCCAGCCCCACGCTGTGGTGCCCTTTACTTCCCCCATTTAACACAAAGCCTGAGTCACAGTATTAGCAGGCAGATAATAGTTAAATGAAGTGGGCTAACATAGGAGGACAGGAAAAAGAAACAGATAATTTGTGCTCCAGGTGCTTGCACTAGTACCTGGAGTGTTCCCAGCTCAGCTCCTCCAGGAAGGGTGTACAGCAGACAAGGCTACAGATGTTCCCAGAATCCACATGAGTGATGAGGTGGCCTGGGGACAGCAGAGTCAACTTTTGGGGTGACTCATGGACACAGGGGCTGCTCACACCTATGAGCAGCTCCAGCTTCAACCCTTCTATCGACAATTCAGCCCCACTCGAGCTTTTATATAAATGTCAAAGTCCATCTGCATTTTCCAAGAGGAGGACACAGGATGGCAAGTGCTTCAAATTGGTTTAAAAGACACTGCAACAGAAGTACAAGTATTTTTCCTGGCACAGATATATAGAACACCTGGGAGCCACCAGCTCCAAGAAAGGCATATTAAAAAATTACCAGGACAGAATTAGGAGGAACAGGCACCTGGCCTTCCAGGTGTAGCAGATTCTCAGGAGATATCCCATCACACACATCTTTCAGAAAGAGAATCCTGAATTTATGACATATGTAAGGCCACAAAATCTGGTGTGCCAAGGCATCTGATTAGTTTCAGGAAGTGCATAAACACAGATAAGAGGAGAAAAAAAAAAAAAAAAAAAAGAAAAAGGAGAAAAAAAATGCCCAAAATCTCTGCATTTTAATTTATTCTATTTTCCTCCAAAATTAACTTTCATCTTTGTCAGTAAATTGTCCCCTAAGGGGGGGGGAAGGAGGGGGAAGGTGGGGAGTTTCTAGAGTAGATTTTAAAACTTCAGTTTTTGGCATTCTCCCTGGGGTTTTTTCAGCTGCTGGATACCATCATGAACAGCTGCTCCCAGCCACAGCACACTTACTGCTGCCAGACTGCACGCTGAGAGCTGGAAATCTACTGTAAGAGGAGACTTGTAGAGACTAAACCTCCACAGACTACTTTTAGGACTGATTTAACACTCTAGAGGGTAATAATTGAAGTCCATTTTTTTTACTGGAATTTTTACTTCCATGTTTGATTATGTGATAGACCTTTAGTCTCAAGAAGAAAGGTTGTGTGCCCTGTGAAACTTTTGTCTATTTGGTATTTTAGACATGCAATGGGTAAAATAACATGGCAGCACAAATCCTGCAAAGTTTTGCAAATAGTGTGGCTTTTCAGCTGAAGTCCTCATACCTGTTTACATCCCTGTGTACATTCAGGAAAGCCTGATGGATAGGGTAATTAATTGCAAATGAGTGCATGTTGTTGAAATATGACCATTCAATAGTTAGAGGCTTTCAAACTCTGATAGTCATGTTTCTGCAGATGCTGAATTTTCTTCCTAACTGGTGTTTCAAAAAAGATTTCACTCTACAAAAATTAAATGTCTCACTTCACTGAGTCTTTTCACTAATTTAAGCAGTGTAAGAAATTCATTATACGAGATAGTTCACAAATTTTTAAAAGTTTAATTATCTCCATTGTGACTTTTGACAGGCTATATATACAAGTTAAGCTAATGTACCCCTACAGAAGACCTTTATGCCTCAGAATAGAAAGTCTTTTGCAGAAGGCAGCTGAAGTCAATATTTTCTAACCATGAGCAATGCATGGAGATGCAAAACTGTAGGATTATTGCAGGTCATATTCATACACTCTGTTTCTGGAGTTTAAGACAATCAGTTTTCACTGTTTCCCACCAATTTGAACTTTCTATCTCACAGTGGAAGTTTGGGTTCCTTTGTAGTTCAGAAACTGCCAAAGACTTGGCACAAGATGGTTTGAAGCTTTAGCAATCACAGCACAGTTTCTACTGAAAATGAGCTGAGAGAACTTGCACAGACACCTTTAACCATTACAATTCTTGGATGGTCCTGAACAGACACCTGAAAAGGTCCTGATGGAGCACAGCTTCATAGAGTTGCATATGTCTCATAAGACTGCCAAACACAGAAGTTCTACCTCCCTGAAGATCCAACAATACAATTAAAAATAACATAAGAAAGACTAAAAAAGACAACATGTGGACGAGGGGGCAAAAATATAAATTGCACAAGCATCTGTCAATTGCCTGTCCATTCTAACAGAATTATTACTTATTAAAAAGTACATTATTACAAAGCATCATACCAGGGAGAGGCAGAAGCTTCTGCCACGATGAATTACTTATAACACAGCTACAGCTGCAGAGCTTCCTTTGCTGCAGGTTCTTGACTGCACCCATGTATTTCAAGCTCTCTGTGCTACAAGTTCTGTGGCAAACTCTTTGGAAAGCTTAGGCTATCAAAGTCCAAGGGAGAACTGGTTTTTCCCCCTCTTGAGTCTCTAATCACAAACACAGTGAGGAGCCCTGCAGAGAAGGACTTGGGAGTGCTGGAAATTCTTTACTTGGAGGCTGGTGAGGCCCTGGCACAGGTTGTCCAGAGAAGCTGTGGATGCCCCATCCCTGCAAGTCTTGAGGGTCAGGTTGAATGGGGCCCTGGGTAACTTGACCTAGTGGGTGGCACCCTTTCCCATGGCAGGGGAGTCAGAACTGGATGCCCTTTAAGGTCCCTTCAGCCCCAAACCATTCTGTGAAACATGATTTTAAAAAAATGTATTACAAATATATGTATATAAGCAGAGAAAGTTTGTATGGTGTATGCTTGTTATCTCTCTTCAGCATGTCAAACACATATGACATGACATACTTCATGATGGCTGATAATCTCATCAGTCTTCTCCTTCTCTTTACTTCTGACATTTTCCATTATCTGTGTTCTCTCTTCTTCTATCTGACCTCAGCACTTTTCACAACAGCTGTCTCTATTCTCCTGAAACCAGTACTTACAGATAAGTGTGCTTAACCCCCATGGTACTTGGGACAGGGAGATGTGGTAAAACTGATAATAGGATTGTGGATTTCATCAGCAACCCTTTTTTTTTTTTTTTAAACAAAACAAAACAACAACAACAACAAAAATAACAAACAAACAAACAAAAAACACCTATGTGAAGAACAACTGAAAAGGAATAAAGGAATATTTACCATCCAGGGGCTCTGGCTTGCTGCAGCTGTGCCCACTGACTGGGGTTACCTCCAGGCTCTCCCAGTTCTAAATATTTGCAAACCTATGACAATATTCAAAATGTTTCATTATGATATTTCCCCATCATTCACACAATTCAATTAGGAGCTCCGTTTGCTGCTAGGAACCAAGCTCAGTCTGAAGCTGGAAATTCCAATCAGACATGGTTTTGTGCTGACTGAATGCAAACTTTAGGCTGCCTTTCAGTGTTTATTTTTAATGGATTCTGAATGCTTCCACTAATTCAGGAACTCAACTGATTAAAGCAAGAGAAGGAGGGCTTATTTCGCTAAATGTAATTCCTGCTTATGGGATTTAGTGAGTACCCCTTATAGCTGGAAGAGGCAATGGGATTGGGTGCATTTAATGTCTTATGGTGTCAACTGCCTAAATGACCCCAGGTTAATGCTCTGAGGGCAGAGAGCAGGGCTAGCCTGGGTCACATCCCTGACTACAGATAGGGTGTTATATTTAGGGATTAAATGTATGAGATTTAGTCTTTATACATGTCAAAATAGGTTGTTATATTTATATCTTAGACTGGCTTTTATCTCGATGCAAGTGTCACACATCACCTCAGTTAGAATCCAGGATAGAGTTTCTGGCTTTGTAATTGCATTGCTGAGACTTTATTAAAAGCAGAGAGGATATGCAAAACTATCTCTTCCTGCTGTGAGCTACCAACAGTTTGGTTTTAGGAAATACTTACAGAACACACCGTATTCATGTTCTCAGGGGCTTGTAATGCAGCAGTACCAGCATGGATGGGCAGCAGTATAAAACCTTACAATAGGAGTATTTGTAATTTTAGGCTGGCTTCTAGCCATTTTGATAACTGCTAGTTGGTAATTGCACTGCTACAGCACAAAAGCTAATAACTGTTCTGTATTTCTCTGAGCAAAAATGGTATTATTTTTCTGTAGCTTATTTTACAGCATAAATTCCCAGCATCCAAGATGAGACAAAGCACTTGTATGATTCTTGTTGCTCTTCACTTCTATTTCAATCATTTTATAAACGAAAAAACTAAAAGAACAGACACTACTATAGCAAGAAGTAGCAAGTATAGCAAGAAGCCTCATGATTTCACATTAATTGGTGAAACAAGTTAAAAAAAAGGACTACAGAAAAACATTTTCTCTTTAAAGTGGTGTGGTACAGCTGTGTTTATTCATTACCCTTTGTGCCACATTCCCTGATTTCTTCCTATTTGTCTTTCACACTGGCATCCTCTTAGCCAGTGTGCTGATATACAGCCTCCAGCCTTCACAATTCTGAAAAACTTTTAGGAAGGTAATATTCCTTTATAGAAGTGTTTTCTCACATCCACTCACCCACCAGGACCCCAGAGAGAAAAACATTCAACTCTCAGAAGCTGTTCTGTTCTACTACAGAGTTGACAAGTGCATTGCAAAGATTTCCTGTTGAGTGCTGAACCTTGCCATAAAATTCAGAAATCCCTTTATATCTCTCTAGTCCTGCTGGTTTTATTCCACTTGCTGCCAACATTAGGTAGTTTTTACAAAATGAAGAATTGAGAAAGGAGATGTAATTTTTTTTCCTTTGGAATTCATCCCTGAAAGCAGCAAGACCAACAAATTAAAAATAGATGCATCTAATGCAGCACATGCTGAAGAGGCATAATTTTAAAAAAAATCAAAATATGAAATTCCTTTTGATTGATCATATATAAGTTGGTCCATATTGCTTTTCACTGAGAGGGATTGACCAATGTGACTGAGCTGCACACAGTTTTAATAAACACTCACTTCACATAGGTTTTTTCAGGAAAAATATAGCACATATTAGGTTTATGAGAATCCCCAGCTTTTGGTGACAGTCTCCTGTGAAAAATATTTGGAGATACCAGTTCCAGATTTTCAGTTATTGGTCTCCTTCTGAGCTATATCTTTTTTTGTTACCTCTGTAACTAGAAGTCTTGGACCTAGTAAGACATCCCATTTGATTCAAAGGTAACTACTGTAATAATTTTGCATGGTAAAATTTTGCATAGTAACTTTAGTTGTGGGTCAAAGAGAGAAGAATTTTTTCGTTGTGCTCTTTCCAGTCAGCCTGTGAACCAAAGACAACCACTCACGTGCCAAAAGAGGCAGATTAATAATAATATTAATAATATTAAATCAGTAGATGATCATGATAGCAGAAATGTCAGCACTGTACAAGAGCTACTGCAACAGGATATGTAAGATATGTGTCCCTAAGAATCCACAGCTTATTGTGCTTTATTGGTCCACAGTGTAATTCTAACTCAGTGGTTCCATTATAGAATATTTCTCAGCCTACTTTATGAACAGTGTCCATAATTTCTAGGTATGATATTCAGTAAAATAAACAGAATAGAGGGCAATACACAACAGGACAAACCTGTTAGTCAAAAAGTGAAACAGAAATAAATAATTTTAGTTCTGTAACACCATTTCTGTCTCTCTGAACATGTAATTCTCAGAGGATAAATTTCAAGTGTTTAAGATGTATTTATTGTAAAGCAAAATTAAGGGTCAAAAACTAGTCTAGACTACTATTTTATAGATTATATCCTAGAGGAGTTTATAGAGCTCATCCTTGAAACAGTGATTATCTGAAGTTGAATGATTACATATGATAGAACATTACTGTGACAGCAGGTGCTCTGCTGCCTTTTGGGCTGCACTATAAAAAGTAGAAAAGTAAAAGCAGAAGAAGAGGAAGGCCAGCAGAGAATCCCAAGGACACCAAAGGGAGAAGCAAACTGAAAATTCATGAGATTCCCTCTGCACAACATCACACATGACCTGAAGTGTGAACTCAGGAGAGGAAAGGGAGCAGTTTCCCAAAATAAAACGTTCCCCTCCAGATCAGTTGAGATCCCTCTGGCAGGCTGCTGAAATCCCTGTCTGTGGGAGTGCTCAGCACCACCAACTCCCACTGGAAAAGTGAAGCGCTGACATGATGGCATGAACAGCAGATTGGTTTTTGGGAATGTATCTCCTGAGGAAGGAGTAGGGAGCAACTCAGTCTCTCAATCAGAGCTTGATTTTCTCTGAGCTGAGAGGTCAGGCAGTCAGCAAACATGCTCTTCACTTAAGAGCAGCACTAGAGCACTTCGTGGGCAAAATAATACAAATTCCACAAACCAACGTTTTTAATTTATAAAAAATGTATCTATATATATCTTAGAGGATTTTCCCTGTGAGATACAAGTGATGTACAAAAAAAAAAAAAAAAACTTTACATCTGCCATATATAAGGTTCAGCTAAGGTGACCACAAGGCATACTATAACCTCAAAAGCTAGAAACTGCTAAAAATTACTGTATCACATGGTATCACACAGCCCAGAAATTTAAAGCCACTTTCTTAATGGTACAAAAAGTCTTACTGCAAAACCTTGGAAAGAAAATCCTCCTTGTCTTAGCTCCCACAATATTTGTAACAATTTAAAATGTCATCTGTAATTTGCTGATTTGGTGCTATCTGTAATGCTTCTCATTAGGCTTAAATGGCTAACTTGAAATAGTTATAAACAAGTCACACTTGTAAATAGTTCTAAATTAGCTACAAGACAAACAAAAGCCTGTCTTGCTCTTGATCCTTCTCTTTTGCACAGAAAACCAAATGAGCACCTTGCCTTTGATTCGCAAATAAACAAGGAAAATTCAGACTGAAAATTCAAAAGGAATCACAAAATGCAATACTTTATTCATTATGTGTGTCTCTTGTTTACATTTACTCTCAAAAAGCCCACATTTGCACAGAAGACAATGGCTCATTTTAATTAACAATTGATTTCCTCTCAGCTATCTCATATGTGTGCTATGAATTTCAGAGCATACAGCTATCTTAATTTATGAAATGTGCAAATTTTTACATATACAAGCAGATCTTTTAGAGAGTTCAAAAAAACTCACAGCCTGTGGTATTGTCAGGATATTTACAGAGTGCAAAAAAATACATTTAAAAGCCTGTATAGGGGGATACAATGCACAGTTAATAACATTGTTGAGTTCTTACTCTTGAAAGGTAAAATTTAAACTATATTGTCACAGACAATAGAGAAATAAAAGGTCAGCATTTGACAAAAATGCAAACACCAAAAAGGCACACTGGAGAAAATAGAAACAGCCTCAGCAGGTACAGGAGGAGTTAGTCCTCAACTTGTCAGAGAACAGAGGCATGAGAAAGAGAGGGGGGGGTTCCAACACTTTCAGTATAACACAGAAGCATTTGAAAGAAGATGGTCCTTCATGTACCAAGGTATAAGAATAAATTCTCAGTCTACCACAGCCAAACTCTCTTCAGCCACTGGCACTGTTACTGACCAAAGAAAACTTATTCTGTTAACAAAACAAGGCAAAACTCAAAGAGAGGACAGTGCAATTCAGAAAGCAGTGCTTGAAAATAGCCCTCTGTTATCCTTTCTACTTCACTGACCATGAATCAGCTGCTTTACGGACACTTCATGTTAAGGTGTGAACAGAAGGGAGGAAACCAAAATCCTGGCCTTGCTGTGGACACTCTTAGTTCAGCTTCTAGATCAACCACAGCTTGCCAAGGTTTCAAACACGGCAGCTCCCCTGTGGCCCAAGTGACACCCTCCCATCCAGGAAAGCACTGGTGTTTACCAATCCTCCCATGTGCTTTACATAATTATTAGTAACTCTTCCTCACCCTCCACCATGCCAATACCACAGGTTGCCTCACTCTTGGAAATCTGCATTCCCTCATCTCTGCCGGCTGCTCTCTGGCGCTGATCTCTGGGGACAAAGGCACACATTTCTCAGTTGACTTGCCACTTGAGAACATCTCTCCGTGGGAAGGCAGGATTCGATTGACTCTCTTTATGAATATGCAACTTTAGTTAATAAGCATGTTTCTTGGAGCCTGAGATTTTGGCAGCTGCTCTGGTGTGTTATCCTACCTCAGTAACTCCCCTGTAGCAACCTTTGAGTTGAAGCACATGTCACTGGGCCTCTCACTGCTATCACCATCTGCGACGGCTCCTTCTATTCCTCGATTATGCTCATGCTATCTGGGCTGAAAAAAAAAAGTCTTCCAGTCTTTGCCAGTCTAAGCATATGCCTGTGTATTTATTCAAGTAATTTTTAACGATCTGAGTTGACAATGCCATCTTTCATATCATTTCACTGGGGTTTCATTAATATGAAGTGTCTGAAGCTTAATGGGGAAGAGTGAATTTGGGATCAAGACTTTCTTATTTATGAGATTTTCATAGCAAAATGGAGCAGCAGTGAATACAAAATTCAAAGTGCTAACTGATAGACTGATTTCAGACAGTCACAGCAGTGTCACTAGAAAAGCTATCTAAGGCCACTCTCTATTCCTAAATCCACCAGGAGACAATATACTGAATTACTGCTGGTCTACAACAGCAAACTAATATTTCTTTCCCTGTGCTGGCTCAGTTGCTCTCCTCAGTGAGTAGAAAATAAAGATACACAGAGAGATATAAATATTTGAGGCTCCACAACTTGTGCTCTACACCCAGGCCTAACACCCACCTCAACCACACTGAGCTGCCACAACTACCCGTTCCCCTCCATGTGTTTGCAGCCACATCCCAGCCTATTCCTTGGTGCAAGGGGCAGACACGAGCCTGCTAATTCTCTGATAATAAGCACATTTACTGAGGCTGTCTGCAAGCAATTCAGACAGTGGTTAACTCGTCCCTGCTCTTTCACTCGATCGAGATTGATTTTGATGTTCAAGAACAGTCTGTAGTAAATGGCTGCTCTAGTGGAAGGGGACACATGCAGCATACAGCACTGCACTTCACTACTGAGGCAGATTTATTTTTTTTATAGAATCTCTGAGGAGAAATATTTCTGACAATAGCTGTCATGCTACTGTCAGGCAATTTAACCTCCCCAGCATTAGGTTACTATGCCCTGAAGTATGGGAGAGATTTAGTTTAGCTTTAACTACACAGGACAGACTGGTGTTGGATTTAACATCCCAGATAAAGAGGCACAATCCACTAATTAGTGTGACTGCACGCCCAAGGGGTTTTCTATGCATCAGAAGCCGATTTTGAAATAAAAGTAGTATAATTTGCACCCCAAGAAAGTAACAGCTAAGAAACCTTCACAGCAATCATAATTGATGTTTTAACTTTTTTTTTGCATATGAAATCTTAATTAAGATGTTTTGAGAATTAACAATTTCTCCATAAGAGCCATTTCCCCATTACCAGCTGCTTTTATTACCTAGTCTTAGATATCATGCTGTAGATACTCACAGAGTTTTTATTAAACAAAATTGCTGCCTTACCAACCAAATTAGGCTGCTATGAGAAGTGTGGACTCACCAGTTTTAGTTACACTGCAGACTTGCAGCCATCCCCAAACTGACAGTTAACAACTGAACTTTGTGATACTCTTGAATTGCAGAAACAAAAATAGAGAACTTGCTTCTCTAATGAGGAACCTGCCAACCTAAGCACAAATGGACTGCAAAATATGGTGTGCTTTATAAATATTATTAGGTAATGTTAGAGCATACATTTTGAAAAACGTGTGTAAAGTGAGTGAATAGGTACATAATTTTCTTTTTTCTCTTTGGTAAATGCTTTTTATTTTATTAGCATGCAAAAATAAGTAAAATAGGTAAAAAAACTTTCTATAGTAGAGGGTGAATACCTTTTTAAGCAGAACAATATAGAGTGTAACTGATATCAGTGATGTGCTGTTAGAAATAGAGATGTTGCTTTCAGCTGCTTGTAGAACAAGCCAAATGCTAATGTCATTGACAGAGCAATGAAATTAAATCTACTGAAGCCAAAAAAGAATACAGAACACTTGCAAATATATTCAAAAGAGCAGATTTATACAAATATAACTGATGTGGTTCATTATGCTGAAAAATTAACTTAAACAGTAACGGTTGAGACCAGGCCAGATGGGGCTCTGAGTGGCCTGGTCCAGTGGAAGGTGTTCCTGCCCACGGTCTTTAAGGTCTATTCCAACTCAAACTGTCCTATGATTCCATGATAAGAATGAGATTTCAATTGTGAACTTCAAATTACATCTAGAAGTAATTATTTACTAATGCACTCCATTTTCATTTTTGTAATTACAATATTCTTGCAATAATAGAATAGAAAAGTCCATTCTCCATACTGAAAGCACACGTCAGAGAATTAGGAATATATTTTAAGAGCATACTCATAATACCTCAATTTTAAGAATTTGCTTCCTGAAGGTTTCCAAACTGTGATAAATAAGGGGCTAAATGAAGGGACAGTAGCATAATCCTCTCTAAATGGGTTTATCTGATGCTGCTAATGCTGCTTTTATATGATGCTGTTAATGCTGGTTTTGCAGCATTAACATACTTTAGTATTTCAGATGAGACCATTCTAAAGCTGAGGGTCAGGGACATGAAGTTATTTTGCAGTCACACTGTTATTCCAACGCTTCATCTACTATTGCCATTGTTTGATAAGCAGCAACCTACTCTTTTTAGGGAATAAAAATAAGGGGGTAAACAGATTCTACTATACAAAGTTAAAAATAGATTTTTATTCTAGCAAGTAAGTACACTAAGATTCAGAAGCCTTTGTTACAAAGAACACACAGCACAAGAAGACAGGATGAATTTTGGGTCAAGGATACAGCATAAAGCCCCTTTATGACTAAAGTGCTATAACAGTCCTACTCTGCCTCTGTTCACTGTAGAAAGGACTCGGATCTTATCTTAAATAATAAATTCGAGGGTATCAAATGTTTATATCATAGTGGGAATCAAATGCTTGTATTACAGAAAGGGCTAAATCTATCCTAACAACATTCAGAAAGGAGACTGGAGAGAACTTACATAGGTCAAGAAAATAAGGCCTAAAGTTATTTTTCAATCATAAACTGTCCTGATCTTTTGTTTTCAAACCTATCATCTAGTATTATATATTTAATATGTACAGGTCTTATCACAGGTGATGAGAAAGTGACTGTCATTTGCTTCAAAACAAACCCAGATCACAACCCTCTGTCTACCCTCTGTTACTTTTTTGTTCTGTTCATTCTCTGCCTCACCACCTTTATATCCTTTTACATGTCAGAATCACATATGTTGGGATTAAATATATTTTAGCATTTCATGCTAACAAAAACCTCCACTCTTTTTGATAGGGTTTGAGCAAGGTGTTTAACAAATGAGCCAAAGAAAAACAAAAATCCTAAACAGAATTTCATCTTTTATTATTCTAGGCAAATCACGAAAGGATCTGTATGAAAGAATAAACTGGGGACAAGAATTTTGATCACATAATGTTTACCCCAGACTTATAGAACTCAAATCCTGAGATTTTCATCCTAATCTTCAGTGCGAGTTAATAGTGATGACAATGCATTACATACTGTCCTTGATGCCCAAGCTGTTTTCCTTCATAAACAAAATCAGAACAATCAAAATAAGTAATTTTAGAACTAATACAATTCCAAAGTGGTTCTGAGATTTGGTACCTAGCAAGAGACAAACACCAATTCATTTACTTAAATACATATCCTATTTTTCGAAGCAGCATGCAGAATTTTATCTGATTCTGAAATAACAGGTCATTTGAACAATCACCCTTAGACAACATCATTTTATCTTTGCTAAGCAATATCTTCCTCAAGGCCTTTCAAAAAAAAGAGTAAAACCATGTTTACCATGACAGTAAGCAATGTGGACTCTTAATTTGGAAATGTAAAAGCCAGAGGAAGCAACAGACGACATTTATGTCCCTCCAACAATTTTGATAAAAATTTCTCTTGTATTCATTACAGGTGTGTCAGTTCTTTTCTCTGCAGAAAACCACAGTTTCAGGACTTAAATGATCTTCAAACTCTCATACAATTGTAACTATAGGATAAGATCAGATTAGTATGCATGCAGAGCCTTCTTCTAGCTCTGTAAGAGATTTCTTTATCTTTTAAATTACATTTTTTTTCTTTGCCTCTCTTTTTCTCATTCTAAATGTCTGATGAGTCTCTGCCCAATCTAGAGATAGAAAATATTAGGCTAGTGGGACCTAATTCCTTTTTTGGCTACACAGGTTTACAACTGTGAAGTGAATGATTTTATAAAGATCTCTGGAACAAGAACAACAAAGTCTGCAAATACTGGAAAAATATAAACATTTTCTCCTATGTTCCAGGCAGGAAGAGCCCAGATTATATCACTTTAACATAGGAATCTGCATCACTTTCTTTTAGAAAAAGGAATTGCATGATATTTCAGACACAGTTATACTTCTAGTTGTCTGTTACTCATACTTCAAAGTATCACCATACACTTTTCTGAGTCTCGTTGGTCCCAAGTGAAGCAATAAAAGAAGAGAAGCAACCCCCAGAGTGACCTCATCCCAGAGATCAGCCACTTTTTTCTCTGAGATTGAGGACAGGCTGCTACCAGGTACTTGGAGATTGCCTTTTACATGAGGCCAAAACAGTTCTACATTGCCACATCTATGCACTGTATTTTTATTGAACTTTAGTGATATCAAGACACAACAGTTAAGCCACAACAGCTTCTGGAAAGATCTGAATCCCTCTTTGTTTGGATTTTTTTTCTTTGTTGTAAATAAATAGGAACTTTTAAGCTGTGCCATGACTCACTCCACATTTTTCTCTAGTCAACACTGCCTTTGCTATATTAATACCAATAAATTAGTGGTTTGACTCTTAGGACAACAGAACTGAGAGTACAGGAACCTCTCTAACAGCAGCAGAGTTAAAGGCAGAGATAATAAAAAAGCAAATCCAAGCAAAACTGTCAAAAGCAAGATTCCCAACATCTATAAACATTTGTGACAAGCATGCAAAAAATTAAATGTTTATCTCAAGCTTTGTAGCTCAGGCCATTATCTCAGGTTAAATAAACACAGCTATTAATTTCACCATGGGTTACCCTTTTGCTACATCTATAAAACAGTTTCCATAAGATAGGATCAGAAACAGATGTCTTGTAATCATCAGATAAATCAGAACAATGTTCTGTGTTCTGCATTTCCTATGAAGACAATTCTCCTAAGGAAGAGGGAATTGGTAAGCCTCTGATTTTTCCACATAAAATACCACCACCTCTCAGTTTATTTTCAACTGCAGACTTAGTCAGTGTTCTCTGAGCATTTGATGAAACAGAACCATAAAAAATGTGCAGCAGGAGGTGAGAAGCCCCTACCACTTCAAAGAACAATAAATCACGTGCTGGGAGGAAGTGACTGAGCGAAACTCATCGTTCAGGCAATATGTGTGCAGTAAACACACATTTAAACAACAGACAGTACATTAGTCACCAAGTGTTTGTTTTCAAAGTGATCTGAACTCCTTGAATTTCACTTGGACTAATGCTAGGGGAATGTCTTATTCTAATTCAGTAAATGCATTATCATAGCAATATAGCAATTAATAACAACTAATTCTGTTATGTTTATGTTACGCCTCGGGGCTCATAATACTGAAGTCAACATAAAATTAATCCAAATGATGGAAGAGAAAATACTTCAGTATTAACCCTCTGCTGAAGACTATCAAACAAATTTGGAATTGCCAGTTGCTAAATCCAATGATTTTGCAAAGTTCCCTGGCACAGACTGAGCAGAGATGAAAGAAATTCTGCAGCTACTCTCTAAAATTTTACAAGTCATATACCACTGTGCAGCCAAAGCACTCACCCCTTTGATAATAAAGTTCCAAATTGCCAAGAAGTCAATCAAATCAGGGCCAAAAAAATAGTTTCTACATATTCAAAATGGTCTTATTAAAAGATGACAATTATGCAGAAAGAAAGGAGTGCAAAACCTCTCATCCAAGCCTTCTACCCAAGCAGATATATTATATAACTGCTTCAGAAAAGGACTAGAACCTTAAACAACCTTTAGGTAGTTAGTTGTGTCCCAGACCTCCTTCTTCTTACCAACCTTGCTCTATATTCCAGTCTGGATTTACTATTTACACTTAGACCATCATTATTGTTCCAACATTCCAGAGTCTTATCTTGCTCAAAACATACATTCCAAATAAAAAATTTTGTCTTAAGAGGGAAAAAAAGTAGTTTCACATCCTACTCCTCCTATTAGCCAAAGAAATCATACAAGTTTACAGAGAATGAGTGAGATTTGACATAATTGTGTATTAATTTCCAGTCAGAGTTTGTTTTCAGATGCATTAAGTTTGCACAAGTTCTTAAGGGCAAAATGGGTCTTGTAGAGCTTCCACCAGAGATGCTTTGGAAGTTGTCCCACTTGGCCTTCAGAATTAATCTGCAGGCTCCAGAATGAGACAATTTTTAAGGGAGCACACATAATGCAACAGTTACTGAGTGTCAATAAACAGAAAACTTACAGTGCAATTTCAATGCAAATGCTTCTTAAGGTGGAATGTAATTTAACTACAGTATTGACATTTAAATGGACACAAGTCACAACCCAGTGAGGGTAAATGTGGATATTTATGCTGATTATCTTTTATCAGCTCGTCTCTTTCTTTGCCAATTGTCTTGTATGCGGTAAAGTCATCTCTTTTAAATGATCTTAAATGATCTTAAATGATCTTCAAACTCTCGTACAATTGTAACTATAGGATAAGATCAGATTAGATTTTAAATACTGAAATCTGTCATTCCATCAGCTTAAGAATGAAAAAAAAAAAAAAAAGGAATAAAAGAGGAGTAGCACACTTTGAACTCAGCCAGTATGGATTTAGCTGCTTTTCTGTAAATTGCATCTTAGGCAAGCCTTCCTATAACTGCTTCCTTCTCTGTAGCCAACACTGTCTGTATTTCATCCTAATCTTGCAAGATTGAGCTATTAAAGATTGTGAGTCAAAAGAGGTTGGTTCATCACTAACAGAAAGCTTGATAAGAAGTTCCAAAGCTTGCAAGTATAATATGGAAATACCAGCTCAGGTCCTGAAAGCCGTCCCTGACAATAACTGCTTCCAGTTCAGGACACAGAGCTTGTTCAAGTGTCTCCTCACCACAGTCAACAGAGCACTGCCTGAAGGAATTATGCTCCCATATACCTTAAATATGTACCTCACTTTATTGAGCTCATAATAAAAAATTGCCAAGAGCTTTGATGAAGCAGAATTTTCTGTTTAAATATCGATCTTGTATGGGTTCATTAAACTGCCTCACCATATGTTTTCTCGCTGTTTTTAATTCTATATAAGATACAACATCACTAGAAAACAGCAGAAAATATGAAAAGAAAGATAAATGGAGAAAACATTAATAGAAAAGCCAGATAAGGGAAAAATAGGAAGTAATAAACAGATCCTATGTGAAATCAAGAGCTCACTGTTGTATTGTGGACACTGGAACCCTCCTGGAGCCACGGCATAGCTGTGTGTGCTCATTTTGAGAGGTAAAAATCTTAGCACTGCATAATTTAGAGCAGTAAAGCCAAGTTTGTCCCTTCATTTGTTATTTTTAAATTGCGCAAACCACAAAGATTTGTGGAGCATAAAGCCATTTTGAACAGGCTGCTTAATTGGTACTGTAAGTCTAATACATCAGCTGCTGGGAGATCTGGAGAGCAGCCAAGCCTCCCAAATTCAACATGTACAGCAGCTCTGTCTGTTCTTTCTCCCAACACAGGAGGATGACAGCTACTACAACCTAAAGTTATCACTGAACTTTTGTAAAGTTTGTTGTATAAAAACCTTCCCAACATATTAAAGATATTTAAAGAGCAGATTGATACTTTAGGATATCCTGGACTGGTGAGTTTTGTTTTTGTTTTTAAACACTACCATTCAATAGCCCAATGGGAATGTTCAGGATAGATAGTCACTTTTTTTAGCATTATATTAATAAATTATATGGCATTATATTCATTATATGAATAAACAATAAGGCATTACTTTGTTTATCCTCAACTAGGAAGGAGAGATGCTGCATGAAATCAGTAATTCTGTCATACCTGTATCAGCACTGTCTGCAGAACACCTTTTTATATCAAATTCCTTTACAAGGAAAGCTGTCTTGAAAATTTTATTTTACAAAAGCTTAAATTCAGACCTGCCCATGTTGAGATGATTTCCAATGGCTCAGGGAACAGTGGTGCATTGTAGTGTTTCAATTATTGCTGAAACACCTTAGTAGAATCTTTGGAAAATAAATGGAACAGAGCAAGTCTATACAAAGAAAGAATTTCTTTCTCCTTGTATACATAGTTTTTTTAAAAAAAGAAAAATCGAATCACTCCATTTCTTTCTGTCCCCTTTCTCACAAGAATAAGTGGTATAAATATTCCTGAAAAGTGAGTTTGGGACTCAAGCACCTTAATATTTGTCAAAAGCAAACTTCTAACAATTATATGGATTTAGATAAAAATCCTTTCATTTCCTAGATGTTGACAAAGAATTTCTGCAATTAATGATTACATTTAAATACTGTTGTCAAAGTGTTAAACATTTACAAAACAACAGCTATTGGCTTTTCACAGAGAAGAACAAAATTTCAAATCACAGTGATGAAGAAAATAATTAGGGAATTACATAGTATTTCACTATATAGTAATACTTCAAGTCTGACCATGTGTTCATTCTTACTGATCTGCCTGTCATGACCTGCAGGTGATCTGCTGGTCCCACGTCTTTAAAGGAGAAAAGCTTTGTCATTCATGTGCATGGTTGCAAAGCTATATGCACCACTGATTTTAAAAAAAACCTACAGTCCTAGAAATATACATTAATATGCCTTTACAGTAATTTAATTAAATACTCACTGCTAAGAACCACGTCTAAATAGTGTGTCTTGCACAAAATTTAGTTTGGAACTATTCAGAAACAGCAGCTGCCCAAAAATAGAGTCTTTCCTAACAAAATCCTACTAAATCATCATACTCCTTTGGAAATGTCCAATCCTATCCATTATCTGATCCCAAAGGATAAGACTAGAGAAACTGTTATGAAGTTTTGAAGCCAATTGTCTTATAAATATCTAGCATCAAGGGAATGCTCTGAACTTTACTCCTTATTTTGCTTTAGAGATATCACCTAAAGGAACTGTTGCTTTTTTTTTATTGTATCAGATCATGAAATACTGGCATGTTTCTCAGTTTTTCTCAAGCAGTATGTTCCATTAAAACAAATAATATATTTTTTTCTTCATCAGTTCTTGATTTGTACATGGGTTGTCATGTTCTGCATCACAGTTTTTTCCATCTATATATTTCAAACAAATAGGGAATTATTTACAAAATTTATTTACTAAGTTATTAAATTGATATTTACATGAGAAAGCAACTTACCTTGCAAATCTCCATTATCAAGAAAATTTTCATTTTAAAGTCCTGGCAAGTGTAAAATTAGCTGTTACAGAATTATAGAGTTGGAGCAATAAATTACTGTACCAGATAAATTCATACAGCATTTTTGCTTGCTAAGAAACAGCACTTAATATTGAAGGAGGCCAAGTAAATAGCACCTTAAAAAATAATAATTCTTCAATGATTATTACAATAAATACGCTAAAGTTTTTCATTTCAACTGCAGTTCACAACAATTACAAAGTTGTCCTGACCATAGAAAAACTGTTTTTATTGCTCTCCAATTCTTCTGCCCAATCACTTCATAGGCAAGGATTGACTGCATAGGGTTCACTACAATGAACAGAGAACAAAATTTTCCAGCTTACACACCTTACATCAGACAACAATATCCCTATCACCAGAATAAAAAACTGCAATTTCCAATGAACTGGTCACCTGTGTATCTCTCCAGCAGAACATGAGAATTTAAGCTATTCCACTGTGTTGGCTTTCTCTTTGGTATCCAGGAAATTGCTACAAAGTTCTAGTTTCAAAATCATGTTTTACATACCACAGGTTGAGTAGCCAGAAATAAGTCAAGCTTACATGCAATCTTTTAGGAAAGTTAAAAGAAAGATCTAGTAAACAACAAAAAAAAATAAGGTAACATGAACCACTTGCTTTGACTGGCAAAGTCTGCACATAAAAAATAGCACAGAGGTGTCCATTCCCCAATGCCCCATACCCACTTTAACCTGATGAGACAGATTTTATATATGTTGTCAACCACTCCCAGGGTTTTGCAGCTGCGTGTATGAAAGATTAACAGCAGGCACTAATACCAGTATCATGACTCTTTTCAGGCAGTAGGTGAAACCTTGAAGAAAAAGTGGCTCTGTCTTCAAAAAAGTGACCTGACCTTTGCTTTGGTGGGTTTTTACTCTGCAAGAAATAAACAGCACTGCATGCTTTCCAATGCATCCTCTCTAGCTGATAAACTATTTTGTTCTATCACTCAGCACAAAAGGACTACATTCTGTAAAGATCCAGTAGCATGCTGTTAGTGCTAGCTAACGATAGCTCATGTGTCATACTGGAAACGAGCTTCATAGACCTGGAATATGTCATATGAATCATGAACAAACACGTAATTGGCCAAGAACCTTTGATATGCTTACCAATTAGAAGTAATTCTCCTTGAATTTAATGTATTTCATTTTACAATGACTTTGCAGTTCTTTGGATATCAAAGGCATCACAAATCCAGCATGCTTATCATTTGTGACACTTCTGCTCTGAGAATTTCTTGCAGCATGCAAAGAACTCTCTGTAGGGTACCTGTGATGTGTTGCACAAGCAAGCTAATCTAATATTGACCTGACAATTAATAAACTCTGTTTAGAACCTGCAATAGTACATAATGGTTTTACCTGCAATGGATGAAATGTTCCTGAAACATGGGGTAGTTCAGTACAAGCAATAGCAGGGGGTTATTTGACAGAGAATACACTGCTTGTGAAAGTAATTCTTGGATATGGTGTCGTAGTAAAGAACCCCTTCTGTTAATAGACTTTTAAGTATTTAGATATATTTAAGCCTAGTGTAAAATACTTCTTTTATGGAGCCAGATCCTGCAGTCCTTTCACAGTTAAAACTTCCATGGAAATCCATGGAAGCTTTTAAAGTATAATAATAAGGAGATGCCCAGGGTCACTGGCATAACACAGCTCTGCTGTGATGCTTTATGTGTGCACTCCAGCTTTGTCTGTGACTTGCAAGAGGGGGAGATCAAATAAGACAAAAGATCAAGACAGAAATCGATGTGAATTCAAGACGATAAGTATCCTCATTAAATAAAAATGAGGAGCATCAAACCAAGTATGGCACATAATGTTGGTGCATTTTTTGTTTGGCTAATAGATATTAAATAATGTTAGCATATCTTAACTTTGTCCTGAATATTTACAATATATTCAGTGAATTTTTAAGAAAAGTGAAATTTTAAACAAGAATCCTTGCAGTAAGTTCAACAACAATGATCATTTTGGGGAGAGCTGTAGCAATGTCTACGATGGCAGGATTTGGCTCCTTATGTTCTTTTAGTGAAAACACAGACTGTTTATATGATGTAAATTGCTTTTTAAAATGTTACTAGAGCTATAAACACTGTGGGTCCAGATTATACATTCAAATTTCAGGGAGAGTTTGCCTCAGTGAACCACAAGGAACTGTGCTTTACTTGCAAAATCGGCTTGATGCTGTTTTTGAGGGGGAAAAAAACCAACCAAAAAAAAAAAACCAAAAACCCAAATCAAATAGAAAAAATCAGGTGTTTTGGTATAAACTTTGGGGTAACTAAAATTAAATGAAGGAGCGGATCCTCCAGCCCTTACTCCTATGTGGATCCCATCCTACCACCAGAGGACTTCCAGCAGGTCTTGCCTCATCAGGACATTGCCGGATTCCTGTTGACTTCATTGGGGCAACTCTAACGAGCCACCAGACCGCGGTTAGACCCCAACCGCCTCCTTGACTATGGGGTTCACAGATAATTTGTCATTATCTTTATTTTTAACCAGTGTGTGTGTGTGTATTCTGCTTCCAACCAAGCTTCGCTTCCAGCCGCAGGCGCCGCCGGTGTCCCGCCGGGATGGTTCGGGGTGCGAGTGCGCGGATGGCGGCGGTTCCCGCTCGCTGCTGACTGGAGCCATTGTTGATTTCGCTGTTGTAGGGCAAAGGCGCTAGGGCGGCCGATAAGGCTGTGGCCATGGTGATGAAGGAGATTCCGAGGGAGGAGTCTGCAGAAGAAAAGCCCCTCCTCACTGTGGCATCACAGGTGGGCGGAGCGCGGGGCTCTGAGGAGGCCGCGGGCGCTGCGCGAGTCCCACGCCCCAGGCTGGCTGAGCATCCCAATGCTTCACTAACGGGGGAAAGTAATGGGGGGCTAGATGTTTCCACGTGAAAAATTAAACGGAAATGCGTTTTTGCCCCCCCCGCCCCCCCCACTTTTAGTTACCGAAAAGTTATTTTAAACCGACTTAAAATTGCGGTTCTAATTCATGCCATCGATATTCATGCCACAAATAATCATTTGCAATTCATATATGAAATATTCACATTCAATGCATATGTAAAATAAGAAACAGCCGGTTCGCAATAGTACCATTTTCAATATTTCAGATCCCATTCCTAAGTTCTCACTGGGATTCTGTTCCTGGTCTGGATCAGAATACATGATTTGCACATCTCATTGCTTTCATTCTACAACTTCAGTCGAAGGAAGGACATAAGATCCTCACATCAAACCTTATTCACACCTTAGAGTAGCCACCAAATGTTTGGTGGTTCCATTAGTTTCTTAAAGACAGTAACTGATCACTACTGTAAATCACAGTGCTGCCATCTCGTTACAAGAGTGGATTTTATTCTCTTATGTTGCTCACGTACATTAATTTTTTCCCCAAGCAAGTGCATTTAGTTTACTGCTGATATTTACTGCACACAAATACTTCCTACTCATCAGGAGGTTTAATGGAAATTGCTGGAAGTTGTTTTTATGTGAGAGCCTTAAACAAAATCCACAATCCTGTTTTACTCCTTTCATGATTTAGGATAACAATGACTATACTTTTAGAAAGTTTTTAAGATGCACACACACCAGGACGTACCTATTTTTCAGAGCATAGCAGATGTGCTGCACTAATACACATTCTAGAAATACCATCTACTAATTTGGAAACCAGGTCTGGCACCTCCTCCTCAGCCCCTGTTGAACACCAGATTTTGCTCATGGTGAACTCTAATGTCTATGAAGTAATTGCACAAAGGAAAAAGATGCTCCCTTTAAGGCATCATTTCTAAACCAACATGGAATGCTGCCTCCTCTAAGCCTCCACAGCACTTAAAAAAAAAAATAAAAAAAATTAACATGTAAAAAAGTTAACATGCAAAACTTCCATTGGCTTCAACAGGGACAGGAGTTCAGCCTGGGTTCATTAAATGTTTAACACACCATTTGTAGTGGCTGTCTGTCAGTCTCCTCAGCAACAGTCTATGATAAATTTATGAGTTAAATGCTTGTGTCTGTTAGTCAGTGTAATTTCTTCCACTAAACACAAATACCTACTTCCCTGCTATGCACCAAAGGGGTGCAGAAGCCAAAAGGAAGCAGAATCAAGTGAAAAAGTGAGTATTTTCCATAGCCATCTCTGCATCATGTATGTGTGGCGTGCAGTCCTACGACCATGTTGCATTCATCATTTGTACCCTAATTGTCTGGCTGAAGTGTTGGTTTGAGATGCTGTCTGTGCAGTGTGTCCTTGTAAACCTCTCATTCAGACCATCCATGCAAAATATCGCTCCGTTATGTCGTGATGTTCATTACCCATCACCACCAAAGTGTTTGTCCCTGGTCTTTACATGATGAAACAGATGGATGTGGTTGCTGCTCGCAGGGTGAAACACTCCAGTTCCAAACTGGCTACAGACTTCCCAAGCCAGATTAAGCTGAGTCATGGCAACAAAGCCTGGTCTTTCGAAAGCTCTCACCACCACCAAGCCCAGTGCAGGCAGGTCTATTGTATTAGGAAGTAATTAAATACACTGAGTATCTGTGCTGCTCCAGCCTTACAATGAGCTAAGCAAAATCCTGAGGGTAAAACGCAAGGATGAAGCTCAGATAGGCGACTACTGGCTTTTCTAAAATCTCTCATTTCCACAGTCCATGATAAATGGAGGATTAATCATGTCTGACTGTGGGAGCAGATTCTGCAGGAAGCATAGCTGGAATCTGATACACAAAGAAGAGTCTCAATCCTCTTTTTGATAGTGATAATGTATGTAGGGCCCTGAATTTGTATTTTAAAATATGTCTCTTTGCTCTCTTCCTCTGGAAAATGTTAAAAACATATCAAATACAGAACAAGACAGATATTCATATTTTATTGTACTGCTCCTGGCAAAGCCCAGCTTGTAAAATATGACACTTGTTTTTTTATATAAATACAGAGAATTAAATTTAAATGAAGTTTCCAATTCCCACATTGTTTTATATCATCAGATATTGTTTTATATCATCAGACCTGGAGGCAAACATTCAAATAACATGAACCAAAAAAGTCCTGCAGACTCCAGTGGGGCCACGGCAATATATGGCACCTGGGAATCTCAATCATCATTCCAGCAGTAATGAGTACACTACAGTAAGCAGAGGGGTATTCTTGGTAATTCAATAGGCCTTTCAGTATCTATTTTTTGTGATTCTGTCTCAATTACCTTCCATAAAAGTCACTTTCTGCACACTTATTTGTGTGAAAAAGGATTCAGTGGTTGCCAAATTTAATACTTAAGCATCAACAGAGTGAGCTTTCAGTACTAATAGGATTTTCTAGAACATAACTCTATCCATGTTGCTGTCACCTTTTAGCTTTTTAAAGGTAATTCAGAAGACTGGGACGAATGAAAAAAAAAAAAAAAGATATTGTTTTCATATGAATAGAACCTAGAAAATGTGAAAGAAATTTTATTGAAGGTTCAAAGGTTAACTGATCATGGAGCTATGAATCAATATACTTCTAATTGAAGCAGAGAAATAAAATGAGAGAAATCGTGCATAAGAATTTGATTTTAATTGTAAAATTATATTTTTGTTTAACCTCTTCCCAGCTTCTTACCATTTGTCATGAGGAAAAAAACTCACTCCAAAATTACTTTCTAATGAGAAATTTAAACCTAAATACCCCCTGAAGTCAAAGTTTAATTGCACAGCCAACTATGAAATTCCCAATTTACTACAGGTCAGTGAACTTCAAAGGATCTGATTCAATAAGGCACTTCGATCCAGACTTATACTTTAAAATATGATTAACTGCTTTATTGAGCAGTAAAAAAAGTCCATGGTTAAACATTTTGGCAGACTGATTTTAGGCAAACAAATCTCACGGTGTCACAAGTTTTATTTGTCTCGGATCCACCACTCCTAATTTAGATTACTCGTTAGAGTACACAAATTGGGAAGCTACTCATGGTAGGATCTCTGTAAAGATAACAGAAAGAAAGAGGACCTTCAGGTGGGGATTCATATCCCTGACAATCCTGTGGCAAATATACAAATGTACTCTGGATTTATATGGTGCAGAAATGGGAGTCCATGAAAAATTCACCAACAGGAAAAAGAAATGAAAAGTATATCTTGAGAGCTATTCCCCACTTCTGCTTATAACCAAAAACTATAGGAGCTGCCTACTTAGAATTTACAGGACCTACACAGACATTTGTCAGAGCACAGTTTAAATCTCAACCACATTTAACTTAAAAAGTTAACCTACGGAACAGTGAGGGTTTATAATTTCAGTTGGATAAAAGCAATTTAAAAGGCTGAAGTTACATTATAAGAAACATGCTGAAATTCATCCTCTCTCGTGAAAAATGCAGGCTATAACACCCGTCAAAAAAAGAGATATGTTTCATGAGTACACCCCAATTAACTCCACCAGATGCTTAAGACCTTTTTATAGTCTCTCTATGAGGTATTACTTAGTATTCAGAGTAGGAACTATTATTTTTTTTAAGTGAACTTCATTTGCATGCCATTAGTTGATCTAAGCAGATTTATGTTTGCTCCAGGGCTTATGAATAAAATACTCAAACATTTCCACAACCTGAATGCCACTGTTTTGTTGTTCAGGTTTTCATGTGCTTTTATTTATTTATTTTATTTTATTTTATTTTATTTCATTTTATTTTATTTTATTTTGATGGTGGTGGTATGTTTTGGGTTGGGTTTGCTTTTCTTTTTTTTGCTTGCTTTGTTGGGTTTTTTTGTTTTGATCTGGGACTTTTTGTAGGTTTCTTTGGGGTTTTTTAGTGTCTGATAGAAGATTTTCCAAATGTTTCAATTTAATTTTATAAAGGAAACAGACTAAAAATAGCTAATATTCAGCTCCCAGTGTTAGGAGATTTTCTGATGTGTGTATCAAGGATTCACTACATGAATTTTATTGCATAATCACAGTTTTCCATATAAAGTAGACAGTCCCATTTGAATCAATCATGTTCATTCTAATCTTCTTAGCATTAGACTTGCTTTGACTTCCAGCCCACGCCATCAATGTTTACTAAATAACATTATAACAGAATGGTGGGATGTTGCAGGGAATGTAATTAGCTTCCATTCTCTTTTAGAGACAACCAGAACTCACCCCATTTTCACTGGCTGAAGCACATTAATGTAAAAAAGGGCAAAAATTGATCCTTCTAATTATTGACATTATCTAAATTTGGAGTACAATAATTCACTGTACATTCCAATTTGTCCTCTGAGAGCAGTGGCAATTTCCACACTGATCTTAAGAGAACTAGACCCGAGATCCTATTTTTTTATTTTTTGAAAGGATTCTTGATAAGTTAATGAGCAATATTTTCCATACATCTCAATCTCTCTCATTGGATTTATTATAAAATTTTCGAGTACTTCATCTGGAAACACTTCATGAATCCTACTGATAAGTCTTTTTCATCTATTATTAAAGCAGGGTAAATACATGAAAAGCAAAAAAAAAAAATGCACACTTAGCAGTACAAATATTAATTGGTTCTTTACCTCTAAGTTAAATATCGCTCAACACTTATTGCTTTCAGGGTAGTATGCATAATTTCAGCACAAATATTCTCATGAGTACTATAAAATTGCCTAGACAATATACTTAAAAGTCAAAAATTGGCTGCTTGCCTAAAGTAATGCAGATTTCTCTGTCACATAGATTAAATACATTTTTACATGAAATAACAATTTTAATTTGAAATTACCATGAGAATCGATGGTGTCATTTTTTTAATAAAGTAAAAAAATTAACTATATTCTTTCATACATTGTAAAATACCTTAAGGACAGAGATATTGGACAAACTTTTTTTTTTGTGAATGCCTTAATATGCCAGTTTAAACCTGATTTTTAAATGAATTAACAGGAGTTTTCAGAACCTTGTCAGCTCTTCATGCATGCATTCTCTAAGTAAGAACACACTGTCCTGTTAAAGAGTTGCAAACCATGTGCTACGGTTCTAGATTCATTGAACTCACTGTTTCTACAGTGAAACTACTCTAATGAATTGCAATTCACAAACAACTTATGAGTTTCAAGCTCTTCAATCTACGAAAAAACATTCCAAAGCGGCCACACACACCATAACAGATCCCTACAGAGAAAGGCCATGTAATAACAAGCTTATGACTTGGTTCCTACACTTGGCCATAGTAACACATGCACAGCCTTACTGTCGTTATGCTACAGAACTTTGTTTGAAAAGAAAAAAAACACAAAAAGGACAAGAAAAATCTGTGTGACTTTGAAGTTATTGCAGCCTACATGCAAAGATACAGCAAGGATGGGGTAAAAGACAATTTTTTTTGAATGGAAAATGAAAAAAAGGCATTTTTAACACAGCTGAAGATCAGTAGGAATGGCACAAGTTTTACAATAACTAAATTCTGCCAGAATCTGTGTCTTTAATTCTCCCATCTTCACAAAGAACTTGCACTTGCTGCTCAGTTCTATATGCTGTCAGTCTTCTTTACTTTGACCTAGAGGAAAACACTAAATAATTTTATAATATTTTGTAAGCAAAGATCAGTTGCTCCCAGAGATGCTCTAAGACTAGAGATGCATCACCTGCAATGTGAGGGAAGCAGCACTTCTCTAGTGCCTATCCTCTGCACCTTATTTAAGAACAAAAGTCAAGCTTCCTCTTCAGCTGAAGTTACCCCACAAAAAGTAATTTTAGTGAATGATAGAGAAAGCAGAACTTAGCATTAAGAGTTCCCTGCAGATACTATCAGAACACTTGTGCAGGTTTTTCCAGGGCTTTCTCAATAAATTGCTTTGGATTCTGTTCCTGTTCTACAAGACTATTCCAACCTGTGTTTACTCAGCATCGATGTTAAATTTGTTAAACCCTCCATTAACTAGCAGGCCATTTTAGGAGCACAGACTAGGTACTTCTATAAGAAATCATTTATTTAAAGGAACATTCTGTAACTTCTTAGTGACTATGTTACTTGCAAGGATCTGTAGACATCTATGACAATAGTTAATGTTGTCTTTGATCACTGTTGTAGAGCAGTTCTCCAATCCAGATAGTGATATGGGGAAGGGGAGAGGCTAAAACACAAATCACAAGGTAACACCACAAAGACAGAGCATAACCAAGTGAGGGAAAATAAAGAAGTAAAATCTTCTAACACCCAGGAGGTGGAGGCAAACTGTTTTAGAAAACAACTTCCTTTAACTTCGAAAGTGCATGGAGCATGCAGGCATTAATGCAACAGATTTACAATAAATCACATTTTTATATGATTAGTAAAGGCCAAACTGTCAGTCACAGTCAAAATATGACAAGAGCAACTTTTTTCCTCTTCCCCCAAGGCTCTGATCCAGCAGGGCAGTTAAGCCCATGCTTAACCTTGAGCTCTGCTGAGCACACTGAAGTGCTTTGCTGGAACCAGGCCAAAATGCAGGAGCCAGACACAACTCCCATGTTAAGTCTCCTTTAGCCAGGCCAGGATGAACAGAGGGAAGCAGATACTGAATTGGGAGATATTTAGCTTTACCTTGCAACAAAATACCATGACTTGTCAGCACTTAGAAACACAGGTAGGATGTTGTTGTGACACAGGGATCACAGCAAGGGTTGTCACCCAGCAGTTCAGCTGCTCTTTATGAGGATGCCACAGACACATTATTATTTACTGATTCAGACATCGAGCACAGATTTTAAACAGCACAACTGGCACGTGAACTTAAATATCCAGTGCAGTGTCTACAGCAATCCCCTCGCAGCTTCTCTGACTTCACACAAACCCTGACAGCTGTTTGCACGAAGCCCCTGGGGGTGACTTGGCCTGTGTGATTTCAGGTAAGATATTGTCACCTCTGATTCACAGGCCACTCCACACACTTCCTACTACTTTGCAACAGAGCACTGGTTATCATCTGCTGAGCAAGTCTGCTCTTCAGAGGCAGCAACACCAGTGCTCCTTGCAGGAGGGTGCAAAGAGTTTGTCTCAGTTTGGAGCTTCCCACAATTCACGTGGGGTGGAAGCCAGTTATACCACGTGCCACAGGAACTGATTCTCTGTTCTTGTGAAAACCAAATATTTGGCTGCCACATCAGTGTCATTGGGGCATAAATTCACACTGACAGAGAAAGAATTAGTATCACCCTGGCAAAGGATGAGGCAAAAAGCTGAGTAGTGATCACACTTATTACACGAGAGTAAATAAAGTGTGTGAGGAGGTAATTTTGATTGTGAGATATTTATACGCCTGCTAGAAAAGGGAGTGAAGAAAAACATAACTCATGCAATTTGAACTTTTATCACGAGACTAGTGATTTTTTTTCAGGAGCTCCCCTTCCTCCCTCTGCAAGCAGGAAACAAGGTCTTCCAGTTCTCTTTCTGCCAAGATGATGATACAGGGAGTCAACTGTCAGACCAGGACTTCCAGTTACACTCCAGAGAACAATAACCTCAATTTCTGCTTGTGGTTCCCATTTATCAGTTTTTAGAAAGAGCCAGGTAGTGGAATGCAATTGACTTGTTTCCTCTTATCCTAGCAGTAGTTTGGGGCTTCCTAACTTACTGCCATTCAATAAACCTCAGCTGACAAAGTGGATCCAGTACAAAATACAATCCAACAAACTTGGTTAGCTAGTTACACCTAAATTTTAGGTGCCTCTTGAACCAGTCCTTCTAAGATAAATTCCATATATAGCCAGGGGGAAAGTGAGGTGCCTTTGAGAGCTTCCTGAGGGACAATCTAAATTAGGCAGGCAGAACCTCCCTCTGGAGTTGCTTTTCTAGGCATTTTTCTCTCCCTATTGAACATGGAGGGAATCTTGGCACTTAATTTAAGAGAACTAGTTCACTATGTGCTCAAAACATAGGTGCTAATTAGCTGCCTATGCCTGACTGGAAGCCCCCCAATTTAAAGTTGAAATAATTTATCTTAAAGACTAACATTATGTTATGCTCTACTAATACTTTAAAAAAAAAAAAAAAAAAAAAAAGAAACAAACCAGCATGCTTCGTGCACTGCAAACAGAGAAAGATCAGGAATGCAGTAAGAGGGTGTATAAAATGGGATGGAAGGGCCACACCCTACAGTTGCTGCTCAATCATCCTTGCTTTGAGTATACTGAAGCAGTGGGGCTGGTGTCAGTCACCAGATGACACTTCTGACTCTCCAAGTATCTCTCCCAAAGCACCCGAAAGCCCCACATATCTGCTTTTAGGAACAAAAAATTCCAGTAGCATTATTGGTGTGAAAAAAGCATCTTTCCTGTTCAATAGCAGAATCAGTCCCAGGAAACTCATTCAGATTTAGGAGGAGTATTTTATACTATGATGTCTCTTCAGATGTCTTGATAGTAGGGAATACCACCCTCCACAGATTTTAGAAATCCCTCAGTTAGAGGAGTGTGTGGGCTTCTTCTTTAATTAAAATGAACTTTATAAAGAAAATTTAAATTCTTGCAGACATTATGAGAATTTATGGCACTCACTGGCTAAATCAGTACTCAGAAACCCACAGTTCTGCAGGCTGTGTCTGCACTGCTTGATGTGTGTACAGATATTGTGCACAGAAATCCAGTCTGCCCCACTCCTGTTCCCAGAGCCTCTTCCTCCAGCACCTGCTGATGTTGGGTGACTTCCTTAATTTCACTTTACTTCCCTCATCTGCAACGTAGAGATAATACTCCTCAGTTCTGCAGTGGTGCCAAGCTTGATTCATGAATGTTTTAAAGCATTCTGTGATATTCACCCGAGAGGTGCTCAAGAGCCATAAATTATTAGTTTAATATAGATCATAGTTTTCATCTCATGAATCTTTTATATCACTACTCCAAATTAATGCCTGATATAACTTTAATAACTTGAGTAAAGTTAAACTGGGGATAAATTTGGTACAATATATGAGGCAGCAAAATGGAATTCCAAGTGCGAGACCAAGGGCTTAACAAGTGGCACTAATTACACAGTAATGTCAGAAATCTACCCCACTGCCCACTCACCTACGGAAAAAATATCAGCTCATGGCACTCAAACATATTAAGATCTTAATTCATCATTAAGTGTCTGCTTCACAACAAAATAGCATTTTTCTAATTTCTAATATGTAGTTTGTATTTATTGAGAGTTAGTAGACATGATCATGTCTTTGCTATCTGTTTTGACCCAAATATTTCAGTTGAAAACAGATTATTTTTCATAGGAATAAGCCCTTTAATAAGACACTCATATAGGTTCTCATCCTTAGTCGTGGGAGCACAGGACACAGCACAGTGACCCTCTGGGTCACAGACCACTTCTCAAAAGCAATCACATCATACAGAGTTATGTACAAGGCTTGGCAAAACTAATTTTGTCCCTCTACCCCAAAAAAAACTTTGTTCATATAGTTCACTGCTGTGATGGGTTCATTTAATTCCCAGACCAGATCTATTCATGGTCGGTTTAGAACTGTCTGTTATCGTTCCAGCCTTTCTCTATAATGGAAATAACTTTCCTCCTTCAATGTCATCTAACTACTCTCCCTTTATATATACAGGAAGAATAACTATTTGCCTACTCAATCTTCATTTTGTTAGCCTAAGCAAGTCAAACTCTTATAAATCACCTGTAAAATGTGGGGTTTATTCTGCTGATCATTTCAGTCACCCATCTCTGATGAAGTTAGTGTATTTGTTCACAAAGTCAGAGAAGAGGAACCTATTTGTTTTATAAATAAATAAAAATGCTGCAAATGCAGCAGAAAGATGCAAGTTAGTAAAAATTAAATCTTTTTGTTTGATGATGAAGCTGATATTACCACCAATCTTCTTTCAGTTTGTTGGTAGAATTTTATCAAGGGTTCTGAACAATCCACTGCTGGTATCAAACTAATGAGTGCCTGTTGTTTAGCAGGTCTTCCTTTTATAAACATTGTAATAAAGAAATTTCTAAGGACGATAACCATCTTTGAAAAGAAAAAAAATATTTATCAAACTTTATAGTTCAGTTGGATCTTGGAAAAATTCATATCATTATTGATTCTTGTCTCCTTCCCTGATTCTTATTATTATTGCTGTCTTCCCAGAGTTTATCCTCTTATGTCCACAGCAGGTTTGGGCAACAAATTGCCTTTTCAGCTGGTCTTAAGATTTTCTATTTTTCACTTCTGCACTGAGTGATCTTGGTTGCTTTGGAGGTAGAACCCCCCATGACTGAGTCACTGGTGAGGTGCATCTGCAATCTGGGTTTAGCACATGTAGATGTAGAGTTTGGGAGGTATCACTGCCAGATTTCTAAATGAAAGGCCCATATTTGCATGTTGTGCTGCCCAGCTAAAATCAACAGAAATCAACAGAAATCAAGTACTGAACAGCAGTGAATCTAAGCTGGTTTGCTGTGATAACTTTAGAGGTAATCCTGAGCTCAGTGCCAGTAATTAAAAAACATGACGATGAGTAAATACCTTTTTTTGCCAGTTGTAGTCCATGTTAGCATCCTAAACTTTAAACTTCGAATATATCTAAGAAAAAATTCTGAAAATTCAATGATGTAAAGAGAGTGAGAAGAGAATGGCAAGAAGAACAGAGGAGAGGGAAAAATAAACCTGAGAGTGCTCCAGGCAAAAGCAACTGAGGGAAAACATGTTTTCACATTATTAAGATAAAGTAAATGCAGGACACACCATCAGGCATCCTTCCAACTCAGCTTAGGTCTTGATCCTCCAGTCAGAGATAGATGGCAAAGAGGAGACTTTTATTTCAGTTTTATTTACTGTTTTTTCTTTTTAATCCCTAATACATTAAATAGCTTGTAATGCAGAGATTCCTTTTGGGTAGCAGAAAACCGATGCACTCATGCAGTTACAACAAAAGTGGAAAACTGCTCACAAATAAAATCTGCACTGTGAGTCCCCCGCAGTCAGAGCTCGTGCAGGAAGTTCATACACTCACCAGGCTCCATCCACTGTCATTCACATGTCGTTGTATGGCAGAGAAGTGTTTTCTGTCTCAGCAGGTTATTGTTTAATGGGCTAATGCATATTTGCTAGATGAAATGCTATTGTGGGAGTTCTGTGGGGAGGCATGCTACTTGGGGGGAAAAAAAGGCCACTTTGAAATACTAAAAAAGCCCTGTTTAGCCTCCTGGTGACAGAGAAGGCCAACTTCACCATGGATGTGAAGGGAGTTGCATCAGGCCTTTAATACTTTAGCCCTATAAGCAATAGTATGCAATAATTGCTAAGGAAAAATCATCTTGCTGCTTTATTTTTGTGTGACTTGTAAAACTGGAATATGATTTTGCCCCAAAAGAGCAATTAGAGTCCTTTTAGTTTAAAGCCAGAGATATCTGTGCATCATCTGATTGCAATACCTTACTCTCACAATCAAAAATAAAGCACATGATGTTGTGAGATGTGTTTTATTTCTTTAAATTCTTCATCCCAAGAACACTCTGTGACCCGGGGTTCTTTGTTGTTAGCTGGTGAATGAGCAACAGGAAAGCAGACCCCTCCTGAGCCCCTCCATTGACGACTTTCTCTGTGAAACTAAACCAGAAGCTGTTGCAAGGCCTGTAACATCGAACACTGCAGGTAAACATCATTCTTTACTATCCCTCAGTAGATAGAAATACTTTGATTTTATCCTATTTAGAGCACATTTTTACAAGTAGTTTCTTGATTTTTTTTTTGCACAAAATCACAAGCCGGTATTAAATTATAATTGCTTGAAGTATTCGTAGAAAAAACTTCATTCATCGCATTTGAGGGCCAATAGGATGTGATTCAAACCACGTCATTTCCAGCAGAACTTTGGGGCTGAAATAAAAGTACTTTATTTAAGTCTCACAAAAGTATGTATTAGTTTGACCAATTCTCAATATTTGTTTTTGCAAAATTTTAACCTGTGAGAAAGCCACATTTAGTCTGATTTTAACCAAACCCATTCCTTACTCTAGAATGATTTTTTTAAATAAAAACTTGGATGAGATAGCAAAGAAAAAGGGAAGAGGTGTCAAAACTGTTTATCTGGGCTGAGTTTGGACACCTTAATAGTGAAAGTATCTAATAAATTTCTCAGCTTTGTTGTGTTCGATGAGATAGTAGAGAAGATAATAAAAAGAGTGAACCCTGAAAGCCTTTTGAATGATACTGAATTCTATCTGAAGTATATTGTCCTTTGGAGGTATTTTTAGAAATCGGTCCCCTCCCACTCAGTATTTGTGCAAAGGTGAGTTGCAGTTGAGCAGATCAACAGAGATTCAATAAAATCAGCATAACACCATTATGTTCTCTTGCTATCTCTCAAAATGACTCTGCTTGTTAGAAACCATTTAATTAAAATCTATATACATGCAAATTATTAAATGAATAATTGACAGCTGGGTGATTATCTTCACTTGTAATTAATATGTGTCTAAAGCAGTATGCAAGTTCTAATAACAAAAACTGGGACACTAAATTAAATAGCAATTGTAAATAATATTTTTTCCTTTTATATATAGCTAAAGATATTACAGGGATGAATAGAACTATTTCAGGTTGTTTAAGAATGGTGTTTTTTGTAAAAAAGTATCTATAAATTGTATAGCTGCCTAGAATATCTACCAGATTTAGGGGCGGGGGTGGTATTAGATTTATGTAATAGCAAAATAAAAATTTCTTATTCTATGAAGATTGGTGAAATTCAGTCACTTGCCAAGAACACAGATTAAGCACTGCAAGAGATAATACAAGCTGCTTTGTCAAAAAACACCTGTCCTATAAAACAAAGATAAAAAGACAGCTTTCCTATATTTTACATGCTAAGGAATTTTAAATGTTATTCTTTAAGCAACTTTTAAATGAAGAACCCAGGAAGATATCTACTCCTGCATTTTCCAAAATGGCACGTGGCACAACAGCAATGCCTAAGCAGCTGTTACCAGCACTTGATAATTCATAAATCAAATCAAATCTTATCTAAAATCTCAGTTGTACAGGGAATCCTCACAGCAGAGGAAAATCTGTGAAGTCCATAGGCTTAAGACCTTGGATATCTTTAAGATTTTAGAGGAAAAGCCTTTAATGCAAATCCATTAAACTGCACTAGTTAAGCACCTGATTTTAATATGCTGGTCATCGCCTTTAGCCAGGAAACACACACCTACTGTAGTCAAGGGCAAACATATCAGTTAATATTTTTTCCCATTAAAACAAATCTTTAAAAGCAAGCTTTTTGAATTAAAACAACCTTAAACTTTAACATTTTGTCTCTAAGTATTATCAGCAGGTCTGGATCTCTTGGATCTTAGTGAACCTGTCTTACAAACCCAAAACAAAGCAAAGAAATCAGAGAATCCAGCAAGAAGTGAAGGCTTAAAAGCTTCAACCCACAGAAAGAAGACAGACAATCCTGACCTTATCAGTGTGGATTCTGAGCAGAAAGTCCAGGCTGTCAGAGTTGCAGACAAGTCTTCACTAGAATTTGGTAAGAGTGTAGCTATTTTATTAGTGCTCCATAGCCTTTTTTAGCACAAGTTTCTCCTGACTATTATCACAAAATAATAAACAACACCAGATTTTTTGTTGCACTACGTTTTAGCAGAGATCTTAAACTTTGCTCCACCTTATAAACTAATTGAAGTACTTCACACCTGAAACACTCTGAACACATTTTACATTTTGCTATTATATGTATTTAATTGTCACCAAGTGTGCTAATAAAGCTCTGAAAGTTTTCTTTGAATAAAAAAATATAGTCAGGGTGAGTAAAATGGTAGAAAAATCCGTAGGGGTATGATGAGAAATTGGGAAAGGAGATAAATGAGAGGCAGCCCACATATAAATGTCCTTTTCAGAACTGCAGATGTCAGAAAGACACAATACATTTGTAAATATTGCTGTATCTATGCACATGAGGGAAAAAATTCCATTCTTGACAAGAGATATATTTCTACAGATCGAAAAAAAAATCCCCCCAACAACTCAATATCCTGCCAAGCCTGATCTATAGACAAGCTTTGGAAAAGGTGAATTTAATTTAGTTCCATCCAAACTAAATTACTTGCACTGCAACTGAGAAATTTGCAAGGTAAATGTAATTTATACCGAGGCAGCAAACTTTCCATTCATCAGCACAGAATTCTTTTGGAGACCTTTTCTTCAAACAGGAGCGGAACATCTGATTTCTGCACAGCGAGTCTGACATATGACTGAATAATATTGGCTGCCTACATTTTTAAATGGTAGTCTCTAAAAAAAAAATTTATTTTTACAATTAGACTAGATTAAATATAAATCAAAGATTTTAAATGGAGTTACACTGGCATTCTGACCATGAATGTTAATAGATTTTGAAAAAATGTTGTGAATTTCTAAATATTTTCACAGCATATTGACTAGAAAGGTGCAAAACATTTCTGTATATTCAACCTTAGCTAAAATATAGTCTTTGGTAGTACCATTTTCTCTATGCCATACATTTAGCAGAGGAGATAAAATATTATGCAGTAGTATTTTTAAAAGATTCATATTTTCTTTCCTTATTTTCCAGTTGATATTCAGACACAGATAGACAAATGGGATGATGTCAGTTTTCATGGAGACAGGAGTAGCAAGGTCCACCCTTCTGCAGAGCGAATATCATCATCATCATCTAGAGCTCCATCAAAGGAGATTTTATGGTACAGCTTTTTGCTTTCCTTACAAAAATATTTCCACTCCATCTTTCTTAATTCACAGAAATGCTTTCTTGATGGCAAATCATATCATTGAACCTGTTATGATTACGCCAAATGTGTTCAAGCACACATTTTGGACAATACATCATAAGGAAGTACACTCTAAAATGACATTTCACCAGCAATTTTTAGTGTTGTGAAAAGTAGCAGGTGCAATTACTAAATAAATGGTGGTGAGAACTGTATAGAGACATGCAGTGATCCAAATCCAGCTACAAATGTGAGTAAAATGAATAAAACAGGATACTTGGCAGTGATTTGACATTCACTGGATACCCAGAGTATTTCGGCTTTGCTACCACGAGGGCACAACTGCAAGAGGCAAGATAAAATATCCAAGCCAAGTGCTACCCCTTTCAGTCAGTTAACTAAACTGGAGGGGTTGTAAATGAGGGAAGAATTGGACTTTGCTTTGGGAAGAGTTCATGCAGATTAATTCTGCTGCCTTCCTGATATGTAACACTCATTCACCACATTATGCGTGGCCATAGTCAGCATTTTCATACACTAGAGGAGGGTTTCTGACCAAATGGTGCCTATCCTGCGTTTTAACCTACCCTTTTTATGGGCATTTCATTAACTTAGAGCTTGACACAAGTTTTGCCCAGTTGACTTGATTTTGGTCTACAGGGTTTTGTTTTCTAGGAAGAAAGCATGTCAGGATATTGTGGCATGAAAATGCACCTATGCCAAGGTGAACTCCTGGGTGGTGATCGTTGATTCTTAGACACTGAGTGCAGGTACAGCCTTGTGTCATTGCCTAACCTCATTTTGCCAGGATATGAAATAGAAATGTAAGAGTGAGAACACTGAGAAGGGTCCAGGTACTTTTGATAATTCAGTTAAAAGAAATACCCTAATTAATTGGTGTGTGCTTATGAACCTGAAAGACGAAAAGCAGCGTGTCTTAGTGATGAGTGTATAAATGCATTGTTTCTAGGTCCACTGAAAACAGATCACAGTCTGAGCTGACTAATGTCAAGAGTGCCTTGGACTCTGATTCTACATCAGAATTAGAACTTGCACCTGCAATACAGGTAAGGAGTTTCAGCAACAAAAAGGCAAGGAGAAATTGTCCCACTGGCTGATCATTCACATCCTGGGGCAGCATTTAAGGGATATTTTCAGGATCATCAGTGAAAAATATTTATGCTGCTGAATCTTCACACCCCTTTGAAATTAATGTTGTGAAAATGACTTAATGTATGTCAGCACCTCAAACATTCAGAGTTTAATACTGCAGTGAACTGTGACCTTCCTGTACAAAGACAAAAACTTCAAACTGCAATTCACAGCATCATATTTTTTCCCTTCAACTAGTTTTGAAAATTCAGACTTCTAATGGTTCCATTTCCCTGCCACATATCTATTCTCAAGGTCTCTTGATCAAGCAGGAATCCCCAGAATTGGAAAATGGTTAAGGAAATCATTACACCAATGTTCATTATTAGCTTATCTGCACAGGTGGGAGAGCAGTGTGGTCAAAGGACTTTTTCCTGCAGGAAAAGCAACTCTAGTACAGGGGGTTCTGGGCTGAAGGTTTGTAGATTTGCCCAATTCCACTGTCACAGTACATTGGACAGGACCTTGTGGCAATTATTACTTAGAGTTGTATATTTTTTGGTATGCAAGTATGCACAAACAGGTACAAACATAGATATAGATCTGCATTCACATAGATCAGGTTGCTTCTTATTTTTTAACTGAAGGATTTTTGCCCTAGCCACTGGCCAGGGCAAGAGAGAGTTGTTTGGTGGATTAGTTTTTAGTTGAAAATAATTTTCTTCCCCTCCACAGCTATTTTTAGGCCTGGACTTCAAAAACTTTCTGTCAGATGGAAAATCTGGAAATTAATGGAAAATAATAGCCTCAGTTGCAAATGGAAAAATCAGACATTAAAATGCTAAATGTATTTTCTTAGATTATGCACCAGTTTTTGAAGAAAATAGAAATAGAACCCCGTTATCAGATCTATTTCTGTGAGTCTTCTTTACTTCCCTGCCATCTCTACATTACAAACAGGAGGGGTTTTTTCCCTCTGGAAAGCCTCACTCTTCAATAGATTTATACTTTTTATTAACGGAAAAGATCTATTGCACAATATCATTCGCCTGAAATGGATGTTGTACTCTCACGCAGTTTGTCCATCTTATCGTGAAGTACCTCTGACCCCTTTTTAGGAGGCTGTTCCTCAGCCTAATGGATCTGAATTGCAGAAAATTTGTGCTTAACCAAGATGTGTGTAAATCAAGTAGACTGTCACAGAATTTAAATACCATGGCTTTCTGTAAAAGCAGTTACAAATTTAGTATATAACATCTCTGCTTTCTGTGGTCTGTTTCCTGTTTATCTTCCACTAGAATAACTGCAGAAGCAAAAATCCACATTTTTCACGCAGTGTAAGTTCAGCCAGTTGGGGCTCCATACTGTTTTGGGAAATGACCGATATTTCAAAATAAAAAAAACCGTAAAGCTGAATAAGCCAGCTTGAAAAAGAAGCAGAGAAAAAATTCCTGTCTGTTGTTTTTGTATATTTCATGTTTGAGGTTTTTTTGTTTTGTTTTGTCATAACCTGCTCTTTTTCAAACTTATGGTCCATTCAAGTAACGAAATGCTGAACTGGTAATTAGTAGTGCAGAGCAATGACCTAAAGTGAGGTTGAGTTCTTATTCTAGACAGCTAACTTAGAAATTAAGTGGGTTTGTTCACTGCCAGCTTCATCCTGCTTATACTTGGACTGCCAGAGCTGTCAGTTCTCAGCAAACAGGCTCATCTATCTTGACCGAGTTCTTACTGTGCTTATAAAAGAAATCACGTTACAGCTTTTATCAAAGCATTTCCATACATGTTTTCCATACTTTGTCCTCTATAGGTCTTGTCTATCTCATTTAAGGGTAACCTTTGTATATGCAACACATTCTGCCATACCCTAAATATTCCATCTTGTCAAACTTGCTGCAGTTTTCCATCAGCAGTTTCCCAGGCAATCACCTCATCACTCATCTTTGGCATGTTAGATTTGGCTCCTCCAAGTGAAATGTTAAGTAACTAGGTCATATTTTCATTAAAATTATGCAATCTTCTTAACAAAATCCTGTGTTTACCAGAACTTATATCAATACAAAACCCAAAAGACGAGCTTCGAACTACTGAGGGAGGAATGTGTTTGAAGGTTGGAACAGGCTCTCATGGTGGCTCTCACTGGATGTGGCTGTTTTGCTTCTCAGCACTTTTCCACATCGTACCTTACCTATTATTAACTCCTAAACAGCACTGGCATTATTCTTTCTTTTCTCTGCCATTCTGTAAAGTCCCTTGTTAAGCTTTTGTTAGTACTGAGATATCCTACAGCGTTTGGGGCTTTTTTGAAGGTTTATTTTTCATCTTATAACTACAAACTGCAGAGGGAGATAATATGTTCTGTTGTCTATACATAAAGTTTGCTCGTGTTGTAACTCTTTAAATGCTCCTCTGGGCATTATGGATATTTTACTGCTCACCTATAGTACACAAAACCCCTGACATGCTAAAAAGCTGTATCTAATTCAAAGATGTCAGCACTCTTAGACTAAGGTATAGTGCAAAGCCTCGAAACTTTTAGAAATCTCCAATTAGAGGCAACATATTTAGAATATAAAACTGGTTCCCCCTTCTCCCAAATAGCTAAAGTAAGACTAATAGCTCTAGCTCTCCTTGGATGTGCCAGTTACTCTTAGGAAATGAAAAGTTACAAGGGACAGATTTGGTTCATTATTTGAAGACCTGATCAAAGTTAAAACTGTAATTTAAGCCTCTCGCCAACAGTTAAGATCCAGCAGCATGTAAGCAGAGTACCAGTGCAGTAAAGTGTGTGCAAATGCATCAGAATGGAAGATTTTTTTTTCCCCTGAAGGCAGCAGACATGATCAACTTCAACACCTCCATTGTAGGGTGATGGAAATATCAACCCACGGCGTCCACAGAGTGTCCACAGACACCCCCATTCCACCCTGACCCATACCCACCTCGGGCTCCCCTAGAGGGAGGCAGCTGCAGAGTCCCAGCCCATCACCAGCTGGAGGTGTGGAGTTCTGCAGTGCTGGCCCTCCATTCCCATCCCCTCTTTGTCCTGCACTGGTGGAAGGCAGCACGTTCATTGCACATGGGGTCTTCCACTTCTGGGTGTCCCAACTTAGTGACTCTGCATTGTCCATATGCAAGCACAGCTTCTGAGGGGTTTTTAATGACCTTTTTTCCCTCTGACCGTGCATTTCATGGAGTAGAAAGTTTATTTCTGTGGGGGTGATGCAGGGACGATGTGTATCTTCTGTCAGGTGGCAGAGGGGACGTCTGTGCTTCTTGGCTTCTTCCCCCTCACCTCTCTGCTGCCCCAAAAAGTTCACTCTCCCCTCCTGCAGTCTGAACATCATCTTTTGTAGCATTGTCCTTGACCTGAGGAATGGCAGTCACTGGAAACAAAAGGGTAAAAAGCGGAAGTAATCAAACCATTTGCGAGAGCCAACTCATAAATAATGGAAAGGCTGGGAACATAATTAGTGCCTATCAACAGAGTTCTGTGTCAAGGAAAACAAATGTAATTCTTTGATCAGATTACAGGTCAAGTTGATAAATGGTGCTGTGTGATATTCTGCAAGATGTTCGAATTAACATACCATATTCTGGTTTTAAAATTGGCACCATACAGTATGAATTGAGAAGGCATTTAACAGATTAAGAATGGCTAACATTAGATCTCAAGAGCAGTAGTTACTTATTAGGAACTGTAACCACGTGGGGATTCTTCTGCGATTCCAAGGAGAAACTGTGATCTTCAGTATTATTGATCTGAAAATAAATATGCAAGCCATTCCTGAGAAAATTTCTATGAGATACAGCAATGAAATGAAAAAAAAGGTAAATAAGGGAGTAGAAAAAATGAGCTGGTGACCAAGACATCTGTATGAATATGTATCCCAATACATTTCAGAACAAGACTGCAGACTCTACTTACAAAACTGTGCTGGAAGGCAGTTTGAAAAGAATCAATGGCTCAGAATGTATGAGAATGTCAACATGAGGGCTCCCTGTGGGGTGCTGGGGTAAGAGTTGTGTAGCAGGGAGACAGGAGATCACCTGATTTCAGCATAGAGAAACAGCAAGACAGGTACTAGAATATAGAAGTCACTTTGGTTGTCTGTGTGGCTGTGAAAAATAAAGAGAGAGCGTAAAAGTGACCCAAAAAAAGGTCGAAATCTGAATGTGCCATAATGGGATAATTTAATATTGCAATGTCTTTATTTTATTCAATGTCTTTTTATCATTAAAACCTGATTAAAATCATCAGTATCTTTCTACAGAGAAAATAAGGACTACAAAAATGTGTTTTAAACTACTGGAGAAAAATAAGAAGTGGTAGTTGAAAATATCATTAAGGTCTCTTGATAACTTTAAATTAAATCTGAGCACCTTCCTCAAAGACGTATTCCAGACAACCTCAGTTTATTCTCTGTAGAATATCATTTTGATCCTGTGGATGTTGAGTGACAAATACCATCATGTGATACGTAAAGAAATGAATTATTTGAACCAGTTATCTCTTCTGTACAAATTCTACTAATCAGTAAAACAACTGGTTTGTGTGTAGGACAGGCTTTCGGTATGTTTTCAGTAACAACCTGAAATCTCTTCCTGGCCTCAGCAAGGGAAAAAAATATTTTCCAAACCACATGGGCCAGAGACAGTAGACGTGAGAGCAGAAACAGATCCTCAGTGTGGACTCTCAGTGCTTCCTGTCACAGCAAAGTCCAGAAGCCAACACAGAATAACACCCACAGGGCCCACCACCAGCATGTGCTCCTCACAGAATTTGTGCTGTATTGTTGTTTTCTTCCCCTCTGTGTATCATCCCTCCAGTGTACATCTCACTCATCAGTCTCTGCCTAAGAGACCAAAGGCTGGATTGACAAACGAATGGCATTTTCTGGGTAAAAACCCACGTGTACAATCACAGACGTATGTGTTCAACCTTGCATCACACACAACATGTGGGAAAACCCAGGAGTGTGTTGGGTGTTTCATCCCAGCAGTGCACACAGCAACATTTGCAGATACAGCCCAATGAGTCTGATGGGAGCAAAATCAGTCTTTTAGCAGTGTGGCTCATTGAAATTGAATATTACAAGTACAGTCATCAGAAATATAATCACGTAAATTAATGCAGTCGGGACCACGGGCAGGCAAGTGGCTAATGAGTTTAACCTCTTGACAAACACGAGGGAAGGGATTAGCAGCCAGAGCTCTATTTAGCAAGATTAGGCCACTTTGTGCCTTTCTATGCCATCCCTAAACATTGTTTGATTTTGTACAGTGCCTTTTGTTGAAAAAAAAAATGTTTTTAATAAAAGAACAGGGAAAAACTTGTTCTGTGCCTCCGATGGGATCAACATATAGTAAGGCACAGAAGAGAGAGCTGCTGCTTGTGGAAAGGACTTGTCCTTCCAGTGAAATCCATGGCAAACCTGGCTCTCCAATGTGATCCTGAAAGAAAACTACAAAATGCACAGGGGGAGTGAGATGAGATGTTTTCTCCCTGGAGTGTGGTCAGTGGAATGTGTTCAGACAGTTGTAATGCAGGAGAAGGAACAATGAAGATAAAAGTCTTGTATAAAATAGTCAGCTCTTTCCTTTTGTAGTCCAGCTCTTGCACTGCCTTTTCTTGGTTGTCTCTTTATCTTTCATGCATCTTGAGTGAAAAGAAAAATCTGGAAAAGATAAATTACTCTGCTTCCCATCAGGAGTGATCTTAGGAGGGAGAAAATTCAGAGGAGTTCATGCAGGGGAACGATTAATTTTCCCCAGGAGGAAGGCCATTTGGGGCTCTGGACAATTGAGGAAATAACTAAGAAATGTGGCAGAGAGTCTATCATCGTTTTCTGATTTATTCTTTTATTTTTTTAGGCACGATCAACGAGGGAGCAGCGTTGGGGAGCACCTCTTCTCTCCAGAAATCACTCCTTGGAAGAGGAATTTGAAAGAGCAAAGGCAGCTGTTGAGGTATTATTTAATTTATTGTCCCATTTTCAGCTAATGTTCAATAGATTTCTTGTTTATCTTGCAACACAAGCATAGGAGAAAGTTGGAATTGGATTATTTAAAGCAGAGAAAAGACACAATTCCTGGGGTTTCTAATTTAAAATAGCATTTTATCTCATAAAAAAAAAAAAAATAAACCCCAAACCCTTAGCTATAAACTAAGATTAGACAGAACCAACTTTGCAAGATCGATTTTTACTGCTATAGCAAGTGGGTAAAGAAAAATGCCCCATAAATGTAAGTACTTCCAAACTGAAAGTAAAAGAGAGAAATATTTTTCCCCAGCAACTGAACGTGTGCACTCAGCTATTTAAGCTCAGACACAAACCAATTCTCTGCAGGGGAGATGGAATTCAGAATCCCTGATAAACAGCACAATTACCTGCTATAATGCAGACTGCACATGTAGCAGTAATCATGCACCATTTTCACATTTTTACAACTAGTGGCGGAGCATTAAGCACAGGAATATTCTTGTTTCCTGAGAAATCAATTTGGTTTGAAAAGGTGAAGGTATTTGGGTAGTTCTCCAAGTGCACTTTCGGGGGGTTTACAGTAGCTGCATTTCCAACATCTGAAACAGCTCTTGAGTGTTGTCCTATACCACTAATCCCAACTGAAATCCTGATCCTGACTGGAGACAAGGTGGAACACAGGTTTTTTTTAAAAGAACTCGACAGAAAATAAGATATAAGCATCGATCTAGAGGATCATCTGGAACATTGATCCGTAAATGTCATGGGTTCCATTGGTAACCCTGCAAAATCCCATCACCACAAACAGCCAGGACAGCTGCCTTCCACTGAGGACAGAATTTCAGGCTAAATTATGTAACAGCCACTGAAATGAATTTTTAGGGTGGAAAGGATGAGGCTGTGAAACTGATTCCTCAACACTCATTATTTTTAGCCTGGACTGCAGTCTCATTAGTCTCCAAACCATCTAGAACACTTTAACGTTATTTGAGTTTTGATTTAAATTTTAGCCATGTGTTTTAATAGTCCTCTAACTCCAGATTTTATACCATTCCAATTCCAGTGCTGGCAGTTGAACTATTCTAGATTAATATCAGTTGATTAAAAAAAAAAAAACTATGCCTAAGTCATATGCTGGCCTTTAGCTAGAAACAGAATGTCCTTTTTAGGAAATTAATCTGATTTGTAGGGTTTTTTCAGGATATATTATAGTAAGAGGCATGATTTCTACTATGGTTTCTTGAGATTTTATTCCACACAGGAAACAGTCATGTCTGAGCACACAAGGTTAAAAGGGACACAAGCAGTAGCCAAGCTCTTTTATGAATTAAACACTGAAGACATTTTCTTTTCTGCCTGCATTGCTTTTTCCAGATCAAGCAGGTTCTTCATAAACAACTGCTGGTGAGGCACAGGAGATGTTTTTGATGTCACACATCACACACTTTTGTTCCTGGCATGAAAGGAGAGGCTTTGCTTTCAAATTGCCGCTGCTTAAAATGCTCGAGGTGTTCCTAATTGCACTGCAGGCTGATCCTGAAGGTGGGACATGATGTGCTGTAACCTGTGATGGCAGCACAGGGAACCTGAAGATGAACATCTTGGCTTTAGGGGTTAAGCAAATGATGTCAGTACTCTTGCAATCTCCAGAAACTGTGTGTGATGGGGAGTTTCCAGATACTCAGAGAGAAAAATGAGTTGAGTCCAACAACAGGTTACAAGGCATTACTGAATTACTTTCTAAAGTAAGGAGGAGAATATATTGTGGAAAAATAAAAAAATAAAAAAAGAAACCTGCAGACTAAAAGGTCGTTTTGAGGCAATAGAGACAGGTTGTTAAAATACTTTAAAGTAGTCTCAAAAACAGCTACTAAAAGGAATCTAATTAAATGTTTCCCTAACTGTGTAGCTGACAGTCCAAAGTTATTCTTTCTGCTTAAAATAGAACCTTGGACCAGGTAGTTCAAATGGAAAGGAAAGGATTCTTCAAGACCTTATAGAGCAGTTACTTCCATTTGCATATAAAAAGAGATGAATTTTCATCCTAGAGAAAATGAAGTGGTAAGAAAGCTGGAGTGATTGAAATAAATTGGAGCCCATCTCAGAAAGATTAGTGCTTTCTTAAGCGGAGAGCAGATACAGTTCAAAAATTCATTTTTTAGGCTTTGGATGTTTCTGCAATATTTTTCAATTGGGAAAGCTCCAAGTGGTAAGATTAGCCAGAAAACTGATCAAGAAAAGGAAGCAAATCTCAGGTTCTTTGTGGCCTAGTTTGGAAGGAATTAATTAACAATTCAGTAAATGAAGACACCAAACTTTATCCTCCACCCAGTATTCACTTTAGAGCTTTGGGAGCGGTTTTAAGATGTCAAACTTTGAGATTAATGAAGATTTGTGAGGTAATTCTTTCTTAAGAAGGTTTAAAGATGTCTATGCCATTGGGGAATCTTTTAAGAATAAAGCAGTAAGTAAAATAGCTTTTATACTAGAGAGGGTCCAGATTCCCTGGCAATGATCAGGTGCTTGCAGACCTCACTGTCTTTTCTATTCTTCTGGAAATTGGATTTGGGGTTGGCCTCACGATGTTTTATCTCCATGATTCCCAAGTGCAGTAAGAACTATGTTTTAACTTAATTTTCCTAATAATTAGCTCTTTTTTACCAAAAATTGGTACTTTTGAATTTTTAAAAATGCTAGCCCAGGGATTCAGGTCCATCCTGTACCTATATTCTGTTAAAACAACTTTTTTATCATCTGCCATCCTATTGGTGACAGATTAGGATAAACAGAAATAAAACCAAAGAAATGCAAAGACTTCCAACAGAGAAATGTCTCAGAGATGGGGGAAAAAAAGCAGTTTTGTTATTTTCTTATTCCACATTTCCCTGATTAAACTGCAGATGCCACACTGTTTCATGAGCTTATGCATAAGAAATTCTGAGCTGTCCTTCTCAGCATCCCTTTATTTACAACACAATGTCACTTGAACCATCTGCTGTATAATGCACTGTTGTAAAGCATCGGAGTATATTACAGCTAAATTATGTGACAATAGCAGGAGAAGATGGGATTCATTTCTTCCAGCCTAGGAAAACATAGTCCAGAATCATCAGCTCTGTGGTTCCCATGAGTACCAGTTAGGAGCCCTTTCTATACCTATAGTGTTCCTGTCTCACTATTTAGACATCACTTCAGATGTGTCTGGGAACTAAGAACTTGAGTCACCAAGATGCATTTTATTTGTCACTCTCTCAAATCACAGTGGGAATCTTTGCTTTGGTATATAATTTTTTTTTTTTTTTTTATCTCTACATTTTATTAAAACTTTCAAGTTTCATTTTAAGAAGGTATCAGCTAAGGAAATCTTACCTGGTTAAAAGCACACAAGTTTCAATAATTGTGTCTTTCACATCAAAGAGTATGTTGATGCAGTAATTCAAAGAAAAATGACAGAACTTTTCTTTGTTATGCATTGGTCAAGAAGAAATATTGCAAATTAATTTTTGGCACTACAGGCACTACAAAATTCTAAAAGTCATGAAAATAAGTAAATTTATAATTTAGCCAGCAATATCAAAAAAGTACTCCCCTCCCCCTTTCACTATATAATAGGAAGTAGAGAGCCTGGAAATATTTTGCTCCCATTTGTTTAACTGCTTCAGCATATTTTTAAATACTAAGAGTAAAAATAGCCTCTTTGAGAAAATGCAGAATTTTTTGCTTGGAAGCAGTCAGATGGTATGAACATTTTTCCTGGTTGTCATTCCACTTTGCTGCAGATGATATTAGAATGTGTTAAATATGTCCAACTGGTCTTTGGTACTTCTGGTACATCCAAAGTAATTCACCAGCATTAAGGCAGCAAAAACATTGAAATGAGGTTAATTGGCACCAGTGATGTAGCAGAGTTAAAATTAGGTCTGTGAGTCTTGGTGCAAAGCCAGATCTTCAGGAACATGGAATATTAATTTAACCCTCCTGCCACTGAAGTCAATGAAAAAATTGCTACTAATGGCCCAAACAAGCAAATCTTTCATCCTTGCAAAACAACAGTGGGGTCCTGCCCCATGTCCAAGTAGTGTAGGATGAGTGGAGAGACATTAGAGCAAAGCAGGTCTGCTCCTGGTTGCATCTTCCCTCCCCTTTTGACTCACTGTAGATGGACATCCAGCATGGCTACTTGAGTGCACAATAATTCACTGGCTTTTTACGTGGAGTATAAACACAGTGAACATCTGTGGGAACTAAAAATATGTAATTAAACAGAAGAATTTGAATTTAAGACTTAAACCCCCTTGTATGCTTGCTTACTATCTACAGAAATATGATTTGATAAGTTACCAAACCATTGATTCATAGGGAATTTCTGTGGGAAAAATACAAGCAAAAATTTAATATAAACATCATATATATGCATATATATTCATTTTGTGTATTCATATCTATGAATTTATGTATTCATACATATAATTATTTCTATAACTTAATCTGCCTAAAAAGGCATTACTAATTACTTTTCAGTAGTTTTATTAGTTTTAATCTGAAGGAAAGGGAAATTTCACTCTTTTGTCTCATCCTGAATCTCAAAATTGCTGCTTGTATAAACATGATCCTGTAATTTTTATTTCAGTGCACTGTAAATTTCTACTGAGTGAGAAATGGTTGATAGATTCATCTGTTGAACAGGATTGTTTTGGGGGTTCAAGTGCCTCTGGTCCTGGCTAAGAGTTAAGGAGGGAGACACCTGATTCATTATCCCAGCCTTTTCATACCCTAAAGGGACATTTCAGCACAATCTCATGACTATTTATAAGAATGTATTTCCTTCAAGTCTGGAATGAAAGCAAATTCTGCAGGTGTGTAACAGAGAGGTCAAGTGCTGTTCACTTCTATTACCCAGAGTGAAATCTCCTCTCCAGGAGTGAATGATTCCCATTCAGAGGAACATTGCAGGTACCTTCACAGATCCCATAATTGCTTAATTCGGACAATTCTGAGTGCCCTGGAAGAAAGTGCAGGATATCAGGAGGCACCTGCTTTCCTTTTTCCAAGTACCTAAGGAATGCTGCAGCAAGTCCTGCAATCACAGACTAAGCTCTGTTCTTCAAATCCTGCCTGGATGTGGAGCAGTAGCCGAGTTGTCAGTCTTGTAACAAATATTACATTTCTAACCTCAGCAGATTTGTTTGTGTTGATTTCTTTGACATCAGTAAGTTGGGAAACTGTGTCCCCAGTGGTGTCATTTCACTGAAGCTCTGGCCAGGACCTTGCAGGAACTGGAGAACTTTGGAAAGGTTTCTAGTGCTGGGCAGATACTCTGCTATGGATCTGCTTTTGGGGGCTTATGACTGATTTGTGGAGGCTGAAATGGCACCTAAACTTGGATTCTCCCCTCTTTTTAAATCCTATTTCTGTTTTTTGGAATAATTTTCTAGTAGCCACAGTGGTTCCCTCTGTCTGGTCATTGCACATTCTAAATCTCATTCTTTTTTTCATCACTTCTGTTTCCCTTGTTTATGCATTTTCCCCTCGTCTTTGAGCTGAATGTTAATCATATTGTACAATTTTATAATCTTTTGTAGATTCCTCTCATCAGCACAGTACACAATGCAATATTAAGATTTCTTCACTATGTCAAAAAGCCCAATTTCTATTAAATCTCTTATGCAAACAATCTCTGTCTAAGCTTTGACATTTCCCTTTCACAAAACTGAAAATGATGCTGAATATACTAAAGTGGGATGCTTGTTCTCTTTTAAACTGCTTTATTGTTATTCTTTAGCATATGCAGTTAGTTGCCTTTTTTTTTTTTTTTCCTTTTCTTTGGCCAGAGACTTGCAACATTCATTTCCTTCAAATTTTCTGTAACAATTTGCTGTTAATATCAATAAGATGCAGTGTAAGCTGCTGCAAATCCTGCTTCAAACAGGACATACCCTGCCTCTGAGATAAAGAGTTTTCTGTTGACAAAATGCAAATTCCAATACAAGAGATGAAATGTAATTATATGAAATCCCAAAAAAAGGAGCTGTAGCATCTTGGTCAGTGTGATTATTAATACCATTCAGCAAAATTGACAGACTCAGACCACTGGTAGAAAGAAACTAAAAGCTTACCAGTTGGGTTTTTTTAAGTTTTGTTGTTCATTTTCTGTTTTCCTCCTTTTCCTCTAGTCAGACACGGAGTTTTGGGACAAAATGCAAGCAGAATGGGAAGAAATGGCTCGCAGAAACTGGATTTCAGAGAACCAGGAAACACCAGGGCAAGTCACCATCTCAACCATTGAGAAGGTAACACCCTATTTTCAATACATGTGTTTTAATACACATTAATACACATTTATACACATTTTAATACACATCCCTCCTGTGCAACACTGAGATGAGACTCAGCTATTCAAAAGAGCCCAAGGAAACTCACTGGACATGGAATCTAATTTTATCCAAAAGAGCTCATCCTCTTTAATAGTCTGTGAGCGGGATAGATTTAAAAGACCTTGCCACAGTTAGAATACATTTAAACTTGCATACTACCTGAACTGAGCTGAAAGATTAACAAAGCAAACTGCTGGATTATGGGCAGTTTTGAAGACAGGCACCTAAGGAAGAGCACCAAATAAAAATATCTGGGCTGCTACACTCAAACACTGTTGAGGAAAGAAATGACAAAGATTCTGTCTCTTTTCTTCACTCCTTCCCTTTCATGTTTTTATTTGATTTCCCTTATGTAGCTGATATTAGCATACACTCTTTACACTGCAGTGACAAGAAGAGAAAAAGGCAACATTTAAAGGAAAACTAAAATAAACTCAGGTGCCTGCAACACTGTTCTGTATCCAGAAGGTTGATTGAAGATTTCAGGATTTTAACTGAGCAGACATGAAGTTACAAGCACTGCAGGGAGTCAGCTGCTTGATGTGTGCTCTTTACCACCCAATTGGATGTCCTGGGCTCATGATAGGTTCAGCTCTGCTGTTACTGCAGGCAGTGTGAGTTGTTGCCATTATCTTTGATGGGAGTAGGAGAGCCCACCATTAGTACCAGTAAGTGTGACTTCAGAGCTAAAGTAAAAATAAAGACAGCAGAAACTTAAATGTCTAGCAGCATTTTACCTTTTTACCCTTTTTGTAATTGAAATTCCATGGGGGAGTTCACAGTATTTTCACAGAACAAAGTATGTTTACATCCAGCTGGAAAACAGTGAGTCATTTAATTTTTGGGACTTGACATTCCCGGCTACAATGTTTCATCACAGGTCCATTATCTCTCTTTTCCAGGGTTATTATTTCCATACTGAGAATCCCTTCAAAGACTGGCCTGGTGCTTTTGAGGAAGGACTGAAAAAAATGAAAGAAGGTGACCTTCCTGTTACAATCTTGTACCTGGAGGCTGCTATTCTACAAGAACCCAACGATGCAGAGGTATTCACTCATGTGCCTTGTACTGACAAAGGGCACGGGGACTCCCTTTTGCATGCAGTGATGGAAGGATTTCAGGGCTCAAACATTTGCTGGTCAGGATTGTCTGAAACAGATTAAATTCTAAGAGTTTTGAATTAGTATTTGCCTTTAAATAGATAACAGTGAGTCCTTCATAGGATGAGAATCTGGTTTTGTAATATTATTGTTTGAAATATTTCAAACCTTTCCTCTGCATCCCGATGTTTTCAAAGTATCTTGTAAACACTGCTATTGTAAAGATAATATTTTTGATTTAATAAGAGTGTGGAAAAATTTTTAAAAGTTATATAAATTTCTGCAATATTGCTGTTTTCAACAAGTATATATTTGAAGTCTGGTTTTGGGGGAAAATATTTACAGTGTAAGAATCTAGGGCTCTTTGAATCTACTGCTGCATTAAATTAAGCAGCAGTATTTCAAAAAACAGAGGATCCCCCAAATCCTCTAGAATCCCTTAAATCTATACAACTTAATAATTCTTCTTCATAATTTTCTGTAAAATTCTACCAACATTTAAAACGTACAGTAACTCAAATCTGAGAAATGAGAATGTGATCATACACTGACACAACACCCTTGCATTCACTGACTACAAATATTTATCAGGCCCAAAGATATTCAAAACTGTATGGTTTGGTACTGTTGGTATCACCCTGTAGAAAAATCAGTAGTTAGTGCTGGACAGATCTGCTGCTTTTATCATCCCTCTGTTTAACAGTGATATTAGTTGTAACTCTGTTTGCAATTGGATTTAAAACAAACCAAGAAAATGATGATTATTTCTGCAGGCCTGGCAGTTCCTGGGTATAACACAGGCAGAGAATGAAAACGAGCAGGCAGCGATCGTCGCCCTCCAAAGGTAAATGGAGTTCAGGGCTAAATCAGGGGGCTGATGAGTATTTGGTAATAGAGACCTGGGAATATTTAATGTCATTCTTACCCTGGAATGTGAAGCATTTATTTAGCTAAGTAAAGCATTCACATAGATATAAAAAGTTTCCAAGTGACTTCAGAGGGTGGTTAATATTTCTGTTTCATTAAATAAGTAGAATATTTAACCTACTAATTGAAGTAGTTGCACAAAAGAAAAGTTCCATGGCCTGATAAACTTGAATTAGTCCTAATGCAAATTAAGTGCCTTTTTGATATTCTAGACATTTGGCATATTTTCTGTAGTCAGTCCTTTAATGAAGAGGTTTTCTTAATTGGAGTCAGCTCCCTTCAACTGCTGAATGCTAGACTGACAATGTTTTTAGGTTGATAGAGATCTGAAGATCATGGAATGCTTGTATGTAAAATGTGAGTTCCAAAATATCATCATTATTATTATCTTTGTGCAATGGGCTTTTATGTTTCCATTTGCAGCAATATTCAATTGCATCAGCACTGTTAGCCATGAAGTTATTCCACCTAAGGATACTCAAACTTATTTATATGTAACTTATGAGCTTACCTGGATACAAATGCAAGGGGTTGCCTGATTTAGGGCTTGCTTATCCCCAATTTTCAAACTAGCAACAGCAATGTTCACAAAATAGATGAGATTCAGTTAATAGTATATAACCAGAGAAAGACTGCTCCAGCTTTGTCAAAGGAAAACTGAGAAATCAGGATGACTGTGAAGATTCACAGAGATGGAAGAAATTTTGGCTTCAAAATACTTTTTTGTAGAGCTGAATACTCTATTAAAACTGTTTGCTTGAAATTATGTAAAGCTCCTCACTGTTTACTATGCAGATATTACAAAAACGAATCTACCTACATTTCCTCATGATCAGAAGGATGAAAATAAAAATTTTATGTGTAGGTTTCTGTACATGTGTGTGTATGCACAGCAGTGTGTGGCATATGTGTGTATACATGTGCAGAATGCACTTATTGTACAAAAATAAGACAATATCCCTTTTTACAACTATTATTGGGTAGATTTTACTTATGTGAGTGATTTTCTTTACACAGATTATTTTGGAAGAATTCAAGAATTGTGTTTGTCTACAAAAATGTTCCAACATATTTTTATTTTCTGTCTAGGTGCTTGGAACTACAGCCAAACAATCTAAAAGCTCTGATGGCCCTGGCTGTAAGTTATACCAACACTGGCCATCAGCAGGAAGCCTATCAAGCTCTGAGAAACTGGATAAAGCAAAATCCAAAATACAAGTATATAGTGAGAAGCAAAAAAGGGTCCCCAGCACTTAACAGGAGGATGTCTAAGACAGCTGATGAAAGGTAAATTCAGTGTAAATCCTGATGGTGGAAATTGTAACATCACTGGAACTGATATAGATGCTGCACCTCTTTGCTCTGTATAAATTCAGCCTGTTCCTTGTGATGGAATACTAAGTGTCTCTACTGGCAGGAGTGGGAAGACAACACAGAATATTTGGTTTAGTGACTGAAGGTTTTATCTCATGTCATCTCAGAAGGTTAAAAATAAAATAAATCATAAAACAGCTAAAAAAATATGCTTCCTCTCAATTCCCATCTCTTTCCTCTGGCCCTGCCTCCTGCCTCTGTAATCCCACATCCTGCACCCTCATTCTTCAGTTGCTCCCACGTCCATACCAGGCCTTCATCCTGCTCTACATGTGCATGTTCTTCCTACTGTTCATTGTTTCTCCTATATCCCAACCCAGCCACTGGAATCCAGGAGTGAGCCACTTTGCAATGTGATACGGCTTCAGTTCTCTGAAAATACTGGGAGGTGCCATCTGCTTGTTTGAAAGCTGTTCTGGTTCAAACCAAAGAGGCAGCATAGTCATTGTATTTGTCTTCAGCTGGCATCCATTTTAAATAACAAAATAATTCGTTGAGTTGGCAGCCCTTCATAATGATTTCATGAGGTCAATAAACAAGTACCTCTGGACTGTGAGATGCATGATAAAGTTATTAAAGGCATAAACATGATTTGCAGAACTGAAACACTCGGGCTATCTCACTGCTTGTCATTTTGAAGACAGGCCTTATATTTACCCTTATCACTTACAAGTCCTGGGTTGACAAGATAATTGAGTATGAACAAAAATAAAATATGCAAGTTCTGCTTAATTGCTAAGTGTGTTATTCTACTTCAGCTTCAACCCGCTGACATCTGGTGCTGTCAGTGCAAAGGTTTTATGAAGCCTACAGTGGGCACAGAAGTCTTGTGTTTTGGCATCTTTCTTCAAAGGTCTTGGCTAGTCACTTATCTATTCCTCTTAAGAATACTACTATTTTTGCCAGTAAAGAACTCTTTTATGTCAGAGAAACTCATCTAATCTGAATAGCTTTAACAACCCTTCATGTAATCTCACTTGGGTTCACATTTTTACTTCATTTTATGGATGAAATTTTTATTCCAGTCATGAGTTTACATCACCACCTCAAAGTAGACCTCTGCTGTGATGAAGAAGCTTATTTACAAATTTTAGGAATATATCACTTGTGATAAAGCCACTACAAGGATTTTAATTTCCAGCTATGCAATCAGTACTGAAATATTTGTAAGTAACTGTGTGATGGATCTTTATTTTCCACCCTTGTCTAGCTCATTACTTGAAGAAGTAAAGGACTTGTACCTGGAGGCTGCTCACCAGAATGGTGATATGATAGACCCTGACCTGCAGACAGGACTTGGAGTTCTTTTTCACCTGAATGGAGAATTTAACAGAGCAATAGATGCATTCAGTGCTGCTTTAACTGTTCGACCAGAGGTACATTTTTTACTTTTACATTTTAAAAAATTTATCTCTGCAGGCCATTTTCTTTCTCCTGTCTCGATCAGGCTGTTATTAATGAGATGTCACTTCCGCCATTAAAATTTCAATACCTGAAATAGAAACATTAATTACAAGACAGCCCCATTTAGAAGCAGATTTATACATGTCCAATTTCTAGCTGTGTGCTGATTAATTGTAGTAGTTACATGAAGTCTTTGACCACGAGTCAGAATCTCACATCCTGTGTCAATTAAGATACAGCAATGTTATTTTCTGCAGTCCTCCTCACTTTGCAAGCGAAAATGAGCTATTCTGTCCCTTTTTGACACCTACAGTAGACAAACTCGTTTTCTCACCAGGACTACACGTTATGGAACCGTCTTGGAGCGACCTTGGCAAACGGGGATCGCAGTGAAGAAGCTGTCGAGGCCTATACCCGTGCTCTGGAGATACAACCTGGCTTCATCAGGTCCAGATACAATTTAGGGATAAGCTGCATCAACCTAGGGGCATACAGGTAAGTTAAAAAAATGTGCACACACAAAGTCAGAAATCATAACTACCAAGTGAATATTCCTCTTCTGGCTGGGGCTACCTGAGGGAAAAAAGTAATCAGAATAGAGCTACACAATCTCAGCTGTTGTAAAATTTTGTCGTTAGTTTTTACGAAGAACTAACGAAGCAATGATATTTTTCTTATAGTCACAAATTCTACATAATAAAACTACCAAGCTGCTTAAGCATTTTTTTTTTTTTTTGCTCTAAGTGCAAGTACTCTTATAATCAGTGGGATTGTTCTCACACTGCAACTTAGTCCTGTGCTTAAGAGCATTTGTAAAAGAAAATATCAGAGCCTGTCGTTGGAAGGGGAACTTCAGTTAAAGTAGTGCTTCAAGTAGTTAATGTCATCAGAAACACTTGCAGTATATCCTTCAGGAATGGAGGATGGATATTCCAGGGTCCCATCTGTCAGGTTAAGACAGGTATGATGGGGAGCTACGCTGCAATGAAGACAATATTCCCAGATGTATGGATAGACTGGGCTCTGCATTGCTGCAAGCCATGCCCACCTGTTTAATGAAAATCAAATAAGAACAACACAAAGGGGCTGATGAACTGCATTGTAAAATAATGTATTAGAGTCTGGCATGGAACTTTTGAAGGTTTTACTCTATTCTATCTTTTTTCCCTCTTCCCTACAGAGAGGCTGTCAGCAATTTCCTCACTGCTCTCAGTTTGCAAAGAAAAAGCAGGAATCAACAACAGGTTCCCCACCCTGCTCTATCAGGCAATATTTGGGCTGCACTTCGGATTGCTCTGTCTATGATGGACCAGCCAGAACTATTTCAAGCTGCCAACGTGGGTGATCTAGACATTCTCTTAAGAGCTTTTAATCTAGAGCCGTAATAAAAAGCATCCACAAATCGATTAAATTGTATTAGGAAACAGGACTTTTTTATTACTCATCCCAAAATGACCACATTTTCCAATAGATCATGACTGTAGATCAGTAGGGGAATTATTTCAGACATTATTAGAAAAGGAAAAGTTCAAAAGCACAAAAATACTGTAAATAAATTCAAATTCAAATTATTGAAACGAGCTGTGGTAATCTGACAACGCCCTGAATTAGATGAAATAGCAATTTCTGACGAATCTTCATCCCATGCAAGCTATATCTTTCTATATATACACAGCTTTACAAAGAAATGTATACTAAGAACAAACCTAGATAATGGTTATTGCACATTAGAATGGCAAGCAGTGCATCCAAGGAATCTGCTTAGTAGCTCGTTGCACTATGCTGACCCCACTTTGCCCCACAATGGGGATACCCTATCCTTTGATTTCTTTGATGAAAAGTCTTATCAAGGTCCATTTTTAACACAGCTCTGAAAGTAGATGCATGTCAAATGGATGTGTTTCGTTTTTGGATATATTTGTTAGCTGGCAATCAACTTTTTTGCTTCCAGAGGTACCTCGATTGATTTGGGCCCAGTTCTGCAGGCTCACACACCATGTGCAGTGTCAGGAGGGACATTGCCCATGGAGGTCCATGGCATGAGCTGGGGTACATGTGGGAAGGCCGAGTGTTGTTGCCAGCAGAAGGGGCAATTTGCACTAGAATTGTTACTGTTCAAACCAGCTGTCCTCGATCTCGGACAGGGTCTGTCTGCTTCAAAGGAGTTCATGGCAGGGTCTGCACCTCTCTGTGTACTTATGCACTTTAATCTTTCTTTTTGTAAAATAGTGCTATGCTTTTATTTTAGTTACCAACAACAGAATGTACAGGATGGCCTTGTTGGCCTAGAGGACCAAATATCATTTCCTGAAATGTAATGAGAGGGTTTTCAATATTCTTATGTTTAGAAAGATGCAAATACAGTATAAACTGCATTAAAAACTAGAAAGATTATTCTATTATGCATCCATCAGGTATTATACATATACATGCATGTGCATGCACATACATGTTGTATGCAAATGATGTCATTTCAGAACATAAAAAGCCACAGATCTTTATTGCAAATAAAGAAAAATCTTCATAAGAGTTACTGCCTGCAGGCCATGCTCAAGGGAAAGCCTTCCCTTGAAGAAATTGGTCTATATAGTGCTTGTAGGATTAAGACCAAGACTTGATCCTGCTGTTATGGCAAACAGTAGCAAGAGTGTCCGTGACCTCCATGAGAGCAGAGTAAATCCTTATATAACACCAGTATGTGTAGCTACTTACAAATGTGTACATAAACACACCATCTTAATTTTCCCTGATTGGATGAACAGGGAACAGTGTTGGGGCAGTACATTTCCACATGATGAATGAATTGATTGGCTACAATCAAACACATTTAGCTCAGGGTGAATGCAACAATCAAAGAAGGAATAGAAATTTTTAGGGGGATGATTTTCAGTTGCTGATATTTTTAATGTTTTTCCAAAATAGAGAGAAAAAGTGTAATTAGATGGCTACTGTGTTGACCTGTGGTCAGGAATTCAATGTGCAGAATAGCTTCTGGAATGTGGTAAAGTGGGAAAAATAGCACATTTCTCATAAACAACATTAAAAGAAAAATCCAGCTCAGCCAGATAAAAAAGAAATCCAACTGCACGGATCACAGAGAAAGAAGCTCTGTGGGAGTTGGACAGTTTCACCAGTACAAACCTTAAGTTTGTTGCAGCTGTCTGTTATTTTCAGCAACCACTTAAAGGAAAATTCCATGGAAGACAGTGTAATCACTGCATCTAATCACCATCTATAGTTTGTTAAATACAAATAATTGATTGCCATTAAAAAATAAAAGGCTTACTCCTCACTCTCCCCCACAGAACAGAGATGCTGAAACAGCTACAGAAATTTTTTAAGAGTGTTTTATTAATTCATTGTCTACATCTATATTCCTGTTTATCTATCGTTTCATAACCGATTCCTGCAGCTTTCTCTAAGGATGGGGTATGGGACTGACTGGGAATGTCACTTTAGCTAAGTGGGCTGCTGTATTCATATCTGCTGACAACAGTTTGCTCTTTTGCTTTGACAGCGATGTGTGATGACAGCTCTTTATTGATAAGGCAGAGCAGAAGGTGCAGTGCAATTGAATCTGGGAAGTGATAAGAGAGAAGGGAGGCAGCTTTGAGAAGAGGCTGTAAAGCAAAGGCATATGTGCTTAGATTTTGCTTGATGCCCTGCCATCATACGAGTTCCTCTAGAATATCCTCGGTGCTGTGGTGTAGGATAATCAGTGCTTACCCAGAGGAATTAGCTGTTCAGGAACTTTATTTTTATATCTTTAAATTATAAAAACAGATATTTTTATATCTGTAAATTAAAAAAAAAAAAATAAGTACTTGACCTCTCAGAATGACAAAGGATCTTTGATATCCATGGCAGTTCACTAAACATCTTCTTCAGCCTGTGGACGAGTAAAACAGCAGTTGTTAGGAAATCCTAACACAACTCCAAGCCTCTCCAAAAACAACAGACTAAGTAGGAAGTAGCTTTTAGTTTATCCTGAGATGCACTGCTCCCAACTACACTCATCTGCTGATGCATGTCCATGCCCATGGGACTAGTACGAGCTGTCTGTGTAACCTCGAGACAAATCACCAGGACTGAACTCTGCCTCCAGAGGAGAGGCTCAGGCCCCTGGGCCCTTCAAGAGCACTGTGGTTCTGCTGCACAGGACCTGGGCTTCAAAACCTGTCCAAAGAGATGGTGCACACCCTTGGAGATTATCCCAGCTGCTCTCTCCTGTTGTAGACAGCCTGTGGCCAGTTAACCACGTACCACTGACTGAGACACTGCCAGAGGGGAGGATAAAGCAGGCACACTTCTAGGAGCAAGTGGCACATCTCCTCACACAGCTCTGTCCTGGTCAGTGTGGGAGAACAGCTGGAGGCTGAGCTCACCTCTCTCTAGCAGGTCAGACCCAGCAGCTCTTGGGACTTCTGGGACTTCTTCAGTGTCCTGGGCTTTATCATCCTCCTTTGGCTCCCACTGCCAAGCACTGTCAGTGCAGCAGACAGGATTAGACACAGCTTTGATCTGACCTCCTCACAGCATTCCTTAAATATTCAGGGGCAAGCACGTATATTTGCCTGAAACAGCAAGAGGAAATGTGTGGAGGCTGCAGCATATTAACAACCTGAACAGAAAATTCATCTACTTGCACTTCCAACCAAGCATGAGGAGGGATAAATAAGGCGGGTGCTAAACAGTAGCAGATTGAGCCTGAGAGTGAGAGACAGCAAATCTGGGTCCTCCTCTCAGTGCTCCCTGTGAGCTCGACCAAGTCAAAACCTCCTGCCATCCCTGACACCCAGGTGTGCAAGGAAGGAAGATGGGAAATAACAGTCATTGCATGTGATGGCACTACATGGGAGCAGGGGAGTGGTGCTTTCCCACAGACTGCATTGGTGAGGTCACCACTCACCTGGAGAGGAAGGTCACACACAAACACAAGGTTGCCCAGTCTAAGGAAGCAGTTTTACATACAGACTAGCAATTTTGGCAGAGAAGAGATTCAGACGTTTCAGGATAACAACTCCACAGCATCCATGGGGTGAGGCTAAATTAGAGTGCTGCAATGGTGTATCACCATCTCTCCCACCCCTGTGTCTTGTTCTTGTTACTCCCCTCTTTTTCCAGAGGTGATTTATCACTGCCAGGTAACTGATTACAAGTTTTTGAGTCTTTTTTCTATTTTATATTTCATGCAATTAAAAAACCATTTTCCTAACCCCCAGCTTAGGACCATCCTTGACATTTTTCTCTGCAAAGCTTTAAGAATATTTGTGACCTAGAAGCCTGATCCACAAAGCTGCTGAGCACTGGAAGCCTGGAGTCTTCACAGGAGTGCTCAGCACTTTGCATGATCAGCTCACGTGCAGCTATTCAGTGACCAGGCAAGGGCTGGCTCTGGTACCACTGCACGTGCTGAACAGGCACTGGAATCACAGGGATTATTTACAGAGTGAGGCTTTGCAACGAAGGCAAAAGGCTCCTTTCTGGCTGATCTCAATAAACTTTATCGACCACAGAAACTTTCTGGGGATAGGCTTATGTCAGCTTGAAGAACTGATTTGATCTTTAGGTACACAGATAGACATACCTGTACCTAACAGTATTTTCTCATGATCTGATAAATCATAGCACTTGTAAAAATATCGATGGGGAGGTTCAAATGACACAAAACCTCACATGACAATATTGCATGCAGCTACATTAGCCAATAAGCACTCTGAATTATTAACCCAGTGCATGCAGTAATGCTTCCTGAGCATGGGTTTACAGAATGCATGCAGAAGGCCCACACATAGGGTATTTTTAAGCTATTGGTTGGTATCTTCTATGGAATATTTTAAAAGTACTTTGCACCTGCCAAACTCAAATATGAGTATTTGGAACAGGATAGACCAAAAGCAGAGCCCTTTTAAAAACCCATCCTTAGAAATCACTTTTTGTTGTGGATTTGTTTGCTTCAAGTGTTTAATTAATAACAGACATCTGTAGTAACAGTTTTTGCAGACATGTTTTAGTATCCTCTCAAGAATTAAAAAGCTAAATTTGCACAGCTTTCACAGTGAAGCTGGGTGTTTGGATTTTCACATTTTCTTCTCTAGTCTGAACCACACAGCACAAACTAGAGAAAAAAATTCCCAGAATCAGTGAAAAAGCTGTTGTCTCACTCTGTGCTCTCTTACCATGGCCAGGCTTTTCAAACTTGCCCAGCAGCTCTGAAAACATCTCATTGTTCAATGTCCTATTTGAAATATGTCCATGTAAAACTCCACAAGATCTGAATATCTGCTACCTCCAACTGAAGACACTTAGCTGAAACCTCAGCATATGGAGTTAAGCTAATGAGCCAAATTTAGAAAACCTGGGCCTGAAAAGGAGGACCCTGACAGCACCAACAGAGCAGCCAGGTGATCCTAAGAACATCCACAGAGCATGGGCCTCCAGGACACAAAAGCCACCATGGCAGAAATAACAACTGACATAATTATTGGCAGAAATTGCCTGTTGGAGCCAGTGAGAAAAGGAGCAAAATGTAAATTGGTTGTAGATCTCTTTTGCCCAAACTTGCATCTGCAAAATGAGACATATTAGTTATTTCGCATGAATAACCTGCACAGTTGAGAAAAATGTGATTTCTGGTCACCAGTGTTGTCAGCTTAGCAGTCTGTACAGTGAATTTATGTAATAAATGTTTATATTATGCCAAGTATTCACAGACAAAAATGATAAGACAAAATGCACTGCACGTTGTGAAAAAGCTGGTGGATATGCAATACAGTATTATCTACTTATTCAAACCTTACCTAGGCTAGAAGTCAGATTCCTTCATTGTAGTTCTGCTGATTTTGGACTGGTGAAATAAATCAGGAAAAAAGGAGTGCCAGGCATAAAGAGATCACTTTGAACAAAACTAGGCAAAGTGAAAAACAGGCATGTCACAGAATCCACGGGAAGTTTCAGAGCCTCAGCCCACAAAGTAACAGGCATTAAACAAGGGAGAGACAGAAGGAATCTAAATTTTCCTAAAATATGCTGTAACTTTACAAATGCTTGCATATGTGACAGCCCATTGAGCAAGCTTGCATGGTCAAGACTTGATGTGCTTTGATCTTTTTTCCCCTTCTACATTTACAGAATGCCATCGACATTGGCTAAGCCTTTAATTTCAGTAGCCTTTTTAATATCAGTAAGCTAATGTAAATTCAGGAAAAAAAAGAAAAAAATTTATAAATATATTTTATATATCAGAGTATAACACATCTAGAGTAAAATAAAACTATATAGTTTTGAGAGGCATTCTGTGTGGCTTCTTCTCTATGCTGTAAACTCTTTGAAAAAGAAAAAAAAACCATAGAAAACCACAAACCTTTGCAATCTCGCATCAGTTCTTTTGGCTTTATTTTTTAAGCCAACGGAGGGGAAAGAAGAGATTCCAGGGTTGGCAGATCCTTTCACCCGGGCCATTTGAAGAGCCCTGCTGCTGCACAGACCTGCCCTGCTCCCTCCCCTCCCGGGGTGAGGGGGATGCTCTGGTGCCAGGCCTGGCAGGGCGGGTGGTGGGTGCAGAGGAGGGAGCTCAGCCCGACACCTGAATGTTTACATTCCGTTACCGAGGCTCGTATTGACCCAGATCAAGAATCTGAATGTAGGAACAATACGGGGTAAAAGATCAGTTTCTTACTGCAGGTAACTCTGCCTCTGTATACTTAGTGCATTATCAGCTGTGTATAATACTAAACACAGACCTATAGTTTACTGATGCTTTAATTTGGTGTTTCCTTGCACTTCTGTTTAAAATAATCTATTTCCTCAAAAAACAAAACAACAACAACAACAAAAAAAAGAACGATGTGCATACTGGATGTGTTAAATTTATTAAGGTCATAGATGACTATTTGCAGAGCACCACACTTAATGTAGTATTTTTGTACTGTAATGGAAGCATGCCTTCCTTGGGTTCTTTTCCACATATTAAATTGTATTTATTTACCTGTATTTATAACTGTGCGATTTTTAAATATGTTTTAAAAATAAACTTTGTCTGTGGCTTCAAATATTTCAAAATCTCTTTTCAATTTGAGAATGGTCTTGACTACAATTACATGAACTGAAAGGAGGGACCTACATCTCCAGCTGAAAGAAAGGATTTTTCCAATGAGATCTTCTATCCTATTGTTTGCTTCTCTGCTTGAAAATTAAGCCCAGAAGATGCTTTTATTCTCATTTTTCATAAATTCATTGCTACTCTGAGGCAGAGTTATTTTTAGAATTTATTTTTATTTCAACAGGTTGAGCAATTATACTTACAACTGGAAGTTGTAAGCATCTGAGGCCTGGCCCAAAAGATTTTGTGCAAACAGTCCACATGAGGAAAATGGGAAAAGAGTAGATCTAAATTTTTCCTGAAGACCATGCAACAATTAAACCAGAAGGAGTAATATCACAAAAAACAACCTTTATGGAAAAACAAAAACAAAAACACAAACAAACAAAACCACAAAAACAACAACAAAAACCACAAACAAACAAAAAACACACACACACACAAAAACAAAACAAAGCAAAAAAAAAAAAAAAAAACAAAACAAAAAAAAAAAAAAAACACCACACCAAAACCAACTTTCAGTGACTGAAATCACTACTCAAGCAATTTCCCAAACACCAGAGTAGGAGTTTGCTATTGGTATTTTTCAGGTTTGGCTTTCACAGGAGGCGGTAAAGGAGCTGATAAGAATAATGTCATTCCTACTCTATGCTTTTGCTGAGACACCAACATAAGCACAGACATGAGGGACAAAAATTCCTGTATGATGTTGTGGACAGAAAAGCTGGGGGCTGTGGACAGCTAGGGGAGTTGTGACAGGACAAAGCAGGACCACACCAGCAAGGATCTGAAGGCTGACACTCTCCACGAACATGTGGGTTGCTCCAGAAAAAAGAACCAGAAGATACAGCCACAGCAAAAGGAAAGCTGCCCAAGTATGGCTTTAACCAGAACCTTCCACTAAAGGTGAAAAAGGAACAGACATTAAAAACACACTAACCCTTGGGATGAAAGTAACTGTGGGCTCTTGACACTGGTGTGTTTTGCCAGGAGATACAAAGGTTAGTTTAGTTCTTACTGCTCAAATGTACCAACAAAGCAGCTCAAATGCATCAACAGGAATACCCACGAGTTATGTGCTCTGTAAGGAACCCAGATTAGGAACACAGCACTGTCATCCTAAAGTCAAAGACAGTGGTTGGGAGAAAAGCATTAGTACCAAATACACATAAAAAGCTGCTCAAAAAATCAGGGAAGGATACTGGTGAAGACATCTGAAAACACGATCACCCACTCCTCACCAGCTGTCAGCCATGCAGTATCTGTCTTCAATAATTTTATGGCATGTCTTCCACCACAGCTGTCAGTGCCTCCCTTACTCATGTTAAGCTTGTAGAACACCTGAGGGGCAGAGGAGTTACTTCCTGCTTCAGTGAGGGGGAGAAGAGTGTGGTAACTTGTGAGTTGTCCAATACCACCTCCCACAAACAGTCTGCAAAAAGCTAGCAAGTACAAATCCTACACAGGGAATTCTTGGATGAAGAATTCAGCCTTTAGCTTGCACAGGGAGCCACTCTCCCACCTCTGCCAGCTGCTACAAGTGGTGTGAACGGTGTGGTGTGACTTGCCGTGGTCACAAAGGACATCTGTCATAGAAAAGAGACCAAAACAGATCATTAAATTTGGATTTCAGAAGCTGAACCAACTTTACATTTTTTATCATTCTGTATGTCACATGCCCTCCATTTCCACATCAGGAAGTGTCACTCAGAGCCTGGCAGACTTACCTCTTACCTCTCCTCTGGTTCCTGGTTCCATGATCCTATAAAAAGTAGAAATTCTTGTCATCCTCAGTCTTCTTTCTTGGCCTATTCTTGTGCCTACCAGACTCCCAGTGGTCACATTGCTATGTAAAGTCCTTACACGTGAGGAAAACAGACTTCTCCTTTACTGAACTGCAGATGACATTTCTAAGTGAGTATGAGAAATTATAGACCATGATAAAGCAGGAATGTGGGGTGAAATTACAACACTATTCCACACAAACATCGCCAACTCTTGTGATCAAATAACATCAAGTGGCTTAAAAGTTAAAAACAAAAAATCAATCTTGTCTTAAATCCTATTTTCTGTTTTTTCCTGTTTATATCTACTCAAGGTTTGGGGATTTCTCTTTTTTTCAATCCACGAAATGCCAGAAGTCACAAGAAATCAAGACTCTCATAAACCTCTCTGTTCCCTCTGCAGGTGTTTTTTTTTAAGTAAAACACCAAGAGAGACCACAGAGAAAAAGAAAAGAGGTAGAATCAAAACACATTCAGTCAATTCCTCTGCAGTTCAAACAGGAAAGAAAGAAGCAAGAATCCACACAGTCACCAGATGTGAGAATATTTCTTTTTAATTTAAAACACTTGCAACAATGTCATTCACAACCTTTCTCATCTTGGACAAATACTCTCCAAAAAGTTAACAGTGCTTCAAGCAAACAACTCTGAGTGGTGCAAAGTAAACCAGGACAGACAATTCCAGGATACAACAGTAAAACCACTGAAGAGTGAGTAGAAATCAGACACTGATCTCAGCCATAAAGGTAGGAAGGGTGATGGGGAAAACAATAAAATGTCCAGTTACATGTTTTGCATAGTCATTCAATGCATGAAAACAGCAAAGAGGATAAAAATGGCTGCTGCCAGGATGGAGAACAAAAGGAATGAATTGAAGAGGCTTCTAAAGCAATCTAATGAGCTCTGGTTGCATCCATATTCCAAATGTGTTCTGTGACCCAGTGGAGGCTGCCTGAATCAAAGAACTGGTCTGAGGCTGGTTTCAGTTCCATCAAAGTGAGTCAGAGGTAATGCCACTGAACCCAGTAGAGTTTCAAGTGATGGGAGTTCAGAAACATCTACACAGCTCTGAAAAAATTATTTTTTATTCTAAACAAGTAGAAGTTGTCGAGTTTTATTTCCTTCCAATTTCCTAACCTAAATGTATCATACATAGAAGTAGAAATCAGTCTGAGAACTAAGAGAATTATTCACTGCCAAGTCCTGGCTTGCCATAATTCTCAGGTTAGATTGTCTCAAACAGCTCACAGTGATTTTTCTTCCTCCATCCCTTTTTGGCAAGAAGCCCTCAGCACACTGAGCTCCCCAGCAGCTCTTCCAGCACCCAGACACGGGGAGTGTGCCCAGGTTGTGTATTGAGGCCTGGCCCAGCACAACTCAGCACATCTAAATTTTAGCAGGCAAAGCCTGATAAATTAGTCATCTATTCAGTACAGTCTGTTTGAGTGTGGTTTCTGCCTGTTTAAGTTTAAAAATAATAACAAACAAACAAAACACAAAACAAAACAAAACAAAAACACCAAAACAAACTTCTCCCCCACATTAGGCTGAAGAGTCAGGAGTTTACATCCTGCTCCTCCAGATTCAAGTTGTTCTTCACATATATCCCATCACAAAAGGGAGGCAACCAGCAATCTGAAAAAGAAGGGAAACCACTGCTTTGGAAGAAAATAAAATGATGCCTCAAACAGCTGACTGAAGAATTTCTACCGTATTTCTGACTGCTAAATTTCAGAAGTCCTGTAAGCCCTTCCCCTAAACTGCTCCCTGCACTCCTGACCAACCTGGTGGTTTTGGGCAGGCAGAACACAAGCCATGAACTGAAAAGAACTTTCAGGAGCTGAGCTGCTACAGTTCCCTTACCACAGCCCCCCAAGGGCTCTCCCCTTTCAGTTCCTATTTCCAGTTTATCTCCTGCCAGCCTTCCAAGTGTGCCTTGTGACATCAGGCAGTCCCATGGCCCTTACAGTTTTAGGATGCACCAGACAAACAGTTTGCAGTAGTCCAAGCTCCATCCTTGATCCTACAAGACCAGCCATGCTTCCAGTTTAATAATGGACATGGGAATTACTCTGTTGGCCTTTAGAAACATTTACCCAATGTTTCTAAATAAAAAGGCAGTGGCCACCAGATCTTGTTAGTTTATAAATAGCCCTTTAAGTTCATGAGGCAAGAGGGAAGCTGTTGTGCCGAACTTCCTTGGAATATAACTGTGAATTAAAAAACAAACAAAGAAATAAAAAAAGAAAAAAAAAAGAAAAAAAAAACCCACTACATTTTTTAAAAAGAAAAAAAAAGGGGGGAAAATAAAAAGGCCTTTTCTCCTTTTTCTACTGCCAGAATGAAAAAACACGTGGATTTACAGAAGTTTTGCTCTTTCACTTAAAATAGATGATGTATCACTGCATAATTTGCTGATCCCATTTTCAAATCTGCCATTTTCTGGTGAAGTACACAACTATCTAAAACCTGGAGGAAGGAAAAAAATTTACTGGCAGCTTTTATTTCATCCAGAACTGGTGCCTCAATAATTACACGGCAGCTGAATCTCACAGGGGACACTTATTAATATGCTAGGACACCATGATTCTGTGTCAATAAGAGCACTAAGTGCTGAGAGCTTTCCCAGCAATTAGGCACTTTTACACTGTACAGAATTATTGCACTGGAATTTCTCTCCAAATCTTTTAAGATCAAAAACTGATTAAAAAAAACAACAGTGTTTTTTGGCTCTGCATGAAGCTTTGTGATCAGAGGGAGAACTATTTTCCCCCAAACACTGGGAAAAAAATAAAATACCCTACTCGTAACCAGATGTTTAATTTGGGTTCTCCTCTGTAGTGCGTAGCTGCCTGAATTTTTGCTACTAAACTTGAAGGGACTGACTGCAGAGGAAATGTAATTTCCTTGGCTCTCCTCCACTCTGTATGGAAGAGGGTTTTTTTGACTGTTGCAATTTATTTTGAGGGCTCAGTAACGTTGTACAAGGCAAGTCCAGCAACAGCGTCTAAGAAGTGGCCAACACTGTTGAACCTTTGGGGTATTTTTTGGAATCATGAAAGGTTTCACACTCACCACTGTAATTTTTCTAGAATTAGCGTGTTCAAATATAATTTAAAAGCCCACATATATATTCTTCATTGTGAAACAAACTGAAATAACACAAAAAAACCCAAAAACAGACAGGAAAGGCCAGCCCCTACCCACCCACTCCTTCAACCCTGCCAGAGACATCAAACCCCTTTCAGAAGGTGTCTGTCGAAGAGATCAAATTATTGGTGTGTTTGCCTGTTTTAAGAAAGCTGAAATATCAATTCAAAGTTTTTTGGTCTTGTTGGGTTTTGTTGTTTGGGTTTTTTAAGGGGGAGAGAGAGAGGGGCAAATCAATAAATCAGCAGTTTTACTAAGCAATTTCCCCCGCTCACAGAGGAAACTCAATATTTAAACAATCCTTAGCAGAAAACAGATTTTCACTGTGAATACTTCATCAGGGAGTTGATTTCAGCTGGAATATGAGTTGTCTAGATGCAAGTTTCCCTGACATAAATATAACAGGACATTAAACCCTTCCTTACCTCCTCCATGTGAAACCCAAATTTAAATAATAGCCCTGCCTTTCCTGAGGGTATGCCTTTAATTTCATAGTCAGAAAGTCTGCCTCTTTCAGCCATCTGTAATCCTGTATCTGTTGGAAGAACTTGCAAAATGAACATTCAAGAGAAGATGAAGAAATCTATGTCTGCAAAAATAAAATCTACTATTTCTCTTTGGCAGAAAATGCACTGACAGGAGATTGCTTTTATCTCCATTAGGCTCTTAGGCTTATGCATGGAAAAGGCAAATCAAAACAGTTTACCACTGAATTTCAACAGGCATTACTTCAGTTGACTTTTCTCACTGCACTGGAAAAAACCTCTGAAACAAGACAATCTGCTTTGAAGAACAGTCACACACCCTCTCCCTCCAGCTTCTGTTGATTTCCCTACGTGGCTTGGACTCTGGCTGGAAACACTGGCTTCCAGTTACCAAAGACACCAGTGCTTGTTCGTGGCTTTCAACGGAGGTGTGGACAGAACAGGCAGGAGCTGGGCTGAACTGGGCTATTTTTGTTCAACACTGAAGCTTCCACTTTCTCCACACACTGCCTGCAAACTCCACGAGTAATCTGCATGGCCTTTATGGTGTATAAATTTAAAACAATGTACTATACAGCACCTAATAGAAATTTCCCGTCTAACACTTAAGGCGGCATCAAACGACTGTTTTTTAAATACACTATAAACATCCCATGTTTTCTTTTGCTTTTTGGCAGTCCAAGGGTTAGGGGTCTTTTGTTGGGTTTAGATTTTTTTTTTTTTTATTGTACGCTTTTTTGGGCAGGTTAAAAAGGCTTATGGCTTCTTAAGGCCAGAGAATAGACTTGAGGTCTAACTTGGTATCCTGTGGTAAAAATAAATGTAGCCCAGGTCTTTGGGAGGTCGTTCTGAGGCACAGACTCTGAGGTCGTTGTAGATCACCCATCTGAAAGGAAAACAAAAAAGATGGATTACACTCCATGTGTATAAAAATCATCACTAGTTTATCAGGGACTTCTCAGACACAAACTTCAAAGAGCTTAAAATCTAAAATTAGGCATTGCAACAAGAACAAAAGATCAGAGAAACAGCCAAAGCAGAGTGTTGGCAGTGTCAGGAAACCAAAAAGAGGACATGTGTAGTTGCAGTCCAAATGAAGGAAAATCAGGGATTCCCAATGCCAGATAATGGGAGCATATCAAAATCACAGCCCAGATCAGCACCACAATACCAGCAACACTAGTATCAGCCCATAGTTTGATGGCTTTCTATTGATGGGGAACAAAAAGAAGTTGGGGATAGCTCAGATGAACTAAGTCAGACACAGAACTAATGCCCCAAACTGAAGAAATTTGGAACAACAAGCACAGGAGAGCCAATGTTACGCTTCAGCACAGACCTCGGTGGAATCAGAACTGACTCATCACATCAACGGTCCGTAAAAAATTTCATTTCTTTGTTGGGAAATGTATAGATGGTGAAACACGTGTTGTCTGCCATGAGCACACCCTGCCCTGTAAAGATTCATGCCTCAAAACAGGCATTTGCTTCTCCCTGTGTGAGTCTCCCAGCTGTACCCACCTTCCTTCCTTTTTGAGATGACAAACATAGTGGCCACTCATAGTGGATGTTCCCATGTGGCTGATGAACCCGAACAGCTCGTATCCTGTTTTAAGAAATACAAATGGCATCATAAGGTTTTTATTGCTAACACTGCAATGACTCCAGGGAGAACGTTCTTTCTAATGCTGGAGGATCAGCTAAGCACTCACACTCTGCATCCCCAAAGAGAGTTTCTGTCAGCACTGCAGCACACTCTCACTCTATCTATTGGTCACATTCACTGCCAAACATCAGATTCACTGTCAAACTTCAAACCAATCCAAATCAAACCCACACAGACTTGTGCACACACCAGGGCTGTGATCACAGCCCCTGCCAGGAAAGAAAACAGCAGATTCATTCCCAGTTCACAGAGAGCACCACAGAAAGTGCCAGATATGGAGTTCATTCTGCACACAAATTAGCCATGCCTGTAAGTGTGATCACAGATCCCCTACAAATCAAACAAAATCCAGAGGTTTATATTTTAGCAGCCCATAAAAGAAAGGACAGGAAAGAAACCTCGTCCTTTAACACAAGGACAATTTTTGTGCCTAAAGTCCCTGGAGAACTCAGCATTGGTTCTTGATCCCCACCCATTCATGCCATTCACTCAAATTACCACCAAAAGTAAAAGGGTACCTTCTTTCAGGATTTTGCATAAGGACATGGGCCTGGATTTTGGTGGAGAGGGCTTTCTGGAGCCATTTTACAGAATCATGTTGGTTATCAGGATTTCAGGCACTCAGTAAATGGTCTCAGTCTATAAAGGCTAAGTACCACAAAAAATAATTATTCCAAATATTTTTTTTTTTTTTAACCTAACAATAATCAGTGTCTCTCGTGTCTCCAAAAGACTTAAGGTTGATATTTATAATGTTAATATAACAGCAGCAACCACAGAAACAAAAATCAAATTGTCTCTTAATTTTTTTTTTCATAAGACCTTTACTTTCAAGAACAGAGACAGAAGTTTAGAAAATACTACAGTTATTAGAACTGGTCAGTAAAGACCCTTCAAAAAATGTTATGTGCCATCCTTATGTCAGCACCACCGCTGAGCTTTTGTACTCCAGTGCTGTTCCACTTACATCAGGTTCTTTGCCTGCTTCACAACTTTGCCTGCTGTACATTAGCCCCATCTTGTGGTTTATTTAGCAGTAGTATGACAGAGAATCTCAATCAAAAGAAAACAAAACAAAAGCAGCACATGCAGGATACAAACTCTACCTGACATATTTTGAATAAGGAGCTTGGTTGAAGGGATTATAAAATTGCCCAGCAGACCACAGGAGGACAGAAACTCAGGTGGTCTGTAACAGCAGCGTTGTCTTTAGGATGCTCAGCCTCTGAGGATTTAAACATTCCAGCTTTTCTTTGGCTTTTTATCTTATAGCAACAGAACAAAAAGTAAACCTAGGCCAGGACAGACTTGCATGCTCTGGTAACAACAAACTCAGACTCAGCTTATTCAGTGAGTCCAAGCAAAGAGTGTTCTGAGCAAACACAGCCCACAGAATTCCGCAGCCAACAAAGCTGGATTCAACCCCAGACTCAAGAGTGGAAGTAAATTGTCTGGATCATATCCAAAAAAGCGCAGTAACTACTTTCAAAACAGGAAGGAGCTCTATGAATGGTGTGGATGTGATGCAACAACGTGATAACCAGTTCTAAGCCGAAGCAGAACTTACTTCCAGGCCCATCTTTGATCCTGGGTCCCTCTGACCCTGTGTCTGCAAGGATATTGGCATTAGCATTGTTCTCCATATCCATCGTGTCCAAGGCAGGCTCACTTTCTTCCTCAAGGTCAGGGTGGCTGAAGATCCATTCCAGTGCACGCTCCAGGTTACTGTTCTGTGAGCCAAATAATCAAAAGAGCAGCCTTTAACACATTCCCTGCCATCATGCTGCCACCCAACAGTCTTTGAACAGAGTAAGGATCATGTTAACAGCACTTAAAACTTGGAAGTCTACCTCCAAGTAAAATAGTATTCCACAAGTACTCTGCAGAAGCCTGGCAGATGGAAAAGAAATAATCCCACAACTAAGACCCATGACCCCAGGTTCTTATCTTGCTGACTCATAGCCTTTAGGCATCCAGGTTATTTTTCAACTGATAGTAAAAGCAGGTAAGTTTTCCTCACTGTCTTCTACTTCTTTGAGTGAAACACACAAACCACCTTCCCCACCCTAGAGAAGTCAAGGAATCCCACACTTTGGCAGAATAGTTCTGGTGCATCATCCACTAACTGGATTTTTACATACATTTCAAAGGCATCTGAGCATGCACATGTACAAAGTACAAAACACGAAACAAAATCCAAGTGCTACCAATAATCCATGGAACTCACCGTTGCCTTCAGCGCTTGAATTGCTAGATTCCTTTGGAATCCCATGGAAATGATAATTGCAACCATCTCTTCAGGAGGCTGGTTATCTAACCCTACAGCTCCTAATGCTGCTGCCCCACTGGAAGCAACTTCTCCAAAGGCAGGTATGACCAGTGGCTCAGCAAAGTCTGGAACAAAGAAATATTCATCAGGTCATTCTTTTGCCTCACTGAAGTGGAAAGTCAACAAGAAACACAAACAAACAACAAGCAGGACCTCAAAAGCAGTCCTGAAATCAACGTAAGTTCTTTTTGCTGGCATCATTTAGATGGGACTTAGATGTGTGGAAAGCCTTAAAAAAAACCAAAATGAATGTGCACGTCACAAAATATCTAGCACACTGGAATAACTTGGCACATGGCAGAAGTCAAACAACTGCAGGAAAGTAGCACAGATTGGTATGGAAGCAATGATGTCACCAGGATAATAGACAACCCAGAGCACAGATGTAAAATGAACTGATTCCATTCCTGAAAATGTCAGCTAAGCCCAAGTGAAACTCATTCCCCATTTACACAAGCAGCACAAAAGCCCATGGTGAAGCATGAACTTGACCAAATCTGGAGTTTCCTGGCAAGGGAGTACTCAGATATACCCAGTGCTGGATCTGTAGCCCAAACTTTGCAAGGATGAGACACAGGACGTGGAGAACATCTAGCAGCCCTGTCCATCACTAGATAGCCCAGGTTCTAAGTACAGCATGAATGCTCTAGCCTGAGCTAGAGAAGGCTGATATGGAAGAAAAGCATCCAGACCACAGGATTCTTTGTACTTACACTTGATCACAAGTCAGCTTCCCCCTTAGCAGCACGGACCTAGCCAAAGGGTGGAAACACAGGGCTGGCCCACACCATTGGTGAGGACAGGAGGGTGTACTTCTGGTGTAGCTTAGTTTGTTGTCTTCTTCTAGGCAGAGGATACCACATAATGGTCAAGATCTGCACATCCCAGGAGCAGCTTAGGAAAATTCACTCACACCTCCAGGTTTCCCAGGTGGGGAAGGGGGCCGTTGTTTCTCTGTCACACATTATAAAATTTCTACTGACTGCCAAAATACACAGCGAGGAACTGAGTTTAACTTACACCTTGCAGTCACTGACCTGGTTCTTCCATGTGTGCAATGATCCAGTTGAAAGCAACTTCAGCACCCAGGTTGCCTGTATAGTACACAGCTTTCCGACACGCTTCCAAAGGAAAGCCCATCTCTGCCAGTTGCATGACTGAAGACTCATCAATATCTAGGGCTACAAAAAAGGACCTTCTAAAATATAAAAGTCTAATTTCATCCACTGTATAATATGTCTTATTGTTATTCATGGTTCCACATATTACAGTACCTATCCCTTGGATTTGGTTTAGTACTTCAATAAACCCACAGCCATAAGCCTTGTACAGAGCATTACAGGAGTTGATATGGACTTAATAATCTTTTTTTCACAGTAAACTACACAGATCATTAAACCTTGATGAACAACTACAGGACTTTATTTATTAAGAAACCTCACCACTGGATTTCAAGGGGTGAGGAAGTCAGATGGAGAACTTAGCTAGAAATGGCAGCCAAAAGCAAGCACCTCTCAAAGGCAGGATCTCGCAGGTTAGAGAAACAACAGCTGCCAGATCTATCGGTGTCCACTTGAACTGCATCTCTGAACGACAGATTTAAATTAAATCAGTGTTCAGAGAGAGCCAGGATCAAGCAGCTGTGACCCCCAGAATTGGAAGATCCTCCTGAGGAGCAGCAGATGGAGGAGCAGCTCACATTCTGGCTACACTGATGCTACTATAGACTCTTTTCTAAGAGAATCCTGCACATGTGGAAGTAAATGCTGAACCAGCACAGAAATCAGCTGTTATTTAGAAGCATGCAGGGCAACATTTCATGCATCCCTATAATGAGAAGCCATCAGCTAAGCAATAGCATGACAATTTTTTTAAGCAGCTGAAATACCAGTCTGAGAAAAATGAGATACATACACTCCATGAAATGGTTCGTCATACGATCTGAAAATTAAGAACAGGAAAAAAAAAAACAGGGAAAAGGACTTATATGAGGGTTAAGTAGATCCATGTGTGAAAAACAACTCCATATTTTTAAAGTCATAGAAACATTTGACCTCATAGAGACAGGGCACACTCATCCTTATATCGCCGATGTTTTTGTCATGAATTAGAGCAGTAATTTCCCTAACTTAGTTCAGAGCAAAATGCCACTGATACTAAAACCAGTAGGAAATAAAGCTGATGGTTGACCTAAGCAAGAATCTGCTTTGTAACAAATAAAGTACCATCAGCCATGCATTTACACTAAAACTAGGTCAGTCCATTCAACAATAGGGTAAGAAGGAATAGGCCTTTGTGAGAAACCTCTACAGATAAGGGAAGAAATTAAAACCTTTAGAGAACTGAATTTTGCCATATCCTTGCTCTGTACACAATTTCAGGTACTGGTGTCCTTTCACCTACGTACAGTTTGATATTATGCTATTTAAATATCCAAGCAAATGGGGCCATCATGTCATGGGAGTAGTTGCATTATTGGCTTCATATTAAACACTGAGGCAACCAAACTTCAGCCACTTGGAGGAAATTGGAATAACCTGGGTCTAAGGTCACACTAAAAAGGCATTATTTTACTTGCCATAAACCATTTTGTTTTCCAGAGAAACCCAGGGAAGGAGGATATTCTAATATTCTTGTTTCTGAACTTTAGCATAAAAGGAACAGCATTTAAGGGGGAAAAAAACCACCAACATAGCATGTTATTCACTCCTTTTTCTTTCTGCTCTAGAAATATTTTAATTAGCTGTTTGACATCACGTCCTTGAGACAGAGCCCTTTTTAAGGGGCTGTACAGCCATGTATACCCACAGAAGAGGACTATGCGTGCATGGGCACCTGCTAAGGGTCTAAAAATTCTTGTATTTTAAAAATTAATAACATTTTTAGTCTTAATCTATGCCTAGAAAGCTGTTATCTTAAACTTTGGCCCCTTGTGCGTAAAGTATTGTCCTGTGAACTAATCAGTTGTGCAGACATGGTGTGCTCGTTGTGTCACGTTGAACCAAAGTGTTCGGAATTCTGTAAGTGAAGTCTGTGACTAAGGAGAATAGCATCTGCTCAGAACTGTAACACTAAAATCTTACATCAGTAATTGCAAAAAAAAGACAGATTTTAAAATTCCTTCTGACCAGGGTATACTGGACCATATACTGTGCACAACGGAGTACACAGGAACCAAGAAACTGATTTAGGTACAGGGCCTCCCAAACTACTTTATCACCAGGTTTTAGACAAAATTTACTACAAAACAACAGCAGTTTAGTAACACCTCTTATCCAAATGTAAGGATCAAATAGATTAATGCTCCATGCCACTTCTGACACTTGTCATGAGACCCAGAGCAGGACTCTGCAGTCCTTTGCACCAGACCCTGGGGAGTGCTTTACTTTACTGTAAAGTATTCATTATTTGGAGAGGGTCCAGAACAGCAGCATCAGTTATTAAACCTTCTAGTGGAAGGTGTCCCTGTCCAAGGCATGGGGGTTGGAACTAGATGATCTTTAAGGTCTTTTCCGACCCAAACCAGCCTGTGATTCTACGATAAATCCTGAAAACATCTCAAAGCAGAAAAGCTGGATGAACTGGGGCTGACTAATAGGGAGGAAAAAAAGGCTGTGGGGTGTTGTAACAGTCTTCACTGACAGAAGCACAGAGCGGCTTTTTTGTTCACAGTCCCAAAATGTGAAGATTGAAGAGAATCCCTGTGTGCTAGAAGGAAAGGGGAGCACATGAGACAGGAAGACAGTAAATACCTTTTGGGTCATCGGGAATGACAATGGGAGGAGCAAAGTCTGGAAGTTCCTCTTCTCCTGGCTGGAGCCCCCTGGCCCGAAGGTGGCTGATATCCAGGAAATCTGGCATATCTATAGAAACATCTGTAAAATCAGAGAAACAGGCTAAGCTTATGCACCCAGCAAAATGACCTTGTGATGTAACCCACCCCTTGAGAAAGGGGACTCTGATACTCAAGGTACAAGCACAGAAAGGATTCTCCTTCTGAAAACAATTATTTGAGACATCTGGAACACTAAAACAATTCAACTAGGAGGTTGGATTACATGAAACTGTGTTTTAACTCCACAGATCTGATGGATTGGTTTAATTTTTCATAAAAGGAAAGCAGATTCAATTAGGATCTTCACAGCACAAACTTAAGAGTTAAGTCAGGTCCCCATTATAGACCAAAGCATTTACACCTTATCAATTATCTTGGATGGAATGAAGAAAAGGTAAATATAAAAAGCACATACCAAGCTTTTTGGGTATCCAATCAAGGCCAAAGGTGAATTTCTTTATCTGCACCACTAAGTACTCAGGAAATGAAGCAAAACGGGAGGTCCTGGCAAGGACAAGAAATAAAATTCTTTGAAACAAGGCAACAAAATCACATGGAGCACAGATTTCAGAACCTCCTGCACACTGAGATGAACTACTGCTAGCTGATAGACAGGATGAAATTCTAAAATGTAGGCAAACAATTAAGCTACAGGCATTTAAAGTTCAAGCTCTTAACAATGAGACTGCATCACCTCTTGGAGGCTGACAGTTGAGAACAATTGATTTCCTGCTCAATTCATCATTACAACTCTTGTCAGGCTTGATCTGCACATCACATTTATGACACCCAGTAATAATACAACACCAAAACTCACTATGCTTTTGTCTGTTCCTCTCTGCATCATGCCCAGGTAGCAAGACAAGCACAGAGTACAGATTTTAACAGGCAGCCAGACACACACTCACTTAACTCCTGCAGATTTTGCTTGAAGGGCACTGCTCCAGAAATCCTCTACATTGCTGGGTTCAGAAAAGGCCTGCAGACATGCACTAAATGGGATCTTGGCACGGACAAGTTCTGGTGGAGGTCTCCTTGCAGCTTCTGCTTCTCGCCTCTTCAATTCATAGGCAATTAATTCATCTGAGAAATATACACAGCACTAATGGATATTGTCATGGTTGTGCATTCCAGGCTTATTATTGCAAGTTTTACAAATGCAAAAAACTACTTAGCAATAAAACTTTTACATGGCTTTAACTAGACATCAAATCTTTTTGTCTGCACTGGGTTCAGGAGCTACACTAACAGACACATCTCTATTTTGAAGAGGTTTGTTCATGGTGAAAACACAGAACTGGAAATGCCAGGCAACCACCAATGAAAACCTCTGCATGACAGTCAGAATCCCGTGTGAATAGTAACACCAACTACCCACTTTATCAGTTCAATCTGACCTGGAAAGTTATTGCTGTCTATCTCTGTCATCTGACTATCTGGGCAGGACAGGATTATGTATGATCTAGAAAAAGTCCTGACACCAGCAAGCTGAGCAGTGCCATATGGCAAATTTATAAACTAATCTATCTTCTGAGTCATTACCTGGAAATAACATGCTCTTTTATAAGCAACAGAATCATTACTGAAACCGATTAACAAAGATTGCAAAGTTATCCTAAACTTATTGTCCAGTTCAAGGAGCTGTGGGCTAGGTGAAAAGCAGTAGGTAGACTTCTCAGCTACTTCAAAAGATCTCATCAAACAGTCAAAATACTTCCCTCTGGCTATGAAGGATTTTACATATTGAGTCTATGTATGAAACCAGAGGCACATCCCCCTTCTAGTGTTCCTGTGATGTCCCCTTCACTTCTACCTCAAGCATACATTTATTGTTACTCTGCAAGACTCTTCACCACTGATTGCAGGGGCAACCATGATTTGTCAGTGCCTCTCTCCTGCTTCTGAGTTTTCAAGCCTCCTCAGCCATTATCTCCTTTAAAAACAAGTGTCCTTTTCCAGAGAGCTCGTAGGCATCAAAAAGCCTCTCCTGTTTATTAAATCAACATCCAATGCTTCATCCTCCTTCCCTAAAGTCCAGGATATCCAAATTCTGTATTTTGACTTTATAGATGACAAATCTATCTTATACCCCTATTATCTATTATCATATTAAATCTTATCATCTGCTGCTAACAAATACAAAGCCAATTCAAGGTTTTTTATGAGTTTGGAGTTTGGGGGGGGGTTATGAGTGTGGTATTTATTAGCTAGTATGTTCAGGTCCTTTTTTTTATAATGAAGTTAGTTTATAAACTATTCCACTGTCCAGGACAAAGGAGATTCATTCCTAATGGGGATCATACACTTGACCCCCCCTATCCCCCGCAACACACACACGAACAAGGGCGAACACGTTGTGCTACAGGTGATGTGGCACATCCCTGGGTCAAACACAGCAGTTTCTTTCTTTACCTTTGTTTGTTGCTGCCTCCATGGCAACAGGTAACTGCATGATGTAGTCCACCCTCTCGGTGTAGCGGACCTTTCTGGACTGGCAGCACTGCGTGCGCTCCTCCACCACGAACCGGAACACATCGCTCGGGTTTTCTGAACCCACAGGGTTCCTCTGAAAGGAATATTTGACCCAGTCACTTATGTGATGATCGTTAAAAGGACCAGACAACCCAAAGGTTCTTTTATGGCAAGCACAAAGACACCCATCTAGCACCCGGATATGGCAGCTCAGCTTGCACTGGATTGCAAAAATCTTGCACCCACAGAGAATCAACTGAAGTCCACAATGTCTGCACCCACAGCAGTATCTTTCTACACAGGAACCTGAAGAGCATGTACCTAATGAACCTGACTGAGCCAAGGTGAACAGGAGAGGGCAGGGAGGTGGAAGGTTACAATAAAGATAGAAAGCTCAGGTAAATAACATGGAGCATCCTTTCTGCAAACAGAACTGCTCCCACCACTCTGAATCTGCACTGAAACAGAACAAGCAACTTGTAGTTCATTATCCCGATGGGAACGTCACACAAATAATATACCTCCTCTTTGTTGTTCCTGTTAATGCCTGTTATCAGGCAAGAAGCAGAGAAGTGTCTTCTAACCACCCTATAATCAGTACATGCATTTTGGGACGTGGAGCATTATGCATGCAAATGTGAGTAACTTCATCTAGAGACTGTAACACATGAATAAACACCCTCAGTTCTCAGGGAAAATGGGAAAATGAGGAAGGAAGGGTAGACAAGAAATGCTTTACATAAAAACTGCATGTATTTGTAAATTCCTTTTCAGAAAGACAGCATTAAGATTCACAGTATGGTTCTTATACACACAGCACTGAGCTGGAGCTCAGTGGAACTTAAGGTTTTATACTGAAATATTCATCTGACAAACAGTTACTTTGTTTTCAGCAGGGGAGTCCTTCCTCCCGTGATTCAGTGATGTACAGATGGGGTTTTTAAAAGAGCTGGACAGGATAATTAATTTTCTCCCAATGCTTATATGGAATAATAATAATAATAATAATAATAATAATAATAATAAATATCCAATTCATTAATATTCCATGACAGACTTCAATATGGTAAGCAAACAAATAGCATGTAACCATAACACAAACAGCTATTTAAAAGGTCACATATATTTATAAATCTCATATCCTGTACAGTGATGCTTGACCTCTTTACATCTCTTACTGTTGCTATCAGCAGCATTGGCCCTGTGCATGGTCATAGCAAGAGTCTGAAGTAAAGAAAAGGAGGAATCAAAGAAACAAATGTTTCTAAACCAAAATTCATTTCCACTGATGCCATTTTCTCCATTTCCAAGGCCTAATATGCTATAATTAAAAAATTAGACCCTCATATAATGGATTTGCCATAATTTTCTAATTTAACCAAGGAAAAGAAGCAGTAATTGGGATTTTCTCACCTCTACTAGATTTATAAGATGTAGGAAAAATTCCTGTGCGTCTTGTTGTCGATTAGAGGAAAATTCTGGGTGGCCTTTACTTATAAAAGCCTTAAACATTCTGGGAGATATTCCATTGCGTTGAGGCTAAATAAAACAAAGGGGAAAATTTTAAAGAAATATTTTTATTCAACACTGGACCAAACATCCCAAAGTCACTCCACTAGATCTATCTATGGCCCATTTCTGCCACTAGAGAAATGATACTTTCCGTTTCATCTAGTTTTCCACTTTAATAAAAATGGGAAGGACCCTGAAACATGATTTGAGGGTTTTAGAGCATATTTTATGACTTAGTTTCTACAGTGCTCACCCTACCTGTTTTAAGGCATTTGCAAGTTAAAAGAGATTACTGAAGGTTTGCTAAAGGTTAGTAGTTTTTAGAAAGGTGTTGGTCATGTTGAAAGACCACAACTTACTGCCTTTAGCCTTTCAGTAGTAAACTACCCTAAATCAGAAAATCTCTAGCTTCCAAGAAAGTGCTAGTTTTGATTTTCTCATCCTCTATGCTGGTTTAGGAAGACTCCCCAACCATTCCAGATCCTCAAGACAACACTAGCTATTTTGCCATTTAAATAACACTTTTGAAGGGGTCAGAATCTTTTACTCAGATTTGCTTTTATCTTCCATGAAACCAAATAATTTTCAAGGCCATCCAAGCAAAAGTTTAATTCTCAGAGGCTGTTAAAAACTCAGTCAATCTTATTCATTATTAGAGTTGCACTATCACACCAATATAAAAACAGAAAAAGCAGCATGAAATGGAAGGCAAAAAAACCCGCACACTAAAAGAGCAAAATTTTATTCTTTGTTTTAACAGGGCAGAATATTCTGAGAACCAATGAAACCAGTGGGAGATTCTCAGTTTTAATTCTTTTTTCATTTCTGGCAGTACACCAGCCACCACATTAGCCCAAGATGCTCCTTAAAGGCTCTTGTCAAGAGACAGAGTCTCAGCATTGCTTGGACAAAGAGATGTTCTAGGGATTTCAGAATTTTGGGTTATGTTTGCTTCAGTGTCCTCAACTGCCTTCCATCAAAACTAGGACTGGGGAGAGAAATGCATAAACCAGCTCACATTACTATATACCAGGCTTCTTCCTGTGCCAGAAGCAGGAATGTGGCAACTCCTCCTGCTGTAAAATGCAGTGAGTTTGGAATAAAGCCTCGTTTACACCTATACACTTTGAACAGGAAGAAGAAAAAACATGCTATGTGTGACAGTCTATAAAACAGGATGGAATCTTGCAATCTAAACCCTTTCCACCTCAAGGACACAAGAAACCATCCCAAAGCCAAAGCTCTAAGCAGAAAATCAAGTAGTAGCTGATGACCCTTTAGGCTTTCAGCCTCTTTTTAATGTTAAAGTGGGTCCAAGAAAAATGCTGCCATTTCCAGGCTAAACCTCTGTGGTGAAAAATTTCAACTCCATAGTACCACGAATATTTATAGAATACCTGGCATACTTTCCCCATCAACAGTTGCAAAACAGTTCAGCTAAATATAGATTGTGCTGGACCACTGCAGATCTCATATGAATGCCTCTACAAGCAACAACTCCCCAAAACTTTGGATATGTTCCAAAGGCTCAGAAAGCTAGAGAACTTCTTTGCATGTAGGAGGGGGGGAAAAAAAGGAAAGGAAAAAAAAAATGAATAATTGATTTTATAGACACAAAGGAGAAGCACTTGAAAACACTGAAGGCCTAAAATTCTATCCAGTTATATTTATTAAAAAAGTTATCACAACTCTCTGAAAGACAAAATAATATCTCAATGTATATTGACATTATTGGTGGGGGCAGGAAGGCATCAAAAAAAAAAGCACTTCCAAGCTTAAAAAAACCAAAGATTCACATTCTCAGACTGAAGGAATGGAGAAAATATCTATACCTGATTTTTTAAAAAATAAATCTTCAATAAAACAAAGAAAAAAAGCTGTAAAAGCTGTTTCAAATCCTAATATCTGCCATGAATTGCTTGATAAGGAAGTCATTTGAGGCATGTAACTTCAACTTTATTAAACTGCACTTATGAACAGCACAAGCACTGTTAAATGCCAGTGGATGCCTACTACAACCTAACAGAGTTTTATACCATCTGTCATTACAAAGTTCTCAATATCTGATTGCCAATAGTGGGTGCAGGGCTAAACATGGAGGTGTTGCTTTATTTGAAGGATTCGGGTCCCTGAACTTCCAGCACATTATTCTTCATTCACATCCTGTGTGTGTTTAGCAAGGCAGGTCAGTCAGTACACATAATTAATTCAATGTATGGTGAAATCTGTTCCACTATTCCTCAGTCCCAGGGGTGGGTTGATAAGTTTTTACAAGCAGGATTCACTATTTGTTGTTCCAAAACAATGAATAGCTACTGTACAAACCAAGGAGACACAGGACTTTCAGATCATGTAAACTACTCTGTATCAGATGCTCTACCTGTCCAAAATCTCACCGGCATTCTGATTTCAGGAGAAATTCCTATATTAATAACTGATAGATGAAGGTAGAGGAAAACATCTATTTCCATGGAAACTATCACCATGGCTCTGTGGCAGAAACATGCACCACTTCTGTGGCTCTGCATGGCCACTTCATCTACATGAAAACCTCCAGCACCACTTAATCCTCCAGTACCTAGACAGCTTTTACAGAAATCAGGTGGAATATTGTCAGACCCTTCCTGGAAAGAGTTCTTTAGCTCTTTATACTTCTTTCTGAAATTTACACAGGGTTTAGATGCCTGCTTCCAAATACTCAGGACTCTCTGGATTTTTTTTGTTCCTCAGAGAAGATAAACATTGGTTGCCAGTTCTATGAACATTTACACTCATCCCTGGAGCAGCAGAATACTTTATTAGCAGAACCAATGCTTGCTTTAATGTGCTGCACAAATAGAGCCTGACTAATATATCCCTGACTGGTATCCTGCACATTCCACCTTGCTAAGCACCCCATCCACGCTGGACCCACACATGTTCTTCAATGCCCAGCACCTGTTCCCTTTTCTCAGGATATCACTTTTACCTCGTTACCAAGCTGTACAAACTCAGGCAAATACCTTGTGTTCTTCTTTCATCACCTGCTCAATAAGCTCAGATTTCATGGGTGGCTTAGAGTATTGGCCTGAAAGGAGGCCGTGTCCCAACTTAGCCCTGTAAGGAAGAAGGTGGGGTGGAAACAAATATGTGAGAAAAACAGAAAAGGAGAGGAGGCTTTTATTTCAAGCAAAAAAGAAGCTTGCTGCTTTTGAAACAAAACATCATTACCTGCAACTAAGTGGGGAAATCTTTCCACTCTACCTTGCGTCATGTCTCACTTTCAAGCCCATGAAAAGGTATTCTTTTGCCCTGCCATTAAGCTATTTAGATTCTATTTAGGTTGACCAAGTAAATAACTAAGGAAACTTACATCTGAGTGTTGAAATCTTGTGTTGGATCAAGAGGAGAGTAGTCAAATATTCGTGGAAGATTTCCCACATACCTGGGCAGAAAGAACAAAGCAGAAACGTTCAAATACTGCAGCTTAATGATTCAATCTGTCCTTGGTGAGTGCTACTATCATGCAAAAATAGTAGTAAAGAAATTAGGAAACAGACATTGAGGTTTTACTTAGAAGCTTCTAGATATAAAGGATATGGCAGTCTTGTTCATCTGGAATTTAAGTTCCATTCCATGATCTTGAAATAGCTGCACCATGGTGTTGTTCAAAAACACAGAGCTGAGTTGAGAACCAAGGTACTTGCTACTCCTAACCAACATAAGCAAATAAATTCAAAATAGTACCATTCTGACACCAGAACATACATAGTTCTAGCCAATCTGTTGGAAAGTGAAGCATTGAGCAGCACACTCTCTGAGCACAAACAAAAGCAGGCTAGGTAGATGTGGCCATACTGAAAGAATACACCTGATTTCTGCCTGGTTCCTCTTCCAAAGATCTCCACTACTTTGTTGATTCTAAGTGCTCCAGGTAAATCCAAGGCCCATGTTGTGGAAAATTACCTTCCTTGATAAAACTTATTTTGATATTTATCAGCAATGGAGGTAGAAGAGTTGGAACTTAATGAATCTACAGATTGTACTCCATATGGCCAACATAGTAAGCAAACACAAGTTTTCTCCCTCTTCTTCTCCAGAAGGCAATTCTAACATGAAAATCTGGCAGGCTTTCTGAAATCTAAAAGCTTTGCTTCTATCACATGCACTACTGGTGCTGTGGAATGAAAGGGCACTCTGAATTTTACTTCAAACCACAGACAACTGTCCTTTATAAAAAGGCTTCTCTCCTTGGAGTGATGTGTTCAGTTTTGGTCGCTGGGAGTGTTTCACATTCTTCTATTGTGCTTTTGTCCTCTTAATTATTCAGTGGAAGAACAGGTTTACACTACCCTTTTCATGATTTTAAAAATTTTAATTAAAATATGCCTTTGATACTTTCCCTCCTTAGCCAGACCTGCATTCAACAAGTGCACTGTTTTCCACTGGAATGGATCAATATTAACATGTTTGTGCCAGTTTTTTGCACAGATCCCACTGGAGCAACAGAATGTCTCCTGCAGTGGTACAAAGGCATGGACCCAGGACAAAACCCCTAATGTGCTACTGATGATACCAAGATAAATAGGGATATGTGCATATGTATTTAAACAGCAGAGACAGAGACATCAAACTTACAAGGTGGCATAAGATTTCCCACCACCTAAGCTAAGTCAGTAAGTTCTGATTTCAAAGGCAGATTGGCACATTGTTCCAACCTTTTCCAACCCATAAAATCACCAAATCCTCTAAGCAGCCACTGAACTGACTGAAAGAGGCCTGTTTGCAGGGGGGACAAAAATTAAAGCACCATTTTTCTTAGAAAAACAACAAACTGAGCAATGCAGCAGCAAGTGACAAGAACTGGTGTGAAGCTACTTACGCTCGCTGGAACTCCGGGATGCTGAAAATGGCTTGCATGACAGCATTGAGGTAGCAGCTATTTCCCAGGTTCTTTATGCCAGTGTATCCTGGGCCATACATGGGCTTGAGTTTCACGCCAGCTTCCTGAATCACTTCCCATTCTGAGACTCTTGGCTTTATATCATTATCTCTCAGCCCATTCTCTGTCTGAAAGCAACAAGATTTTCTTTTTAATCTGTTTAGCTTCTGCAACAACTATGTTGCTGCCATTATCACCAACAACTTTGTGATCTGTATCCCAAAAAAAGGAAAAACCAAATTAATGGGCAAAGGGAGGTAAATGCTGCGTGTAAGGGAGAGTATGAGGGTCAGAAAGCTGGCAGCTTGTTCCTCCTCAGCTCTTTACCACAGACCACTGGCTCCTCGAGTGTTCCCAGTTGGGACCTCAAATCTCAGCTGGGAGTTTCACTTCTCTCAGGGCTGTGACCTCAAGCCTCAGCATCAAACACAGCTGTTTTTTTCAGATTTTCTACTCCACTTGCAATGGCCAGGAATAGCTGCTGCTGCAGGAGCTGGTCCTACAACAAACCACACGAAAAGCTGCAGATCCAAGAACTCGTCCCTTCTTTCAAATGGGAAAAGCCCAAATTTGTGGCACTGAAGTTTCTCTCCTTTACAGCTCAGCCTTCAGTCTGTAGGTACAGGTCACTGCAGTGTCATTCAATGCTGGCTCTACTGTGTCACTTCTCTAAGAATGGTTCAGACTGGAGGCAAAGCTTTTGCAACAGCTGAGACTAAGTTTTCGAGGTTGATGAGTAAAACAGGTTTTCCAGAAAGATCACTGGATAAAAGAAACTTAGTATTCATTATACTGGCAAGGACATTAGTACACCAAAAATATTATTAGTACCACAAAGGTTTTTGAAACTAAAGTATAACTCTTCTCTCTCATTTCAGTTATCATTAGTTTTCTCACCCCTTGGACAATGAAATACACTAAGCCAGTATAATGTTTGTTCATTTTTAGCAGTTCAGGTTCTCAGACAGTGATACTAGGTTATGTGCTTGAGTGAAAAACAAACAAACAAACAAAAAACAAACGACAAAACCCCCAACATAACAACAAAACCCCCACCTGCCTCTATAACCATATCATATTCTGACTTCTTTCATAATTTAAACAGAACTGAAATCAACATCCGCTAAGATACAAATTGTAGGAGGTACTTCTTTCCTAATACAGAGAGAAACACATGTTCAGGAAGAGGACCCTTTTATCCCCAGTCCCTTTCTACTCTATCTCCCCCTAGACCACACTGTTTTCTAGACTTGAATGTCTTTTTTTTTTCATTTTGTAATGCATTTCTTAACAAAACCTAAGCTGAAATTTACATAAAGAACTTGCAGCCACTTTTTAACTTATCCATTGCTTATCTTCTTTTTGCTTAAGACTTGTATCTGTTTACATATGCAACAGGCTTTCCTTCCCTCACTGTAATTAAGTATTCTAGATACTCTTCTCTAGTTGAATGAGGTTTTTCATCTTGAAGGCAAATGTTATATAACACAGGAGAAATGAAAAATGTAAACTAGAGAACAAAAAGACCTCTTTGGGAAGGGACCTTTTGGATTTGAGAGTAATAATTCCCGCAAATCTCAGACAATAAAACACAAACTGGCTGGCTGAACTTTACACAACTCAATATTATAACATGGAAGGAATCACACAAACGAGCTACAAGTGCCATTCTTCTCCTCTTTCTCTCCCACCCCCAACTGGACAAGCAAGTAAACAACAAACCAAATAAAAGATGGATTTCCTACCACTTGCATCTGCAGCATATCAATCCCAAAGTGTGCCAAATGCTTTGCTATGTGTGGATCTAAGACCGGCTCCTCTTCATCAAAGGAATAGACATCTATAAAAGTAGAAAGAAACCAAAGGATCAGAGGATATCCCCTTCTCTTTGTTTACCACAGGGCTGCCTACATAAGATGCCTTGTTCATATTTTCCAGGTTTGGTTATGGCCAGCAGAAAAGTGCACAGACAACCACATAGCTCAGTTGGTACCTTAAATGCTCTCAACACAATCACCTCAAGTGCTTTCCTCAAAAGCAACTACAGGCCTTCACAGTGTTAAAACTTAAAAATATTTATAGTGATCATAGTATTGCCCCTCCCCCCAAAAAAAGACATTTGTAGGGAAAACAAGGAACAAGGCATGCAAAGTTCTCAGATATAAGGCCAGTCCACATTTTGAACACGACAAAGAGAGATTCTGAATTTTTGTAGAGCTGCTAGATACAAACAGACACACCAAAAATGTGAGTACATCAGGCCAACTGACTACTAGCAATAGTATTTTAATTTCTAGTACAGTTTAAGAAATCCATTTATGCTCTTTTCCCATGGAGATGCAGGGAGAACAGAGAAATTCTTTATTAGAAAGAAAGAGGTGTTTTTTTTGGAATGGACTCCGTTGAATTGGACTTTGAAGATTAATTTAATCTTGCAGTTAAGGAGAAAGAATGATTTTATGAGTGACGTGTCTTGCTTAATCGTGTGGGAGATCGAGATTTCAGTTCTAGCTCTGATAGCCCCTTAAGTCCTTAAGTAAAAGCTCATAAACATTCTGGCAAGGCGAAGTTCACACTGTAGAGGAAAGCAACACATCTAATGATGATATTTTCAATATGAAAGCAAGTTTAATAAATTCAACAGAAGGACAAAAGAGTTGAGAGAGAAAACCCCTTTTTTTAGTGTTTACCAAATAAGTCTTATGATGACGCTGAAATTAGAGCAGGTTTCATCTACTTGAGCAAATAATGATAAAGCTTCAGGCATCAGAAAAAATAGGAGTGTAAAACAAGCACTACTAAGACTTGACCAGGCCTTCCATCTTTTCTCAGGTCTCTTCCTCTCTATTGAATGACTACTTCACTGCTTTGGTCTCTCCTCATACCAAAATCCAGAATTCCTCTGCCAGTCTGCCTGCATTTCTCTGAGGCAAGCTCCCTTCATGCCTGGCAGAGTTTCTCACAGTGACCTTGCTCCACAATGCCAATTCTAGGCTGACAGAGAAAACTTGGCCAGGGGAAAGATGAAACAAACTCAGGAGAAGACATCAGGAACCCAGATAAAGTCTGCTCACAGCACAAATATCAACCTCTGAAAGGTCCTTACCCTGGCCTCTCAGCAGCTACAGACTCAGCTCATCCCCTGTGTAAGGCTTTCACAAAAGGCAGGCTCACTGAAGTCTGCCAGTACCCAACCCACACGGAAAGGAGAGACTGAAGCTTAGCCAAGAACTCAAAGCCATAATGCAACTTTTAAAATTGAGCAGCCCTATGAAAAACATTAATACTCTCAACCTATTAATACTCTCTAGCCAGCAGACACTCTAATAACGTTGGTCCCAATGACCTTCCTGGCATGTGTGTGGCTGGAGCTGCCCATCTGCTGCAATTCCACTGTGTGGTAGCAAACGTGCCCAGAAAACATGACTGTTCATCCACACACAAGACATCACAACATTCCCATAGTATTCTGGTGAGGTCACAGCGCAGCCAAAAGTTCAAACACCTAATGGGGTGAGATTACACAGCAATGCTGAACTTGGGTGACTGCTTTCTATATGGGAGCTTTGATATTGTTTTCTCTCTGCTCTGACAACTGCAGGGAGCAGTCCACTGGGACTACTGACCCAAAGCAGCAGAAATGGAACACATGACTAATCTTTTGCTCAAGCCCAGCTTGTGTCATATCCTTTAGTACTTTCTGCTGTGTAGTGTAAATTCATGGGAGAAAGATATAATTTACTTTTCAAGAGATCAAGGAAAGAAGATGAGAGTCACCAAACAGAGGTCTGCAGTGCTGTCATGCAGACTTTGGTAGATGAGGAATGTAGACAAGTCAGCAAATGTGACACAAAAAATGCTGGTATCATTAGAGTGAGGAAGAGGAAAAAGGGGGGAATATAAAGGGGAAAAACCTCCCACCAAGGAAAATCTGAGAGAGATAACACAGAATTTTGTTAAACAGAGAATAATCATTATGATTCCTGTTACTGTAAGAAAAGAAAAAACCCAATGCTACCTGTACTTCCTTTTCTTTGACAGCTCAAGATTTACACCTGTGCTGGCTGTGTAGACATCAGTCCTTCTACTTAACCAGTAACAGGCAATGTCAACACTGTCCCTGTGGAAACAAGTTGCTCAGGATCCCCCCAAAATTATCTCACAGTTGCTGACATTAGCACCCACAAAGCAACTCATTCAAGTACCTGCCACATAGGGCTGCCCCCTGCCAATCTCCCATCCCATGCCTTAATCTATTTCCAAACAAGCACCCTCACAGTGCCTTGAAATCTAAGGGCACTGTCAGGAGAGGCAGCAGGTAGCATTTGGTGCTCAACCAGTGGTGCTCAACCCACTGAGGCAACCAACTTGTCTGACTCTCTGGTGCATCCTGTCCAAGGTATAAGAGCAGAAAGTTTGGTTCAATTTCTGCCCTGATCCCAGGTGTGACAGAATGTTACAAAACGGGGCTAGCTGCCTCAGAAATCTTTCATAATGTGCACAGCACAGACTTCTCAGGGCAAGACAAAGAGCTCTCCTCCGTGTACAGGCAGAGGCATCACCTCTTTCTCTTTCCTACTGGTGTGAAAAAGGAATAATTTATGTCAGGAGAGGCACTAATGGTTATTACTCCTCTACCATCACCTCTTCACCTCTAGCCCAGGGAAGCAGAAAACAGACAGACTCTGAGTCACAATCAGCCACAGAGCCTCTTTCCTGAAGCTCATCTGTCACCCAGCCCTGTCGAGGGGTTATGAGTACCACGGAAATACAGCTCCTAGACAGAATAATTGCTGAAAAGGAAACAGGGAAGGCTGGGGGAGGGAAGTCTTTTCTATATGGAAACCAAGTAAACATCACCCAGAAGAACAAAGGTCTGTGGAGAACAGCTGGTGCCCCTCATTCAGAGGGAAGGATGACAGCCTGTCCTTTGTTATCCCAAAGGCCACATAAGAGGAAGTAGCTGATCAGTGGGAGGCACAAGGACAGCAGCCATAAGGAAACAAGTATTGCTGCTAAAGATGAGAAATAAAAGAAGGGGGAACCTGAAAAAAACCCACTAAAGCATACGCTGTTTCTTTTGTAGGTGCAGTTGAAACCTACAGCTGGGCAAATCCTAAACACCCTCAATAACTGAGATTTGGATAGAAATCACCCAAGGTCAGGCTCATGCAAGGAAATAATATTCCATCTGGGAGAGAAAAGAATGAATTTTATTTAATGTTTCTCCGGCACAGCTGGTTGAATCTGACTACAGTCTCCTTCCCCTGGCACTGAAAAAAACTCAGAAAAACTCTCAAATGATTCTTGTTAAAAAAGGGGCTGCTCTAAACAGCTATTTTTCATTCCTGTAGTCATGAGGACTAAAACCAAAATATAATCATGCTATGAGTTCTTCCATTTTTACTTCTCCATACAGCTGGAGCAAAACATCTCTTTACTTATGACTTTTTCAGCTTCTCACATTTTTATTCCATCTAATCCTCACATGCCATAATCCCCTCTGCAGCAACACTGCAGAACATCACACTCGGGGAATATGCAAACAAGGATACAACTATAGCTTTTTTTCCCTCTCTCAAGATCTTGAGGCATTTTACAATTGAGCATCTCATCATCCCCCTGAAGATGAGCATTCATTAGACTGTTTCAGCAACATTTTGTTCAGTAAGAAAAAAGAGCAGTTTCCAGTTTTAATTAAAAAACCCCAAACATGCTGTTATAAGCAGACTTTTCTGAATTTATAAACTCTTTACCCTCCTTTTGTTTCTTTGTTCTATGAGATTGAACCATTTGCCCTAGCAAATGTAGCAGAACTAAAAAAATACTGTTTCTCCACTGTTATTTCAAAACAAAACCATTCTTCTATCATAAGTCTACTATTATACAAATTTAAAAAAAATATTTACACAAAATATAAAACAGGAAAAGAAGAGCTTTCTCTGAATGGACTGTGTGTTGTTCCCCCCAGTCCCAATCAAGATTCGCCTCAGACTCACAGGATTTCCTTTCCATATCCCACTTTCAAACATTTGCACCAGAAGCACAAACCCTCCTGGTAGTAGATATACACCATTAGCCTCGTGCTCGACAGATACCTCACATCCAAACATGCCACGGGGCTGACCTGCTCCATCAGGAGTGATGGTTCCCAACTTCACTGCCAAGGGATAACCCGTCTCCTTGTAGTGCTCCAAGGCGTGCCCGTTGCCCCCACTGCCATTGAAGAACCACCTCCCGCACAGCACAGAACCGTCTGTCAGGTTCAGCCACAGATTCTCCCGCAGGTCACACTTGGAGCATTTCCAACCACTGCGAGAGGAAATGGGAAGAAACCACAGAAATGTGTAAGGCAGGAACCAGTCCTTTGTTTCCCATTGTGGCAGGTCAAACCAACCCACTCACCCAGCCCGGAGTCAGGCAAGGGAACTGTGGGCAGAGTTCCCGGCTTTAGTTACCCTGGACTGGATTAGAGAGCCTACAAGGAACAAACCTTATCACCCTCACCTGGGGGGAATCCTAACACCATTGTCTAACTGTACAAGTGTTTTGGCGTGTTTGGATGCCTGTAGCTCTTCTTCCCAGGAGTCGGGTTCCTGCTTCCTGTAGGGTGATTTTGCACTGAGGAGCGCGTCACAAGCTATCGTCACCTGCAAGACAAATGTATGTCAATCAAAACCTAACACAGTTCAGTGACTGGATAGAACTTGGCATTCAGCCTATTGCTAACCACACACAGAACTGGTTATCAGTAAGACTATTTATACATTCAAATATGCATCTAATCTTTTAGAGTGCTGTTGTTATTTTAGCAGGAGAGTAAGCGCATGTACTATGTGAGTTTTCCCAGGACAAGCTGGCACCATAAGGGAAGGAATACAGGAGGTAAAGGAAATCCAAGAAACAAAGACAACTTATAAAAGTTGTTAAGAAAGATCTTTATGTCCAAACAAGCACCACACATAAGAAAATAAAGCACCATCTTGGTAAAAATAGAAACAGGAAACAATTCCTATGACCACTTCCACACACTCACTGACCAGTGCTGGCAACTCTTCTATATTGGGTAATGAGATCTCATAGTGATCAGGAAATATGACAAGTTTTGCTTCATCTTCATATTCAAAGTCCTCACTGTTGAGATCACTGTTTGTCTCTAGATCTGGAAAACAAGATGGGCAATGTTAGGAGACTGCCCCGCAACCGAGGTTCCGAAATTGTGGCAGGGGTACCACTATAAGCACTGCTTGCCTGGCATCAGCCTGCATGTTCACACTGTCAGTAGTGTCTTCTGGCTAGAAATGTTTGTGAAACCCTGGTCTGAACTGATATCTGACCATCCTGCATGAGGATGTACTGAGGACCAAAACTTCCACTTAATATCATCCCCAGTCACAGACACAGTTGATTTGTCTCCTCTCCAGGCGCTGCCCTGTTGCAGACATCACATTCCACAAAGCAGCTAACAAAATTCTGCTCGTCTGGGACAAAAATTAGGGTGTAATACTGCTGTGTCTTTTACCCAGGACCTTGAAATGCTCTACAGTATGGAGACCAGGACACACTACACATGCCCAAATTGCAGAGCACAAATAAATAAAGAGCACCCCATATTTTCCAGATCACAGACCTGGCTGAAACGTGCTATGACTCCCATCCATCTTGAATCTGCGTCCTTTCTTCCCATGAAGATGTCCCTGTCTGGAAGCATTCCTGCATCTTATCCATAGTCTCAAATCGCTACAGCAAGTACAGTTACACTCACATTATCCCTCTCCACTCCTTAACCACCGTAACTATTAGTTGAGAAAGCATGCATTAACTACTAAAGCTTTCTTTTGAAGACCAAGCCTTCCACAGTGTTTGTATACATTCTACCACTGTAAGAATTATTTTTTTGCTTAAATATGAGCTTTGATCATGCAACGTCAGCTGCAGTGCTTGTCCAGAAATATGTGGACCCAGAGAAAAGCCAGGAGGGAACTAAGTGGATAGTGTTTGTATCTCTATCTTCATGAAAAAAATATAATTACTAATTAACATATTTATCACATAGTGACAAGACTTAGTTAAAATCTTGTTCAGTTCTTTCCAGGACAAATGAAAAAGTTTAGACCAAACATGTACATATTGTGTCAGACACTTCACAAAATTCAATTGCAAGAATATGCCAGACAACAACGGGATCTTCTGGATCCTTCTTGTATCTGGAGATGTGAGATCTACTGTATTCTGATGTATCAGACAGTCACTGAGGGAATAAAGTTCAACCGAAGATGAGATGCATTAGTGGTAGCGAAAGCTGGCTCTTATTTTCATTCCAAGTACATGCATATCCTTAATGAGTCCCTCAACACTAATTGAGCATTGGCAGCAACCACTGCACCCCTGGGAATGCCTCAAATATCAACTGTATGTTTGAGAGAGGTGAGAATGACAGAAGCCAGACACAGAAAATTAAGCTCTCCATTTACCCAGAGCGCAGTAACAGACTGAACAACCCCAATGATAAAACAAGCATCAAAAGATATTTTAACTTGACCTCCTGAGAGGAACATCGATTCTTGGCTCACCTGCTGCACCAGCCAGTCCTGAGGGGTGACAACACCCACTGTCAGTGACTTCCAGCAGCATGACCTCTCTCTCTCTCTCAGCAGCCACCAACAAAAGCCCCTTCTCATCAGCTCAATACAGATACAAAAGCAAGAACTTTTTCTCATACTGAAAGCATGACATTTATACAGAAAATATTAATTCATTAGTAATTCCCCAAATCACACGCTTTTCATAATGAGCCCTTCTCTTACTGAAGCATAATAGAGATGACCAGAAATCTCACTTTACTCCAGGCTTTTTTCCCAGGTTGTATTAGAGCCCTGTATCTGATAAACGAGCCAATCTCCACAGGTGCAATTTGTAGTTGCTCTTTTGCTCTAAGCAAAGGAAATTAGTATCTCCAAGCTCATGATACACATGGCAACACATCACAGAGAATTTTCACATAATGCCCAGAAATTTGGTGGTGACCAGCACGGCAAAACCAGAAGTACTGACCGTCTCCTAAACAGGACAGAGGATAAAAACTCAGCGTGTGTTCAGCCAGGTTTGCAGGCAGCAAATGCCTCTTCCAGGGCTGCGGTCACACACTGCCTCGGCCACCAGAGGGAACCTGGCGCCAGCTCACTGCTGGGATCTGTGCAGAGCTGTAAGACCCGCCGGTATCTTCATTTCCTTGAGATACTGACATTGAGTTTACAGTATTTACAATCTGCTGTATAGGAACAGCAATGGCACTGCTGCCTCTGTTCAAAATTCTGCAGGCAAACACTGCAGCTCATCTCACAACAGCCAGGGAGCAGAGACTTCACTGCTGCTGACTTGACCTGCATTTGAACCAGTGATCCAGGGATGAAAGGCTGAGTATCCTATTAGCAATCATCTGCTGCCACCTAAGGACTTCACATGCTTGGGAGCATCAGCCTCCTGTGTGCAATGGGTAGGGAAGGGAAGCTCCTTTTTACCTTTTCAGGCTTCACCCCATTCACATCAGCAGAAAAGCAGAAAAGAGTGTCCCATCAGCATGGAATCCTGGATGTGTGACACTCCAGTTTGGCAGCATCACACACCTTATTTTAAAGGGGCCGTACAGCTTCATAACAGTCCCAGGAAACACAAGGAAGATTTCACTGGCTTTTGAAGGTGACCATATCAAGCTGGTGCACTTTCATCTATACACCTACTCCCTCTGACTAGGAATTAAAAGGGACTGCCACTGCTTTCTGGTAATTATCAGTCTGAAGACAGTTTCTCAGGGTCCAGACCCTGGTATATGAGAACAGAAAGGACTTCTAAGGTCACTGACAGAAATCCCTTGATACAGCAGATGACCATACAAACTAATCCCTTTGGCTGACTGTCAGGGAGACCCCTAAAGGATGTTAGTTGAAAACCCCCAAATAACTACTCAGATTTTTAAATCTTGGCCTGTGTGTGCTGAGAGCCACAGTGGTTAAGTTCAGTAGAAAGCTCTACCTGCATTATATTTTCTGTGCCTGTGCAAGGGCCAGCATGGCTGAGAAAGCATGAGGACAGATATAATAAAAACAGATGACTGTAACTTTGGAAGGCAGCGGAGCCCACACTAAATAAGGGCAGAGGTTGACCCTGAAGCCATGGGCATCATGTGCAGTCTGCAGGCAGTTTCAAACTAGTGCAGAATTTGGGAGAGGAACAAGATTATCTATAGGAAAGAGAAGCAGCATGGAATCTACTTGCAAACAGAGCATATTTGATTAAAAATTACTCTGAAGGCACTGAAAAACATGAAGTTTCAAGAATTATACTCCATCAAAAACTGCGCCTTGGACAAAGATCTTCTTCCAAGATGCGCTGTGATTGCATCTCTGGGCAAAAAAAAAGGCTTTACTCAGTTCTAGGACTTAGCCACAAAACAACCAACCAGTTTGGAATCCTTTGAAGGAGTGACAGCTTGACGGTCAATATCCACATGACATTATTCTGCTTCTAGTGGACTAACAGTCCCAGTCAAACACTGCAGCCACTAAAGCAAAGTACCCATAGGTCATAAATGTTGTATTGGGAGGCCAGGATGACAGGCAAAGCAAAGTAACAGACATGTTAAAACAGAGGCTTGACTGACGTTGTTATTTTGGGCAAGTGGTCAGTAGAGTAAATTTACTGCACCTCAGAGGCATCACTTGGTGACGGTGAGAAAGGCACTGCAGCTGAGCTGACTGAAAACAGCAGCTGGAAGACAGAGTACTGTAATGTAAACCAACCCAGCAGAGGGGAAGAAAAGGAGTGGATGTGCCCAGATCAGATTTAGACAAGTTACCAACTGACTGCACTAATAATAGGGGCATAAGGAGACTCCAGACAGGACCCCCAAACAGGATTTCCTGCGCATATGGATGTGTCTGTGTGTGTGTGTGAAAGGGAATACAAACATGAAAATTGGATGAGGATGTTGACTAGCGAGTCTACAACTAATTTTGGAACCCCAGAAAGACATCTTAGGAATCTGAGCTCGATCCTGTTCTCACTGAAAGCAATGAACAAATTTGCATGGACTTGGAAGTGGGGGCCTGAGCCTTCAATTCAAATAATTTCTTCTTGAAGCCTCTACATAATAGTGAATTGCAACAGCAGCACTTTGCAAAATATAAGCTATTCAGTTCATTTATCTTCGGGCACATTCAAAATCCTGACTTCATCGATGAACTATAAAGAAGAAAAAAATAAAACAAACCAACCAACCAAACAAACAAAAAAAACCACAAATCACTTTAAAGTCATAATATTTTGCTTTCCGGAAAAAGGAAAAGCAAAACTTCCTACTAGGATTGTTTAGATGATTCACTACTTATAAAATAGCATTCAGATCACTTGCTACATCTCCAAAGCATTACTATGCTGTTCTTATTGCTAGGTTAGACATCACCCCTTGTATTTCTGGCACAGTCTCATGTTAAACAAGCCAAACTAAACCACCAAAATTCATATTCTCAACTATTTTGATAGCAGCATTAGCTTGTGTTAATCTGGCCTAATTTTCACAGTTCTGCCTAAACAAGCAATCCATTAAGACTCAATTAGTGTAAGGTGTCTGCTTAACATTCTATACTTAATTCAAGTTTAGATGGCAAAGCCAGAAAGCAACAGGGTCACTCCTGGTCTAATCAGTTCCACCACTGCTGCTGGGGAGTATGCACAACTTTACTGGGCTAAACTGTCAAAATATTGTCAGGAAATGCTCAAATTCTCCTACATCACAGATTTTCACTCATAGATATATAGAGCACTCATGGGAAAAGTCCTCTTCAGAAGCTCACCAAACAAAAATATCCTCACTGAAAACAAACAGGGTTCTGCTCCTGACCTGGGAGAACGAAGCGAGGCTGGGGTCAGATCCAGTACAGCCACTCTTAGGAATGGTCTTTACACTCAGAAACAACAGCCATGAGTGCATTCCCTGCCATTGGCAGGCAGGTGCCATCCAGGAAAAGCTCAGCAAGTTTACAAGTTGTCCCAGACTCTCCAAGTGGAAGTTTTGTCTTCCTTTCCGAGACCTTCTGAGACCAGCTGTGTGTCACGGATACCGCTCCTCACTGACACTCTTCTCACCACCACCCCCACAGATCTGCTGACAGAGGTGTTCATCTGAGGACTTCAAAACACTTTTAACTGATGGTCTAAGTTAGCCCTGACTTAGCTCAAAACAGATCTCCCACAGCTTGCTGCACTGGCAGATAATGCTCTGGTAACCGATCTGGGAGAGGACATCTGTCTACAGACAAGTTTTATGGCAGCCACTGTGCCAGCTCTGTTTAGCCCAAGGTGCAGGCTTGGCATGGACCAAAAGATGTCAGGAAGTGGGTACGAGAACAAGGCAAAAATGTGGTGATTCCTCCCTCAATGCTCACATCCTAGCTTCCAGATATCTACCTGGGGTGGGTAGGGGTGTGTGTGTGGGTGTGTGCGTGTCTGAGTGTGTTTTCTGGTTGGTTTTAAAGAAGGAGAAGCAGGGGGAGATACTGTGTGCAGATGTAGTTTCTCTATTCAAAAGAGGTTCACTTCCTATTTATAAAGCAAAATTATAGAGAACAAAATATAAAATATTGTTCTACTGATGTTCCACTTGACTCTTTCACAACCGAGATGACATTTTAGAGAACCATTCACCCCATATCTGTCTCAGAACCAGCTCTCTGAACTGCAACAGGTAACTTGACAAGCACAAAATACCTCTGAACTTGCTCGCCTAGATAACAATGCAGTGAGGATATTATTCCATGCATCCCAACAGTCTGCTTTAAATACCACCCCAAATTCCCTGAAAGGTTGCACATCCTGAGCTGAAGGTATCGTGTTCACATTGTCCAGCAACACCTAAACCAGCCAGGTTAAAGGCAGTGCATACATTTCAATAAACAATGCTGATTATATAGAATACTCACAGCCAACACCCTCCAGCCTTCTCCAACAGAAAACCAAACCAAAACGTGCCCCAAACCTAAGGCATGTGTGCACATGCACAGTTTCCTATGAATCTTCTCATGTCTAGGGAAAGATAAATCTTCCAGTTGACTGACTCAACCAGTCTGTGTTCCTATTGCATTTACTAGATAGCAGCAGTGCTAGAAAGTAATCAGAATACCCAAAAGATGTTTTCCTAATACTAAAGAGATTGAAAGGGGTTTAGTATCTTTAATAGTTTTACATCAAAGAGGATTACAATAAGCAATGCAACGAATGCGCAAACTGGATTGACTTTGTACACAAAGCTTAAATCTCTGGGCCTTCAGGGAATTATTCAAAGACACCCAGAAACACAGGAATGTTAGAGTTACCCACTGATCATTGTCTGGTTTTTGTCTGACAGGGTGAGCCCCAGATGGCAGGTTACACACCTGGGCTGGCAGCAGCCAGTTTGCTGCAAACCTCAGCCACAGGACAAGTTAACCATGAGCCAGCAACGTGTCCTTGTGTCCTCTGAGAAGGCAATGGGGAAGGCCAATCCTATGGGGCATTAGGAAGAGTGTGGCCAGCAGGTGCAGGGAGATCATCCTCCCCCTCTACTCTGCCCTGGTGAGGCAGCACCTGCAGTACTGTGTCCAGTTCTGGGCTTCCCAGTCCAAGAAAGACTCCAGAACTACTGGAGAGGGTCCACTGGAGAGTTAAAAATATGATGAGGGGGGTGAAGCATCTCTCTTATGAATAAAAGCTGACGGGGCAGGACCTGTTCAGCCTGGAAAACAGATTGAGAGGAGATCTTATCAATGCATACAATTATCTTAATGTCAAGAGGATGGGGCCAGATTCTCTTCAGTGGTACCTGGGGACAGGACAAGGCACAACAAGCACAAACTGAAACACAGAAGTTCCATCTGAATATCAGGAAAAACTTCTTTACTCTGAGGGTGACAAAGCACTGGAATAGTCTGCCCAGAGAGGCTGTGGAGCCTCCTTCTCTGGAGGAGATCATGTGCAAGCCGCTCTAGCAGGGGATTGAAGTAGATGATCTACAGAGGCTCCTTCCAACCGCAACCTTTCTGTGACAGGTGCCCAAGGACACAATGAGAAAGACAGAACTAAAACAACCTGTTTAGATGAGAAGTCCAGCAGCTCTAACCAATGAAATAAATGTTGGATTAAGAAATAAGATGCCAAATTTTGCTAACCACCTCTGCTGCTGTCACATGCAAAATCATCAAATCAGCTGACGTCTCTGTGGTTTTGTTTCCTCAGCTATAAACAAGTAGAGCAGTAATTCTTTGTTCTTTACTTTAAGCATGGCCAAAAATCAGTAAAATCTGCTGAGTCAAAGAAGTGGATATAAAGCATTGGGATGCATGGAAGTACTATTTCCAGGATCAGAGCAGAGAGTTAATACCATTTTACTCCCAGTCATCAGGGACTGAAGCAGAACAACTGACCAGATGAGATACATTTTCAAAAGTCCATTAGATTCCAGAAGCACTGGATTAAATGGTGACAGTTCCATGTGCTAAATCCACCCCAGTGAAACTGCACTGCCTTCAGAAGTTCTTTGGGACTGGGAACACTTGGAACTGTGGCGCCAGGTCTACCCAGTGGGAACAAAATGCTCAAGTGCAAGGATGGAATTTGAAGACTTCAACATGGCACATCAGAGACTATGGCAGTACCCTGTGTGCTGGCACAGCCCAGCGACAGGAGCCTCCTCCAAACGTAGGCAGAAGATCAGCAAGAACAGATGCTGACCATACTTTTGTACTTCATGTTTACACTTATGTTGCTAAGACTGTACAACCATTGCTTCATTGCACCCAGCTTTGTTTCTGAACCAATTCTTTTATAAGCATCCAGTGACAATCATTATTTTCAATGTAGACTGGCAGTAAATGGCATTTAGACCAGCATCTGTGATGTAACAGTCTTTTCCTACAAAAGAAGTTTAGTTTCTTTATGACTCATCTTCAGACCTTTTTCTTTCTCAGTCCTTGTAAAACTTCCTCCAGACATTAACAACAACAATTTAATCGATCACAATCTGCAGAGGCCTCTTAGGGACACGTCCCACAGATCAAAGCAATTCCAAAAGAAGGTCATGATATTGTTTCCCTTTAGCCATAAGAGCAGGCAATTGTAAAGAAAACATTTAACCTCTGCATTTCCTGAAGAAAAAATTCACTATTCACTATTAATACAGAGAGAATAAATAATACATGAATTGGAGAAATACCACAAACAGTAGGAGAAGAGAGAATATAGGTTTTGCATCATGTTCTCCTCATCCATATTTATGAGGCCCTCAGGTTTTCTGGGTAATCTGAATAAATGGATTTTGGATGATATGGACATGGTAAGAAAACTGCTTTCCATGAAGCAAGGGGATAGAGCTGTGGATGTTGCAGAATTAGAGATGCTGGTGTGATATATACAGTTGCATTCATTTCAGGAGAGACCATGACATCGCTTAAGAACATTTACCTGTGTAACAATTTTAAAATGGTAACAAACCTTCCATGACCAGCTGCTGAGCAGAACCATGAGGCCCTGATATATCTAAACATTAAATATAGATAAACATTTAAGGGTGCTTTGTGGAAATCAAAAAGAAAGAGAATGGACAGAATTAGTCAAAAAATGTTATCAGAGCCTAGGCTGTTTGAGAATAGTTGAGGGTCTAGTTTAGATTCAAGTGTTTCATGTATATATACACACATCTCTCAATATGCACCAAAATTGCTAAGAATTACTTATTTATCTGGACAAACTTTGAAAATGAGTGCCAAAAGTTAAAAACCAAACAACAGAAAAAGAAAACCCAGAAGAAGCCCCAAAGCCAGACACAATGGTGGACAGAACCCAAGTACGCAGGGAGACAGGATCAGAAAAGGACTGTGTGGAAGCAGCTGCTCACAATACCTAAAAATAGCTTAGCATTCCTCCTTTTTGGTAAAGCTCCACCAGATGCTCCTGGTACCTTCTGGAAAGAGAGAAAGAAACAATTAAAAATCCATCAAGTAAGACAACAGTAAGTCAGCAATAACCCCACCCCATCACCATTTCTGACACACATCTGTCTGTTCACGGTCCTTCTATCAAATCACAGTCCTTGATGAGCAAGAATTTAAATTCTCTTCATTCACATCAGGCACTGGGACTCAGCTCATCATTGCTCACCACTCCCATGGAGTGAGGAAGCTCCACCTGAATCCTTCCTCTTGTCTCTGGAGCAATTTAAGCAGAGGGTGTCTCGTGGTCAGACTGCTGTCCTGTCACCAACACAGTGACATCCAGCACCTCTCAAACCTCTCACCACTTGATCCCAAACAGTATTTCCTAATGATTAAAGCTGAATTAGAGGGAGAAGAAAAGGATATTATTCACATAAAATATTCAATCCTTCATAACTAATTCCAGTAGGACCACTTTGATGTGATGCATTATGTAACTTAATTTTCTTCTTCCCAGAAAAAAATGCTCTTTCCATCAGGATCCATGTCTGCTTCCATCAAGATGAATCCAAATTACCACCATGTTTTCTTTATATCTGGAGGAATCTTGACAACACCCAAGCAACTGTTTATTGGGATTTTATCGTATTTTTTTTAATTTAAGCTCCACAGCAGAGAACAAGTGAGCAACAGCAACTTCCAAGTGAGATTCAGTTTCAACCACTACTTTTCCAGTTCAGGATACTTCAGACTACTACAGAAAACAGTAGTAGCTGAGGAAATGTCAAAGCCAATGCACTTGCTTCTTACGCTGTTTATTAAATGGCACCATTAAATAAATCAAATTACATCAAATAAGCTTCTGAGGCTATTTGATGCCAACATGATGCATTATGTAGTGTGTAATGTTAGTGTAACTGGCAGGGTTGTCAGGCAACTTTTTTTTTTTTTTTTTTAATAATAATATTGGGATACAACAGGTGGAGAGAAACCAGCCAAGAACCTGTCAGAAGGTTCATGTTCACCTCTGCTCCTTCACAGGCAAAAGGGTCACATATTTTGGGTGGTTCCCTTCACCATGTAAATAAAGCTTTGGCCTGAGCAAAGTGCTTGAATCATCAGTGAGGTCTTATACATCATAGGAAAATTTTCCATTCTTAGAAAGAGCAGATGCCAATAAACACCCCTTGGCTGCATTTAAGAACAGAATCCATTATCCACATATAAAAGCCCGAGGGAAAAGGAGCCAGGGTTGCAACTCCAGCATTTAAAATAAAAAAAACCTCTTCAAGCAAGTGAAAATAACAAGCAGAACCTTTCTTTCCTTAATACTAATGGAATTTCACAAGTGGAAAGGAAGCAGACAGGAATCCAAATCTATTTTTAAAAAGTAGCAGCAAGAAACAACATAGCCCAATTACAAATATATTATGAGTAAATCAAACATACTCCAAGGATTGTTGTTTGCAATACTAGGAAGCTTCAATCGACTTCTTATGTCACCAAGTAGGATATTGTGAAAGTCATTAAGACTAGAGATTTCAAAGAGAAAGAATTCACATGGAGTGTTCGTATTTAATTCAGGCTGGAAATTATTTCAGTTTGATTTTCCAAACTGCTGAATACATCAGAATTGTAGATGCTCAATACTCCTGAAAAACCCACTACCTGACAATTTTACCTTGTTTCTCCACCTGTCAGAAATCACTGAAAACACTCCCCATTCACAAAACCATTTTAGTTTCTAACAGATGTAACACACCCAGTGAATGGGAGGCCACAGGAGGCATCAGCAGTGGCATTAAATTCCATTAAATTCCATTTGTGATGCCTCCTGGACAAGGTGACAGCACAGCCTGTTCTGCATTCCCTTGAACTGCACCAGTGTCACATTTTTTGTAACACTGCCATCCCTGAATAACATCCAGGACCCCTGCACTGTAGGAACCTTCATGCTTCTCTCCCAGTGTTTTCAGCAGGGCTGAGGTATCACCACAACACCAAACTAAAGCTCTGCCTGGAACTGAATAGTACCCACTCAGCTGTACTCAAGTTATACACAGGAAAGTGGCCGATAGAAAAATTCTGAAGAGTGAAATTCTGTGGAAAATAAAGTAAAAAAAAAAAAAAAAATTTTCTTTATTTAGCTAAGAATTTTACCAGAGGGTGCTCCACAGCTTGCACCTTGTGCACATTTCTGATGATTCAGCAGCTGCCTCTGGTGCTGATCTGCCACTGGCAGATACCCCAGCTCTACTTAAGCCAACAGGCTGAAGATGTGACCCTTATTTTCTAACTGAATTGTGACAAGATTCCCAACTGATACTTATTCCAAACATCTTGGGAAGCAAACTGGGATTTCTGCAGCAATGCAGTGCATTCTACAAGGATGATGCCAAGGGAACCACAGGCAAGAATAGCAGCCTCACTGAAAGAATCTTAATATGGCATATCCAATGCCTTTGGCTTTACTGTATCCCACACCACCAAAAGCTTGGCTTAAAAAACCCAAACCACAATGCAGCATGTGCCAGATACTTCATAAAACTGCTCCAAGTGAAGGGCCTGATGCTTCAAAGTAAAGGATAGCACTTAAGAAGCAAACAGTCATGGTAAAAAAAAAAAAAATCCACAGCTAATATATGAGGAATCCTGGCTATGAGCCCTACCACATGATGCAATCTTCACCTGCACTGTAGAGTCAAACCCTGTTTCCTACCACACGACCCAGAGCACCGGTGCATTGCCACCTTCAAACACAGAGCCAGCCCCTCTGCCACATCGTGATTCACAGTGAGAAAAACAGGAACCACTGCACTGGTTCGAGGGAATGGCTGTGCAACACCAACAAATGCTGGGATATTTTTCTCTATTTTGGAGTTCTTCAGCCTAGTCTGTGTCAGGAAAGGAATTTTTGAGGCCTCATTTTAATCCCAGTTTGTGCCCTAACATACTGGAAGGAAGTTATATACTAGGAAAGCTGACAGGATTTCTGCCCACCTGTCTCTAGATAGCATCTCTCAGAAGTGTTAAAGTCAGTCAGAACAACTATTGCTAAAACCAGACTAGGCTCTCCAAAAACTCAGTGAACAGTGTGAAGTAAAATGTTGGTACCACCCTTAGAAGTAAAAACAATTCTTAAGTATAATAAACATTATTAACAATCCCAACCTGGATGACCTCCCTGTAATTCTGATAAAATATGAACAGTCATCTATTGGAATTAAGATAAATGGTCAGGGCACTTGAGGTAACTCAGGGCCTTCACCACCCAGGGGAAACATTGCTGTAGAATGAGAAACAAGGATTCTAACTCACTCCAAGCAGCTATTTTAAGCCCTCTAACTTGCCAACAGAGACAGAACTTAAGGGAGAGTGAGCCATGAGCAAACCCAGTGCCTTCCATATAGCTCAGGTCAGAAGTCATTACCAGCCCTTTAAAGATGTCAGACAAACCACACACAAACAGATGTTATGAAGCAAAGGTTGGTAAGTTGCTGTTGATATGCAGTGACAGTATGGAAGAACAGTGAACACAAAGTTTGCATGTACACACCCATGTGTGTGGGGTAGACTAAAGGAGGGGCAGTTTGTGTCTCTAGAATCCAGCATTAATTTAAGCTAAACTTAAGATCCCAGACCAGGTCAGGACTTAGCTGTACAGGAGTTTTAAGATGAAAAGAAGTCCTGTCACTCTGAGATGAAACGTCATATAAAAAGTAGATCTTTTAAGAAAGAAGCTTCCAGTCAAATCTGAACCAAACCCAGTAATTCTACACTTCAAAGGTAGGTTTCAGAAGAGTATTTAGCTACCTACAGTATGAATATAATATGCAGACAATATGTATGTGATGTGCAGAAACAAGTAGTGAAAAAGATCAGCGGCAGTCAGGAACAAGCTGCCTTTAAGATCTGACCCTTTAGGGCTTTTGATTCCTGTCAGAACCGAAGTTATAGGATTGGCTGGGATCCAAGCACCTGAATTTGATACCCAGCCCCAAATCTGAATGTGTTCATTTCTGCCATTCAGGATTTGGTCTGTGCCTGAAATGCATCACCCCAATGAGCACAAGAGATCAAGAAGTGCTGGTTAGTCAGTTGGGAAGCCACAAGTCTCACCTCTGTCACGTGGCGTTTCAGATGCAAATACACACACTGCCCTGTTTTCCGGTAATGCCTTTCAATGTGTTCCCTTCCAAATCCCAGAAATGTGTTCATGCACACATAGAGACCTCCTTCTGAATCCTAAAAGGAATGACACAAACAGTTACAACACAGAAGGAACTGAACAGGACAGAAAGGACTCAGTATGCATTAAAGAATCCCAAAGAATTGCAGACCCTTTCTGTTATCACAGTACTTAAAATATGGCTTTCGTAGCACATCATGGTGTTTACATTATCAGTCCTCTAAGACACTTCCACGTCATATCACATATCATATCACATCATTCCACAGCCTACAGAAACTCTTTGAAATGGGTTACAACTGCAGATTGGTGACTGTCCAAACTGGAGGTCTAGAAGTTAGTCTTGAAAAATTCCACTTGAGTGCCAAATCCACAGAGATTTGTAGGTGCAGAAATTTGTAAAACACAGAAAAAAATGAAGCACAGGCATTTGTTTGAAATATTAGAACTTTTTTTTGCCGTTTGATTGAAAGAACATCATTTCAAATCAGCAGCACGGCAGAGCTGATGGTCCAGGGGTTCAGCCTGTCTGAGGAAAACAGATCTCAAGTGACCTTACAGCTCTCAAAACTGGCTAACAAAAAATTGGCCAGTGTTTTGTGTACATTCTTCAGTATCTGCCAGGGATTCTCTCTATTCATGCAACTAGAGAGCTTGAAGACAAGGGCACTACAAAGGAAATATAAAGATATATAATCCTGGTGCTGATCACAAATGCTGACATTTCAGCAACATAACCTGGCAGAAGTCCCACAGCTTTTTGCTCTCCCAAAAGCTGAGTGTTGATGCTGGCTGTTACCAGGGCCTTGCTCAGTTTTAACACCACTCTAAGATCTCTCCTATATCAGGCTGCCAGAAGGACTTTCAGTCATCTGCTCATTGGTGTTGGATCAATTTTTTCAAGCCCTCTAACATGTATTGTTTTGAATAGGTGGTGCATGACAAAGATTGAGCCTTTCAGAAGCTCTGTGACCTTCCTTCTATTGTGAGCATGTTTGTACTATTGGATAGCACAGAACATCTCATGTTAAATTCCCCAAAGAACAACATGATCTAAACTCATTCATGGGCACCTTAGAAGGAAATAAAAAAAAAAAAATTATATAAGTAGGGATCATTATCTCCAGAAACAGGTCATGTTAGACACATACAAGTATATAAAGATGTATTGGAAGTTGTTACAGCAACAACCACTTTGACAGGATACCATCTGATCGTGCCACACAAGTTTAAACCAAGCCTGAATGTGACACTCTAAACCCACTTAATTCTCCCCAACCTGCTTCAAAGACTGGAACTGAATATTTTTGTAGGACTTGAAGGAATCCAAACTTCCAGCTTAGCCCACACCTGTATGATACTCTTTCCAACATGCTCCTTTCCATCAATACAACTAAAGCCAGAACTGAAGAACTGCCTCAGACTCCAGTAAATACTGGTATTTCCAAAGCATCCAGCAGAGCCATGGAGCTGAGGAGCAAAACATGAAGACCAGAGAATGATGTTTCACCCCAAGACCTTAGAAAATACTCGTCTCTTCCACTTTTCTTAATGGGAAACAACACATACAAAGTTCAGCTTTTCAGATTTAACTGAGAGGTGAGCATGTAATGAACTACAGAGCTGTTCCTTTACCTACTTCTAAAGGTCAAGAATTGCCTTGAGCATTCCCAGAATTAAAATATGCAATCTGAAGCAAGGGTTTAGCCTATCTGCCATTCACACTTAACATATACCATGAAGTCGTTCCTGTAACATCTAGATACCACAATGATTGCATTTGCAGATGAAACCACTTAGCCATCTCATTTCTGATCCACATAACCCCTGAAATTCTACATAAAAAAAAAAAACCCCAAAGCTATTTTTAATTTGAAATATTCACAGTCCAATGTTCACAGCCTTGAGAACAGGGCTGATAGCTACAATTGCGCTCAAAAGTATTAAAGTTGTTAAAAGAAAACTCCAAATCTGGTATTCAAAATATTCCCCAAATACAACTGTATTTAAAATGCATTACCTTTATTTTAATTTCCACTACCCTTTCACAGATTTATCTACCTTAAGGCCCATTATACTTTTGCAGTCTGCTCTTCTATCCTGTATTCCAGATCCTTTTGCATTATCTCCTCTGAGAAAGCCATGGATGCGTCCTCTACACGAGGATCCTACAGGTACCCAGTCCAAATAAAAATCTATAGTGTTGTCACTCTAGGGTCTCAGGAACTTTGTTTAAAGATTTGTTTTCTTGGAGACCAGTCTCTCTTTTTCTGGAGGGAATCCAAGAGACCACTGAACCATTTCTGAGAAGCAGCCTATGACAATCTGACACTTTGAATATATGAGCTAAATGTAGAGTCTGAGTAAGTTGGTTGTGGTTACTAACAAAACAGTGATTTCTCCTGGAGAACATGGGCAGTGTTCTCACCCACAGCGTGGAAAGAAGTGGACAGACTGTCCAAAAGCCTGAGAGGTCACAACAAAACAGGGGCCCCTGTGAAAAAGACACCTTTGTAGATGGCTCTACAAAGGATTAGGCCCCTTTTGCTGCTCAAAAAAAAAAAAAAAATCGACTCTGATCTAAGACAAACTTTGTGCTGGTTAATTTAACCCTACTGAGCACACAACCAGTTCTGGAAGGAATTATATTTTACACAGGCTGTGGCATGTAAATCTTTGTATTTGACATTCATTTTAAATATGCATGACATTTTATGCTGGAGGAAGGCAGCATATCTAAAGTGCTGAAGACATTATTTTGAACCAGAAAAATATAAATTGTCCTGACAGACAAAGCCAGGAACTTTAGCTGAGTACTTTTCCCCCCTCACACTCGCTTGAGCATGAAGTGGACACGTAGTGTGAAGTTTAGGATAAAGTACAAACATTGCCTTCCTTTATTACTCCAATCTAAAGACACTGTTGGGGCTGAAGCTTGTAGATGCTCAGGCCTTCATCACTACCCAGAAGGGCACTCAGGAGCAGGACTGTCTTCTCCCCTCCTAAGGAGAAGGAAAAATGATTGCTCTTCACTTTGTTTCTTCCTGTTCTTTGCTGCTAAGATGGTCATAGTATTTAATGAGAGGGAGATACACATTCCACACCAGGGAGAAAAGTATTTTAAAAACAAACAAACAAACAAACAAACAAACAAAAAGAGAGAGAGAGAGAGAAAAGCTGCTCTTACTTATTTAGATAACAATTCGTGTTTTGAAGAAGGAAAGAGATGGAGAATCCACAGGGAAAGAGAGCAAAAATGCACCAGTTACTCCCTCTCAGGCCTCAAAAACAGAGCAAGGAAGCTGGTGGGTGAGAGGTCTGGAAATACAAATGCCAGTCCATGAGGACACAGAGATCACCCCATCACTTCACACTGCTCACGGCACCAGGCACTAACAGCTTCCAAACACTACTAAACTGATCAGGATTTGAACTAATGACCTCTTATTCCATTACCAATGCCCCCAAATCACTTAGACTCCTCAGGGAAATCTAGCATTTAGCAATTTCAACTCCTGAGGTGGCTCAGACAACAACGAATTCATAAAAACACAATGGCTTTGGTGATCTACTAACAGGGCAAACAATTACAGACTTGGGCATGGTGTCTGCTACGCAGTGTTTGTTTTAGATCCTCTAGAACAATGGCAAAACTTGCTGAGATAGGTGACAAAAGGAGAAAAGGAATGATAAGAAAAACTGGGCATCCGGTAAAGAGAAGGAGAGGGAGAAACAACAGAACCAAAAAAAGGAATTGAACAACACAGATGTACAGAAAGACTGATGTGAAAATATATACAAGCAGTGAAGAGGAACCATGTACTACTGGAACTGGTGGAAGATGAGAGATATGGGAAAAGAAAAGCTGGGTGAGGCAGAGAAAGAAAGGACAAATGATCTGGGAGTAGGAAATATGTTAGAGAGCTTCTAATAATGGACTGTAAGCTTCAAGTGCAAAAGGCATCCTTTCCCTGCCCCTGCTTTACAAAAACACTGAACAGCACTGAATATTCCCCTATGAGCAGGTTATTTCACAATTGCTTAAAAAAGATGTCTGGTATCTCTGATGTAGAATCTAGATGGCCACACGATCAAGGCCAATCCAATGCAGCACTTACAACATTCCTGGGAAGAAAAAAGCTGTGTGGGCCAATCAGTCACTAAAATGAAACCCAACCACCATTCCAAGAGGTGGATTGACTACTCACTCACATGTGCAAGTCACAGGAGAACTACAGAGCAGGACATTCGTAATTCTGGAGTAGCATCTTGGACAAGTCACAGTCACAGGCAGGATCAAAGCTTCACGATTTGTGAGCAAATACAATGGCAAAAACTAACCCTGGGTCAGGAGCACTTCTAACCTGCAACCAGGAATACAGAAGTTGCACCCATCTATCACCACTGTCTGGATGATCACAGATTATCCAGGTGCAGACTGTGTGAGTCACTGACAGAGGTGTCTCAGGCCCACCAGGACTGCCTGCCAAGCTCAAGCCCAGTAGTGCAGCTCAAGCAGCACCACCTGTACTGCTTCCATTGCAGCTTAGATTTAGGGAGCTTGATGGTTTTGGTTTTTGCAGAGCCCTGGCTGTACAATTCTGTTGATCACAGTGTTGTGCTTCCAGAACAGAAAATCTGGGAAGAAGCACTGAGGGGAAAACTTATGGTTCCACAGCGAGATTCAGCAGAGCTCCAGCATTGTCCATTCCTCTTCATCTCTGCATTTATTGTCTGACACTGCAAGTACCTCACAATCAAAGTCTCTCTGGTGCCCAAAATACTCCAGTCCATCATCACTCCAGATAACCATCACTCTGTCACACTTACAGAGGGAAAAGCCAGTAGGATCCAAATTTAAATCAATCCCAAGGAAAAGCACAATGCAAATACACATTGTTTTTCCTCCAAAGCAGCAGAGTTATTTCTCATCTGTCAGCCACTGCAGGCACAATCCTTACAGATGTTACATTCTCCACCTTCACAAGACCAGTGAGTTAACCTTCGTGTTCTGGAGCACTCCCAGCCAGCAGGACAGCTTTGGTATCTCCCTGTCAAGCAGCAGTACAACTCTGCTCTGACTTTTCAGGTGATCACCCACCACCAAGGAATTCAACTGCCTCAGTAACTTGGAGGTCATTTTGCAGTTAGGCCAAAATCCTTTGTCTGGAGTATTCCATTTGTCTTGCTGTGTTCAGTCCTCCTGTCTCCTCTCTGTTACTCCCATTCCATCAGTGGAAGCAAGATATCAGCCTACCCCTCGCAGACACTGGCCACAGCGACCTTCTGATTTTCTTCAAGGAATATTGACCAAAGGAACAGCCAGATAGGAGCTGCTTATCTCTAGAAAGTTTTACACATTATGGTATCCACTACACACTCCAGACTCTCAAGGATTTCAGTCTCAGCTGTACTGTATAACAAACAGCAGAGCATCAGCACAGTTTAGCCTTTGGGAATTGTCCCAACATAACCATTACAGAGTTCCCGAGCCACAGAAATGAAGTCAGCAAGATTCACAAAGGAAGCTGTTGTCAGCAGCAAGGTTTTCCAGCAGAGCAAAGCCAAGCTTTCAGCTGCTCAAACAAACACAGTCCTGCTCTCTACAGAACCAGACTGCTTGGTCCTGTCCCCGTGTCACACTCATGATCTGGGCTGGGGTTGTGACCAATGCCCTCCATGGGGAAGTTTTCAGAGCACATCCATGTACAACTTCCACAGATACACACGGAAACCTTTCCCATACTCCCATTTGTATCCCTTTTCCAGCTGTTGCCTCTCCCTCAGATGGGTCTGATCTAAAATGGCCAGAGGCCTTTGAGACCAGGATCCCATTAAAAGGTGGAATTTCCACAGATGAGTATTATACTTCTATAGAAATAATAGTAAGACAAAAGGTTACATAATGCAATCCTTTTACCTCCTGCATTCTACTGAACACAAAGTCAGGCTCATCCCTCATCCCTCAAAAGAGGAATACAAGTGGAGACAACAGGAATAAAAGTGGAATAAAAGTGAATACAATAGGAGAGAAGAAACCTACACCACAGCAGCATAGATAAGGAAAACGTCACCAGAAGGGAGGATTGCACCTCAGATCTGAAAAAGTAGAGGTACAGGACTTGATCAGCCAAATTGCAGGGCTCCCAGAGCTGCTGGGCCAGTCACTGGAGGAAGCAACAACCAACACTAGGCCAGGTTTGTGTTTCCTCAGCAGCCTGCCTTCCCTCCTCAATTCCTGTATAAAAGAACAGCTAACTGGAGGAGGAGCCCCCATCACAGAAACAGAGCTTTCCTAGAAGACACCAAAAAAAACCTATGGAAAAGTAATTCAAATTCAAGTCAAAAAGATGCATATTTTCTCATGAGACAAGCAAACTAAAAAGTGTCACTAGGGCTCTTGAGTGCACATAAATTTGCCTCCTGTTTCTGCCAGCTTTCCTGGGAACCAACCCTAGTATGTTCTGCTGAAAGTGGGCCAAATCTAAGGACATGAATTCCTCATCTGTTTAGTGGTATTTCTAACAATACCACCTTTCTGAGAAGATCACCATGCTACAGTTAATCCATGTGGAAAAAATACACTGAATATCCACTTGTACCTCTCCTAGCTCACGATTCTGAACTCTCCCAGCTAATGACTCCCATTGTAGCTCAAAGGTGCCATTGTTCTCAGATCTTCACCCAAGGAAGTAAGATTTTAAACTCATGGAAAGGGAACATCAACCAATTCTGAGAACAGAGAAGCTGCCTACATCCACTGGAACATGGATCTTCAGTGACACTGTCCTACTCAAATCCAGACAACAAGACAAACAGGGCTGCAAAAGCCAGGTCTTGCTTTGCACAGTTGGAAGCAGAAGATGGAGCTACTCACACCCAGCACCTCATTTTCCTTGGCACCCCCTGATAGGAACAGCTCTGATTTTGACTTTTCCACCCTGCTTGGTCCTTTAAAAATTGCTGCTGAATCTTTCATCATCATCATCACCACCATACTTTGTACCCTAATACTCACAGGTCTGACGGTTTTCAGTGTGTTTTAAAGATCACGGAACATCTTTACATGAAAAGTAATAATATGCAATTAGTATGGCTAAAGAAACTTGAGTACAGAATTGCTGCATTACTGGGCATGTCACTTTAACACACACAAACACTCCGAAAAGTCTCTTCTTTGGAGAAGAAGAAAGGGGGATAAGGAAAAAAAAAATAAAAAGCAAACTACTGAAATTAGATCTTGTATTGGGAAAAAAAAAAAAAAAAGTGACAGAAAAAAACATTTTGCATTGAGCTGACTCCAAACAGAGACATGGTAAAGTTAAATTGTAACAAGAGCATATTTGAAATGGCAAAACGAGAAGATGTGAGGAAATACTGAGAAATATTGTTACAAGAGAAAACATCTCCTCCATCAAAAATGCAATCTGGGATTTTAGCATCGGTAACAAAACCAAGAGCATGTTTTTTAACACTGATCATCTGCTTTAACATTATAACAAAGCCAACAAACAAACAGTGTATCTTCTTTCAAAAAGAGGCAGGCACCTCAACAAGGAGAGGCTCACTCAGGTGATAAGAAAATAAGTCACAAAGCCAACCTAATACTAAACATAAACATCTCCCTTTAGCCAAGCACCAGCCTGTCTGTATCCTTTCACTTTCCTTCTGAATGGAAAACTGTAAAAACACAGCTTTGCTATTTTCCATTTGTAAATGACAGCGTTTTACCCTTGAAAGCACAGGTTACATTTGCCCCTTAGAAACGTCATCCCAGAAACAATATCCAGGTGTCTCTTAGATTGCAGAGAATTAAAAATAAAATCTGCGACAAGTCTTTTGCTCAGCTAAGGTGAGGAGTGGTAAGGGCTGAAAAGCTGTAAGAAACAATAAAAACTGGCACTCCTTTTATTTTTATTTTTTACTGGTACTGCACAGGTTCAGCCAAGCCTTTTGCCCAGTGAATGCCCATAACACAATTTAATTAAAATTTTTTACATTGGGGGGCAGAATTTTTCAAAATCTGAAATCTCTTTCCAACAAAGTCAAAAGGATGAAATATTTTGAATATTGGAAAAAAAAAATCACACATGCTGATTTCAACTCCTTCTGCTGCTTTTATCCACAGTTTTTGTTAAGTTTTGCTCAAATGTTTTATGCTTTGTACAAATATATTGTTTAGCTAAAGAGCTTTTGCTGTGCTTACTTGAGGCTTGTAGGAGGGGTGGTGATTGATTGTTTTTTAATCTGTGACAGTATTTAATATCCCTCCCTACTTGTTAGCAGAAATTTTTTATAAACCATAACATCCAAGAAGTCTGAAAGTGTTACTAAAAACATCAACCATGTGCTCACCCAAGCAAAAATTTGAAGGAAAGACTGTGGTATATTGATTTTCCCCCGCCAAAACCTTCTTAAGTATATAATGCAATTATCGCCTCTGCGGCAGGGTCTGATTTGGCAGTTCTAATCAGCCGCCTCCAGTACAGTCAGGGCTGCTGGGTGACACTTGAGATCTGAAGAGTGTGGGTAAAAATAACCTCTGTTCAACAAGACATGATGAACACCAGACAGCTGAGTCACCTTTAAAACCAAGTTTGATTTTCTGTATTAGAAGAATTTATCAAAGGGAGAGGGAATTATTGAAAAGAAGCAGATAAAGGATTCCAAAAATCCATCTGAAGCGTATCTTTCGTTTAATATTCTGTAATGTAAACCCTGAGCTTCCTTTTGATTGCTGCCACTGACATTAACATCAATATGTAGTGCTCGATCACCTTTGGGAAAACTCATCTTCATGTTGAGAAGCAACTTTGAATAAAACTTCAGCTCTGTTTAAAAAAGTGTAATTTCTAAGCACCTGTTCCTTACAGAGCACTGCCCATTTACAAAGGCTTCCAGTATTACCAGTGAAGTTAAAAATGAGTCAGGCCCCAAATCTGCCACTGAACACATGCAATTCGTGGAGCTGGTGGATGATTTGCAAGACATCACAAAAACAACACCACAGAAAGTTTACTGCACACGAAGCGTTCATCTAACAGCAAACTAACCAAGCTAGTGGGGAAATACTACAAGTTCATTGAAGTTCAGTGACGTAAATGAAACCGTGGGGGAGAAAGTGTTTCAGGGGAACTTTCACATCGATTTTCAGGACGAGCCTTTATGTTGGAAGCTTTCTCTGAAGATTTTGAACAGAGCGAGCACCGAGGCAGTAGGAAAGCAAAACTGTTGACATCTGCTCGCCAAAATAAACCAAGGAGAAGGCCAGGCGACTGCCTCCTTTTTATCTCCCTCGGTGTGAAAGCAAAAGCAGGGCTCCGCGGGGATGGGCAAACCCGGGCAGGCAGAGCAGGCAGGGAAGTTTCCCCAAAACCCACAAAATCCCCGTGTCCAAGCAACCACTTGAGACTGCCTTGAGGAGGAAGATAAACAAACAAACGCAGGAAGGAACCGCGTTGCTGCGAAGGAGCCGGGGATGTGCGGGGAGCGCTCCCGCCGCTCCAGCGCAGTGCGGGGCACGGGCCGCGACCCCCGAGCGTGGGAGGGAGGCACCGGGAGGGCGAGGGGGGGCCACGGCAGGTGGAGGAAGGGATTGGGGGGATTTTGAAGCCCCAGGGAGAGGCGACGGCCCGGGGAGGGGGCTGCCCTGGGAGCGGGGGTGCGGCGGGAAGCGGGAAGGGGCCGCTCGGCGCGGGCGCAGCGCGGAGGGGGCGCGGAGGCAGCCGGGGGTTGGTTCGCTGCACTCACGGGCGAGTCGTAGGAGAAGGCACACTCCGTCTTGTAGACCCGGTCCCCTGACTTGGGCACCCGGATCGTGGGCATGTAGGGGACGAGCAGCTCGCCCAGGTCCCCGGCGGCCATCTGCGCATCGCCGCCGCGGAAGAGCGCGGCCCGCTGCATCCTCCTTCCCTCCCTCCTTCCCTCCCTGCCTCCCTCCTGCCCGCCCGCCCTGCCGAGCCGCTCTGCGCGGGCGATGCAGGCTCAGGGCAGCCGGGCCCGGGGCAGGGCGGCGGCGGGAGCGGGCCCGAGGGAGGGCAGGGGGAGGGAAGATGCTATTTTTAATCCAATGGCAGGGGGAGCGGCACCAGCTGCGGCGGCAGCACTCGGGGGTCCCGGCGGGGGCGGGCGACGGGCAGGGCGGCGGGGGCGGGATTCCCATCCCGGTTCCCCGCCGAGGCCCCCGCGTTTCACCCGAAATCCTTCGTTCCCGTGAGGGAAGGACGGGGACTTCGCCTCCTGGTCTCCCTGTATAGCGCGTAGCGCGGAGCAGGTTTCCCTTTGACTGGTAATACTCTACTACAGTCTCTTTTTTTTTTTTTTTTTTTTTAAGCAATTAAATACTATATATATATAAATTTTTTTATATAAAGTAGCTATAGTAAAAAATATATTGTGTATATTTTGAGGCTCAGCCCCTCGCCCACAATTGCCCAGTGCCGCGGTGCAGGTGTCCCGTGTGGCCGGTGACAGTCGCGGTCCCGCCACGGCCGCGCTGACGGGTCGGATGTCGCAGGGTAAGCGGGGCAGGTCGGTGTGGAGGAACGCGAGGGGGTGGGATGCAGGGCGGGAATGCCCAGCCTGGGATGTTCTGGGATGCCACTGCTGCGGCAGTGCCAGCAACTAAACCCAGATCTCACTTCTTGAGGGGTCAGTAGCTTCAGCTTAAAGTGTTCTTTGTGGGCCATTTGCTGTTTCTCTCTGCTTTTCATTTCCAAAGAATAGTCAGGGAAAGGAGGAATAGAGTGAAGTAACTTTGTAGGAACAAATATTGAAATAACACTTTTTTTCAAGCAATAACTATTACATATGCCTGGCAGCAGCAGCATTGAGGAAATTACAGGCCCATTTAAAATGAACATGAGTAATGTAGGTGAATAACCTTCCACCACATCCACATTATATCCAAGGATTCATTGATCACTTCCAAGCAGGTGATGTGACCTTCACTAGAACCACCTTTTACCTCATAATCTGAACTTTCAAAAGGTGGTTCTAGGAAAACCTCAATTAAAAACAGAATGGAAAAATGTTTGTATCCAGCTATGAACAGGCTGTGAGGGTGAGCAGAGCAGCGCACTCTGATCTCAGGAAGTTTTCTGGAGGTGTTGGGAACAATACCGAGGGCAGAATGTGATGTCCATGGAATGATTTTAGACTTATTTGAGAACAGACATTACATCAGACTTTTGAGCGCTTTGGATGCTGGATAAAAAACACTAATACAGAGCCAGACAGATTTATTTTACCTGAGGAGACTTTGTGCTTTTTTAATGGCTTCCCTTATGAATAACTCAGCATTTATAAACAATGAGAGCCATAATAAGACATATGAGCCATCTAACCTGAAAGATTGATTCCAACAAAAAGGACAAGCAAAGCACTGATACAAAATCAATGTCTTTCTAATGTTTGGCCCTGCCAGGAAACAGCAAACGAGGCAGTTTTTGCTTAAAATAGTCCGTGCAGTGTCGCTTAATGTAAAGAAAGAAATTTAAGTTTCAAACCACAAGATGATCAGGGGTTAGTAAAGAGCTTGGGCTTATCTCCTTTAAAAAGTGGGGCTTTTGAATATGGAGAGATAATTTAGGGTCACAAACTTTAAGAGGCACTTTCTGTCACTCCTGAGACATTTAAAACCAGAGGAGTACCATGGCCTGTAGAACATGAGGAAACACATCCCTCTAGTGGCAAAAGCCTGCCAGGTAGAGAGAACCTTCCGTATTCCCTATGGAATTGTTAAAAGTGGTGTAGAAAACCAGCTGTGCAGTTCTGAAAATGCATGGCAGGTAAGTGTGGGGCTGTCCCAAGTGCAACTTGCTCGATCCTTGCTCTTCAGCCATCCAGCAATCCTCCCATAAAAGCCTTCAATAAGCAGTTTCCTATTTTCCCCTTCTTCATCTTACTAAGCCTGCTACAGAAAGTAGCAACCTCTCTAACAACAGTAGCAATAACTTTATATATTGCTAAAAACGTTAGATATGCAGAAGTTAATAGGAAAATACTTAGTTTAGTATTTGTCCACTGAGATCCTTCTTTCTCCTGAGAAGTGTCACATGACAGAGCATAAACTTTAGCCTAGAAACTGTGAGGCTACTTTCAATATTCTGAGTTGGATGAAAGACTAAAGATTTATAAAATCCTCTAAAAATCACTAAAACATGATTTTATATGCACCAATTGCTTTTTAATGTCGAGGAGCCTTTCCACTGCTTCCTACTCCCACATCTGACAGTGTAGATAGTCATAGGTCTGAGCACTTTTGTTTTAATTCTGCCTTTTGAAAACACAGGAGTTATCTGAGGAAATAAAACCTCAGTAATGAAAAAGTATTTGTCTAAAGTGGTAGATATAATCCCAATAATGCAACGATATGAAGGTATTTTTCACTACTTTTCACTTGAAACTTTAAATGCTAGAAATGCTAGAAAACTAGTATTACCAACTTGTTTCAAATGTATTAGGTCACAGAGCATCACTGATGTTCTGAAGGTGTAATTTCTGCCAACTGACATAAGGCACTTTTGCTGATTTAAATTGCTATATGAGCTTAACTGCCACACACTTCCTTTCAAATGATTGGAATCAACACAACCATTGTTTATTTTTATTCATTTCCATCAGCGAACAGCAGGATGTCTGTTCCACTGCTCAGTCACAATTTGTCAGTATGCATTTAAGACCATGCACACTGTCCCAAAATTGTTTAATTGTCAGGTGTGGATTTCATAGAATTGTCAACAAGGTTCTTATCAGGTGTTTCATAATGATACCAAGGTCCATCTCCCCGGTGTCTCATCAGTCTGCGTGCCTCCAGCTCCATCAGCCTGAAAAAAAAAGAGCAACAGACACACTCAACATGGAGTTTATTGATGTATTGATGTTTAACATCAGGGCATTACTGACAACAGCAATGACTTTAGCATTTGTAAATATTCTCATATACAGTTTATAAATACTGCTCAAACATAGGTAATACCAAAATGTGAAGGGTTCAACTAAAACACGAGCTATTATATCCTTACATTTTAATTTTTTTTTAACTCAAGTTGTTTCACAAAGGAGTAATAAAAATACTTGCAGGAGTTTTGTCATAAGGTTCTTGTCTAGCTGTGAGCAATAGCAGGGGCAAAAAGAGCTGTCCACTTGCTGACTCAGGAAGACTGAGCTATACCTTTATAAATACCAAGTGTTTTGAGGAGCCCCCCCGTTATTTTACAAGGCTGCCTTTGGATTGTTCTGGTAATCTTAACACTGAGAAGGCAGGGACAGCATATGCAGTAGCTTCCACCCTGGCAGCAGCACTCAGGGTCAGGTGACACAGGACAGCACTTTGTGGCAGCATCCAGCTCGGTAGGTTAAGCAAATCAAAGAGTCAGCTACAGTGTGCATCAGTATTTTAAAGCCATCAGCTGTAGGATGTACCTCATTTCAGTTTTCTTTGCTTCTATGGCGAGCAAAGCCATCTGTTTCTCATAGTCCTTCTCAGGGGGGTCAAGGATGTAACGAGCTATCCAGCGGCTGATGGGGTGCTGGAAAATAGAAATTCAGAGATTATTCGTTTCCCAAGTAGAAATGCCACCATGACTGAATAATTTTGTATACTCACAGTCCTGAAAAGATGGTGTAGACATTTTGAGTGCTGCCATTCAAACCATAATAGTAAAGTTAAAAACATGTACAACTGTTTGTGAGGTCAGCACCCTAAAAAGCCATATTTCTTTTGCCATTTTTAATGCCAAGATAACTTGCAGATGGCTATTCTGTAGCAAGATTAAAAGTTAATGGAAGACACGTGGTTTATTTTCCTTCTGTTGAAGTAAAGTTCCTTAAACTGCCACTGTAATCACTGAAATGGACTCCAAACCTTACTGTAATTAGTGACATTTCAAACTTTTGCTTCACATTTCACTAGGAACAAAAGTCTAATTCAGTTGAAATAGTCACAGTCATATTGCTGAATTCAACTACTTCCTACCAGAAACAAAACAGTGCTTGCAGCAAGAAACCAGGGACTAATTTTAAGGAAATAGAATGGAATTAAACACATACAGCCTTGAATTTCTGACTTTAAATATCTTCAATTTTAGATATAAAAGCATGTGTGATATTGGACTTTAAAATAACACTGGCAAACAATACAAAAGAAAGGAATGTCACTTTAAACTCTTAAGATGTTGACAAAAAGAAACAAAGACAAGAAATGCATGCTATGAATTACTGGCATATAGCTCCAGCATAAAGTTACAGAAAATTTGCATCTACTTGTGCCAATAAACAGATTTCCTACAGCAATATGCATGGTCCATAAAGCTGAAAAAAAGTAAGTTTCCTCCCAAATTTATCATCAAGAGAAAGCTGTCCATAACATGCCACCCTCTTACATGTTACACTCACTTTGTAGTATTCCCAGTACTCTGGAACATAACCTTCGGGAATCTCTGCGAGTTCAGCTTCACCTGACAAGGAAAGGAGGGGAGGAATATTTAATCCTATGACTGTTTTTCAGAAGTACCTTATATTCTGCCTTTCACATTAGGAAAAGATCATTATTTCTCACGGAGAGCACTTAATCCCTCAGTGTGAGCTCCAACTGGACTTGCCATGTTTTCCAGGCACAACCCACTGCATGTATGGATCATACTGTAGCTCACAGACTTTAAATGACAAAACAAATGCCACTTATGTACACAAGCCACACATCAAAGGGGTGAAATTATCAGCGATGCAGAAGAAACTTCTGTGGATCAAGTCCACAGAAATGCCCTTTAAAGTACAGGAGCTGAAATCATAGATTTTTCCTAATTTCTTTATTAAATTAATCACATATTATTACAGCAGTAGATTTAACACAAAGACATTGCCAAGCAGAATTTTGACATCTTTGCTGGATAAAAGGTGACAGCTGCAGTCTTGTTAAAGTAGTACATAAAGCAAGGTAATACAGACTCCTCACGTGAACACAGAAGAAGTGTTCACTAAACTTCACTGATGCTTGAAAGACTGTCAAAAGATGGATTTTTTTTTTTTTTAAAGCAACAACTAACGAAAATATACTGGTAACATCTTCTATGCACTTATACAGTATTATTGTAACTGTTAAGCCTATTTCATGGTCTTCCAAAGAGAGAGCCTTAAAAGATCTCTTTTTTTTTTTCCATCCAGCATGATGAGTTCCCATTTAACAATTTTCACACTGTACTTTGCTTAGCCACGACAGAGCACTCACCAATGAAGATGTTGACATATGTTATGAACAGTGCCGCTGGTATTCCCGTCAGGAATATATAGAATCTCTGCAGAGGGGATAAAAAGAAACAGTATGGGAAACTCAGAACCCAGACAAAATTCAGATGAGGTTTGTCTCAAAATGGTGCAGCAGCCAATAATTCTTAGCTTTGCATTGTTAGGTTAGAAAGGGATGTCGTGAGTAAACGTTGCTGTTTGAAATGAGTTAATTACTGAAGCAGAGCGCACAAAGAGAGACGCTGTGTCAGTCCAGCAGCCTGTTCAGTGCAGCTTTCCCCTCTCCAGCAAGGTCTGTCCCTGCAGGAGGGACAGCAACACTTCCCTGAACGCTGCCTCAGCATCTTGGGCTGCCTGGAAGGAGGCACTGACACCAATGCAATAATCCAGCACCAGCTCTGGTGGCTGTGCAAGGCAGATAAAGGAAGCCTGATCCCATGAAGGGAGTTGGATCAAACAGGCTGTCACCTGTCATAATAGGCTTTACCCAAAACCTGGCTTTTGAGGGGTCAAATTCAGGTCAGGCTTCCTAAATCTCACCTCTGGTGTTAGTGGTTTAGGTAACTGAAGGCAAACCCTGCAGGAGAGTAACTAATACTTTTCAAAAAGGAGAATGGAGTGGAAAGCATTGTGGGTTATGCATATATGAACACCCATATGTAATTCAAGAATGCTACTACAGCAGTAATTTAAGTACCTATCCCAACCCTTGATATTTAGCCAGTCTTTTAAATTCATCTGTCCCTGATTTTACAGCACGTGACAAAATATACTTAAAGAGGACCTCCAATTCTTGTTTGTCCAAATAGTGCCAACCGCATTTTAGATGCTGTCACATCAACAATATAAAAAATTGTATTTTAGACACTCTTATGCCATTTTCAAGGAATGCGTTGCACCAAATGCAAGACATTTGTTTTTTAACTCACCAGCAAGTTCAGAAATCGAGTATCATAAAAACTTGTTGCCTTGATAATAAACATTCTCTTCCCATGGCCGCTGCTGTGTCGCACAGGAACTGAAAATGGAACCAAAGTGTTATGTTTGTGTATCCCATCGGTGATTATGCCAGGACAAGGTCAAACACACACGTGAGGAAAGAAAGAAAACAACTATACAGCAGTGGCTGAGTTGATACGAGCTGGTTTTCTGGAGGTTATCGTTATTCATCTGGACTAATTTCCTATTTTGCCAGCATGATCCTATTTTTTTCCTAACTTTAGAGGCGGATCTGCTTCCACCTGGCAGTCCCAACAAGTAAACCACTGAATGTCACCCTATAGGGCCAAGAAGGTCAGCATCCCGCCCATTTGCATCAATGTTTTACCCAAAAAAAGGCAGTTTTTCAGAGGAATGGGGACGCGCTGCACCGGTTTAGCCCCCGGTCCTCCCCGCGGCCTCCTGCCCGCTCCCCAAGGTCACCTCGCCCCCCGCACACTCGCCCCGCCGCTCCCCCACCGAGGCCGTACCGAGGGTGCCGGGGAGGCGGGGGGCGATCCCGGAGATCCCGGTGTTCCCGGAGATCCCGGCGATGCCGGTGCCGCCCGCCCGCCGCGCCGCCCAGGCCGCGGCCGCCCTCAGCAGCCGGCTCATGGCCGCCATGGCTGGGACTGGCACGGGGCGGGGCCGGTGGCGCCGCTTCCCGCCGGGGGGTGAAGCCTGGGATCCGCCATATTGGAAAAGGGCAGGGCTCTCCCAGTGCTCCCGGTGCTGACTGAGGGCAGGGGGTGAAGCCGGGCCGTCGCCATCTTGACGAAGGGCAGATCGTTCCCAGTGCTCGCCGTCCTCAGTGAGGCCGCGGGGTGAAGCCGGGCAGGCGCCATCGTGACGAAGGGCAGCTTGTTCCCGGCGCTGAGGGAGGCGCGGGGCGATGGCGGCGGCCGCCGTGGTGGGAGCGCTGGGCCGGCACCTCACGGCCGCGCTGCGGCTGCCCCGGGCTCGGCCGGGCCCCCTCGGGTACGCACCGCGCCGGGGGGGCTCTGCTCGGGCGCTGGGGGAGGCGGGCGCGGTGCCCGGGAGGAAGGAGAGCCCTTGGCGGGAGGGTGGTGTCCGTGTGTCGTGGTGTCCGTGTGTCCTGCTCCTCCAGCCTGAGGGCTGCAGCGTGGTGCGTGGCCTCAGGCATCGTGTGAGGGCAGTTTGAAGGGTTCCCTGTGCCTGTTACGGTTCTGCAGTCCTTGTACCGGTGCTCCAGGCCTGGGTGGGGTTTTGTTATTTACTGTGTGTTCGCGGCGTTTGACTTTAAGGCCACGAGGGAGGTCGTGGAGTCTCCCTCTCTGGAGACATTCCAAGCCCACCTGAATGCGTTCCTGTGTCACCTGCTCCAGGTGACCCTGCCTGGGCAGGGGGGTTGGATGGGATGGATCTCCACAGGTCCCTTCCAACCCTGACGATTCTGTGGTGTATTCTTGTACAACATAGCTCGAAGTTATTATCTCGTTTTTGATTGCTCTTAGTCTCTGAGTATAGAAAATCGATAATTAGATGAGACAAGGGGGTGGAGAAAACACAGAGATGACATTTTTGTGAATAATCAAACTCGCGTCTTTTCCCGCCAGCCCATGGTCTGTCTGTAGGTCCTGTACCTTTGTGAATGAAACAAACATTCTCCTTCAGCTGAATGTTATTTTTCTTACCATACATGGTTTTCCCTCTAATTTCTATGCAGGTTGGCGCTGAACCTGTTCCACAAGGACCTGCCAAAAGCTGAGCCCCTCCATCAGGTGAAGTTCCTGCACACGACTGTGTCTCGGAGAGGGCTGGAGGAGTTTTTTGATGATCCAGGAAACTGGGGAGAAAAAAGCGTCAAGTCTGGTGAGTTATATTTAGCATTTCTGATAGTGATCTTCGAGCCCCTTGTGCTCAGCTGAAATCTGACCTGGTTTTTTTTTGCATCAGAGAGCATTCATAGCTACATAAAACTTACTTTTCTAAAGGTATATATACATACATCTGTTTGTGCATCTTTATGCCTGTATGTGTTCAGTGTTTGTGAAAGGAAATAGCTATTGGGCAGCAAAATGTTTTGCTGTAAACCCTCTGCCTTGCTCTGAAATGAGAGTGTGTCACAGAAGAGATGTTCTTTGGTGAAAAATATGGTCCTATGGAAAAAAAGTGATTCAATGTAGATTCATCTTACAGCTTTCCCTGTGACCAGGCTGTTGGAAACACCAATAAACAAAGCAAAGCTGAATATCACCAAGGATAGCTTTCCAAGTGGTAGTATTTTTTTTTAAATGATCCTTGTTCTGTTGATTCAGCTGAGCCTGCTAATAGAAGCACATTTTTTTCTTTTTCAGAATAAGAGAGCTTTGTTCTTTTAAGTCACTGGGGTTTGTTTCTGTTTATTTTTATTTTTTACAGGGGAGGCATGGAATATAAAGCAGCTGAGGGGCAAGAGCAGTGAAGACTTGCACAAACTCTGGTAAGTAAGTTGTAGTGAAGAAGCTTCCCTTCTTTCAAAGCAGCTCTGCACTTTTTATTAAAATGTGCCTGGTGAACTTATGAGCCAGTAACTTCAGTCTGCCCCCCAGCTCCCCAGCCTGCTGGGGGATTGGAACAGCCCCACTTCTGGCCCTGCTCTGAAGACAGAAGCTCTGCTGCAGCTGGCTGTGGGATAGCTGTGTCTGGGACAAAGGTTTGGGATGAAGATGTTGAATCTGAACCCTCCAGGGGTTGTTTGAATTGGACAGAGTTGGTTTCAAGTGCCTTCTGGTGGGGCCAGGCAGCGTGTTAGATCAGGGTGCTCAGGTCTGTGTTTATCCTGATCTTGACAGTCTCTGAGGCTGGAGGTTGTATCGCCACTCCAGGCAGTGCCAAGGCTAAAATAGCACTTAATCATTACTGTGAAGAGTTTGCTGTATCTGCTCCTTTTGCTGTGCACCTGTAAGAAGAATCTGGCTCTGTCCAGGTAGGGGAAGACAACTTAGTGTTGTCTTCCCTCCCAAGCCTTCTTTATTTCAGGCTAAATAAACCTGTCTCCCCTCATCCTCTCCTTTTGTGTCTGCCCTCCCCTCCTCATCTCTGCTGGGCTTTGCTCAGGACCTTTTTACTTCTTCATATGAAGCCAGCAGGTATAGGAGATGGGATTTTCCTGTGCTCTATCCAACAGGATAGTAAGTGAATAACTGCTTAGGTGTCCAGAAGTCATTTTTGAGTTACTGTGCTCTCTGACCTAGGTATGTCCTGCTGAAAGAAAGAAACATGCTTTTAACTCTACAGCAAGAAGCAAAACGACAACTCAAGCCTATGCCAAGCCCAGAACGGTTAGAAAAGGTAATTTGTTCATGCTACATAAAAATACAACTCTTAAGTAAAATTGCTCCGTGGAAGATGAAAGTGTTTGTAGACTGGTTAAAGACCTTTTCTTTACATTATTTCCCTGATTTTAGTATATGCACAAACACCACTCAAGTAATATTTTGGTCACAGCAGCTTTCTCATTGGCCAGTGGGCATTACTGGGGCTGGGACCAGACTCCACAGTGAAAACTAAAATAACCAACAGCCAGTACAAACCACCTGGCAGAAATACATTACAGCAAATCTTCTGTTTGCTTCCCCTGCCTCCTTCCCAGCCCTGCCTCAAGAGCTTTCTGTACTTCAGCATCAGCTCTTGATCTGGCTTTATGCATTAGCCAGCTGGTCTTTAAACAAACATCAGACCATCAGTTATTTTGTATCTGTCCTGCTCTCAAGTGAGGTTTTTAAAGCACTAGTGTGTTTTTTCTTTGTTTTTCTTTTCAATTTTAGGTCTTTGTTTGAGATCTTTTAAATTGTCGGCATTGTTTTTTTTGGCCCATCCTGAAACTATTTACTATTTTTAGGTAGAAAAGTCTATGAAAAATATAGACTTGGTTGTGAAAGAAAGAGAAGTTGCTCTGAGGCTTTTGCAAACGGGCCATGAAAAGCCAGTACCTGGAGAGTGGAGACATGACTTCTTGGGACGCACTTTCTGGTATGGAAAACTTTTTTTTTTATTATGTGTGAATTTTTCTTGTGGTGAGTCTCTACCAGAAAATCCTTCACTAATCAGGGAAGGATCCATATATTGTATAGAACCAAATGTATTTTCAAGTCAGCATTCAGATGCTTCTTGAGTCTTTTGGCACATTTTTTTTAATGTGGTTATAGTTGTTGCTAAATAATTCAATGGCAAACTTTATAACAAAATTAGTTCCATGTAACTAATTTGATTTCTGTGCTCAGATGTTTGTTACTGCATCTTTTCTGTTACACGTGACTGAACCAGGGAGTACTGTTCAAGTTGAACCATCTGGACTTTCCTACTTAAAATGCAAAATCCACATATTCGGGGACAACAAAGTACAAACAGCTGTTTGGAGTTCCCTACTATTCTTGATATTTAACTATTAGGTAGAAGCTGCTAGCTTTTGAATTATTTGTTGTCCAGATTCTTTCAGTAATCTGTAATTTCAGGTGATGATGCTGAAGGCTCCGGCAGGACCTATTAATTCATTAACCAGAATTTCACCCTCATCATATTGGCACTGGAAGCACTTAATTACAGAGTTCAGCTCTTCAGTAACACTGTAGATAACACAAGATCAAATCAGTGTAGATAACAGGTTACAATAATGGTCACTTTTCCGTTGTTTGGAAACATTGTCCACAAAGAAGGCACTGCCCATATATTTTATGTCCAGTCCCCAGTTAAAGCAGGGAGGGGGCAGAGAACATGGAATGGTCATTAAGCACAGGCAGAAACTCTGGAATACACGTAGTAGGTCTGACGCTCTCTGGATGCACTGTAATCTGCAGGTGAGTCTGCACAAACCACCTGTGCAAGAGGAACCCTGGACAGAAATAAGAGTCTGTATTTAGGGGGAAAGGCAGACTTGCACTTGACAGGACACTCCAACACCAGCACTTAAAAGAAAGTTGTAGTAGAAACAAAACTCTTTGGACACTTTGTTCACATCAGCTTTGGGAGGTTTTCTTATGAAGGAGTAACTTTAAAGTAAAATTGCAAATAATGACTGTTTATACTGGGCCCAGCATTCAAACATCTACAGTTTTTAAAGCAAGACCACTTTGCTACACAGGAGATGCTGTTACAAACCAAGCCAGCAAGGGCTGGAAATAAATATCCCCACACAAATTCTGCAGTCTACCAGACCACTTTATCAATGTACTGAAACCAGGAGAAACTGGTAGAACCCCAGAATGATGACAGTGTAACCCCTGTAACCATTCTGTAACCCCTTTTATGTGTCTCCAACAGGTACAGTTTCAAGGAATGGCCAATACCATGGCACTTGAACGAAAGACACAAAAGGAAGAGATTCTATTACTTACCTTATGTGAATAACTTCATCAGGTAAAAAAAATTTTTTTGACATTGAAGGTTATTTTCTTTTCTGTTCTTCGGTCCTCCTTATTCCACTTTACAAGGAAAAAAATAGTAGTAATCTTCACACGCAGACTACCAAAGGTCTACCAGAGGTGGAATTTCTGTATAACTCAAAACCGGAAAGCAAAAAGAATTGCTTTGTAGCAAATGAATTCTGAAGCTGTTAATTGCCAAAAGCCTCTGTCTGATTAAGGGGGCGAGCTCGTGAAGGTGGTCACAAGCTGTGTGGAAATTAATTAACCACACTCACTTCTCTGTTTTAGACTCAGAATTGAAAAATTCTTACGGAAAAGGGCAAGAAGGCAAAACCTGGAGAGGACAAGGCGGAAGGTCTTGGAAAGGAAGTTCCCTCACCTCGCTCTGAAGTCTCAGAGCCAGTAACTTGCTGGAAGAGCCCTGCAGGCAAGTGGTCAGGTGTCTGTGACTGAACACGAAACATGTTCTGAAACCACAAACAACTCCACTGCACATTCCAGAGCCTCCTCCTTTTTTTTTTTTTAATACCACATTTGACTTAAATAAACATGTTTTCTGGAATTAAAAAGCAGCATTGGTGTCTAACTGAAACCATGACAGTTGTTTCTAGAAACATCTGATAAATGATGTGTTAGCCAGCAGCTGTAAGAGTGAGACATCCATCAGCACCAGTGAAGAGTGACAGCAGAGTGCCAGGTGACAGTAGGAAGTGTAGGTTTGGTGTTTACCCAGCTTGGTTTAACAAAGATGCATTAAAACCAGACAGAAACCTGAAAGCATCTGAACCTCACATGAGCCTTTGGCCTGCTCATATTTTTCCTGATATATTTTTCTGAACGTTTTCCCTGAGTTACAGGTAAGTTACCCGAGGTACATTTACTTTCTGCATAAATGCATTGGAAAACAGACTCTCCCGTCTGCTGTGAGGAACTTTTCTCTCTTAGACAGTATGAAATATTCAGCATGGGAACTTCTAACAACGCAGTCCTCACACCTAGATTTCTATGACAAATTCAAACACTTGTACAGTGTTTTTTTGCAGAGTGCAAAATGTCTGAAGGAAGACTGCAAGTTTTCCGTGAAACTGAAGTAGGAAGGTACCACTGCTCCTCTCAGTGGATTGAAACACCCACTTGATGAAAGCTTTTACACCTCCTCGTGAGGTTGTTTAGAAATTTAGACCAAATTTAGAAATTTAGACCAAATACCAGTCTTTTAGGAAGAAAGTGTGCCCAGCAATATACTCTGGTAAAACACTGCAAGGGAACTCATACTATTTCTTGTCAGTATTTATTTCCATCACTCTGATCTTCAGTTACTCCTCTGCATCACAAAAACTTAAACACAAAATCTTTATAGTGAGAAAACCCCAAAAGTGTTTTGCTCTCCCTCTGCTGCTGGAATATTCACAGACATTACCATCATACAGCAGTTCTTTTAGGATACACAGAAGATAAAAGCTGGTTTGACAAAATGAAATCTAAGCGCAGGTCACAGAAGGAAAGCTTAAAATGCATCACTCATTGCAAGGTGCCAAGGTACAAATTCAGCTGACATTCCACGTTCCAACTGGATATGAACTAGACTGAGTCTTCCTCTTCCAAATGACAAGAGCTGGTGGCTTAGATCACTTAGGGCTGTGACTGCAGTTTGTCTCATTTTGAGAGAAATATGGTTTATCAATAGCTTTGAAAATCTGGGTCGAGCAACTTCACCTCAAGAGCAGTTCCTGGTTATGATAAAGACACAAGCAGGCTGGTTTGATAAATTACTTTATTGTTTGGAGGTAATGTGAAATTTTTCAAATAGAGGCCTCATATTTACCCAGAAGGTCTTTTAGGATATAAAAATGTAGCAGTACTGTTTACTTTCTGTTTATTCTTTTTAGATCAGTTAAATGCTATTTGGTTTTCCACAGCTTTTGAGATAAGGAGCAAAACTTCACTGTGTCCCAGAACAAACCACCACACAGTTGTAAATTAAAGTAAGCTTAACAGCAATGTTGAGCTGCATCTTGACAGCCGGTTCCTGCTCAACAAAAAAATAATCATCCCCATTGCTGTGACCCTGAGAGCACCTTCCCCAAGCAAACACAGGCACTTACTGACCCTGCTGGGAGTCCCCGAGGGATCCAGGCTGCCCCTCGGAGTTACGGCTCCCTGCAGCAACGTCAAGCCACACCCTGATGGCTTCTATTCCTGTTCTCCCAGTCCTGGAGAGGCAATTTTTTTATCTCAATTTCCCCAGCTTGAACAAGTTTTGCTTCTCACCTACATCACAAAGGCATTAAATACATTCTTAGAAAGCAGGTGGAAAGCAGTGATTGCTGACTGAAATGAAACTGCTCCATAACAAAAAAAAATTAGCAAACCAGTGCTTAATAGAACATTCACTCAATGGAATGTAACACTTCTGTGAGACAGAAAAAGCTTACACCGGACTAGGTCACTGAATACAAACTTTCAACTTTTAAAACAACAGAGTAACTTTCTCTGCAAGTACTCACAAAGCTCCTCAAATACAAAAGACCAAATTTTATTAAGAGCGGATTGAGAGCAATTTAAGGCCAAAGTACTAGCAAGGAAGACTAGTATGTGAAAGTAGACAAGAAATATTTAATAAATAAGCACAGGCATTTGCAAGGTTATGCCTCTATCTATTAGCTAACCTGTAAAGCTGTTCCCAGGAAAAGATACTAGCGAAAATAGACATTTATACAAAATTATAAAATGCTTGTTACATGAATTATTGCTTTACAAGGGATGTAAACATCCTTTTTCTATTATAGTACCAATTAGGTCTCTCAAAATTTCTAAGGTTTGTTAAAATGGAACTTGAATTATGCAAAAAACCCAATATAAACTTTCTACAAAAAGAGTCCATCCCATTCCTGAGTATGCTAAAGCTATAAAACAGAAGGAGCACCGAGCAGGCAGCAGTTTTCACAGTAAGAAGTCTTAAGGACATTTTCTTTCTACACACTGTTTCCCTCCTTCTTCATATTCTTGTTTAGAAATCCACATCTGTTGAAAAGTACCCTATTAAAAAAAAAAAAAAAGAAACAAAACCAACACACAATTAAAAAAATCAATCAGAAAACAAATGAAGGTTAATTGAAACATGATTAGCTTTTTCTAGAAAGGAACACAAGCAAGTCCTTACATTGAGGTAATAGGACTTGACCTGTTTAATTGTCTCTTCCTTGATTTTTATTTTGCAGTGATTAAATTCAAGACAGGACATGCAGTACCAAATGCTGATTTCAATCTCCCTTTTCCACGCTGATAAATTAATCCCCACAAACCATTTCAGCACTCAGCAACTTGTAGACAAGCCTGCACCTTTCCATTAAAAATGGGAGAAGGTGGCAAGATATGTTTTCACTGGAAATGCTCATGTCTGTTTTTTAAATAGATCCTCCTCACCTTACCATGAGGGTGGCCAAGGAGACTGTGATTGCTACGTGAGCACAAACCCTGCAACACACACTCATGGGGAATTAGATTTTTGGGTGACAGTTCTGCTTAGCACAGAAACACAGTAAGCCAGGTTTACTAACCAAGGAAGCCAAAATGGAGCCACCAATCCATGAGCTGAACCTCCGCTCCACAGTCGTGTTGTTCGCTATCAACTTCAGGCGCATGCTCTGAGCAGAAAAGAGGGCAAAACAAAATCATCAGACCAACTGTAGGCTGGTCGCCTTCAGGGACAAGAACCACAAGGAACTTGGTGTATTTAACAAAGTGCAGGTGGAAAAGGTCCATTTTATTACATGTGCAATACTGCTCATCTGCCCTCTATTTAGAATCCAAGAACAGCCGCAGTGGAACAGGACACGGGGCTTTTACCTCATCTCCCAACAGGGAGCAGCAGCAAATGCTTAAGGCAAGGATAGGGCAGGTGGAGAGCCATAATATCACAGTATATACTGTCCTCTCCAACACTGTACTGGCACTATATGTCTATTGCTGCTGGACTTATTAAATTTAATTTTTTTTGAGCCATTTATTCTTTTTGCTTTCGAAACACCTTGTAGCAACAAAATCTTTGAGTTTCAGTGGGTTCCTCCTCAGCAGTGAATGACTCCCTTTGTCAGTTTTTCTTAACATTTCACCATTTCAAAGTTGTTACAAGAACATTTTTTAGCTTGAAGCTATAAAATTCAATACTATAAGCTATATCTACTTTCAAGAACACAGGTGTAAGGTATTAATGCTTTGACATTAAGTGATATGTAGGTATGTAAAATCACCAGGTTTTTGTCTATGAATGAGTTGAGCTGTCTGCAGAACTGAGGAAAAACAATTCCTACAACAAAGTGACAAGACCTCAGGCAGAATGACTGAATGTGCCTCAAATTAGTCAGCAACACTTCAAAAGAGGGGCCAGCAAGGGAAATAGTGTTGCTTAAGGACAACTGCAGAACTTAGGATCACAACCTGAAAGCAGGAGTGGAGCAGTAAAATACTGAAGAAATATTGGAATTTATTTTGTATAAAAATGTCTGTATAAAAACTTGTTTTCTTTTGAGAAGGAGATTTCTTACCCTGCAGAAATCTGTTCAGCTGTTTGGTTCCTAACACAGTCAAGGCTATGATATATTAATGCTTGTGCATTTATGTGGCAGAAAAGCAAAATGGTAAGTACTCAGAGTGGGAACTGAAAGAGTTGCTTTACCGGTGGAGTTTTCTGAGACAGCTCTCTGTTCAATCTGTCTGTGAAACTCTGTATGAGAGTGTTTCCTCCTGCTACAATCACACTGCCATAGAGGCCCTAAAAAGAGAAAGAAACAACATTAACAGCATTAACTTGGCAAACAGCTGCTACTCAGAATAGAGAGGATGGAACACAAGTACAACAACAACAAGTTGTTGACTTGTGGAACAAGTCAACAGCAACATCACTTGATGCCAAACAGTATTACCTCTCCCAATTCAATTAATTATTTAATCACTTAAAAATATTTCAAGACAGCTAAATATTAAACTATAGAAAGAAGAGAGAGGCCACATGATTATCTAATGATAATCATCATTCTAATGATAATCATCATAATGAAACACAATATATAGATGATAATCATCTCAAGGATTATCACTGTTCTAAATGATTTCACAGAACAATTTCTACTGAGGAGAACCCTAAACCTACAGATCTCCCCTGTATCTGAAGTGCTGGTTTTCTTACAGCTGGATGCAACCACTAAACCCCACAGCCCTGCTGATACAGGCTTCTATCTCACTAATGCTGCAGGTGGTGAACACACACCACAGCCCCACCTATAGAGCCTGCCTGATGTGCCATTTAAGAGGAAAAGTTTTTGGAACAACCACCATGCAGTCTGTATCAGACTTGAATATTTTCAAATTGACACTTGAGAAAGGTAGAGCATAAGTTTTTAAAAGGAAAGTTTTCCTTTTTAAAATCTCTTCCTTCTACTGTTTATAAATTCCATACACTTTCTAAACATAAACCAATTACATCTGCCATGCCTAAAAATCTGAAGGTAACAGTCAAAGTTATGAACATAAAATGCTCATCTGAAGCCAGTCCAGGGCACATCATGCAGTGCCAGCCACAAAATCTGCACATCAGACACTTAAATACAGATAGAAACACTAAGTAAAAGAAAAAATCCTGATTCGGCATTTTGTAAGAAAAAACAGTAATGGTGCAGATGCCTATACACAGATATGTGATACTTAGTGAATTATTCTAGTGTGTTTACCACTATCCTAGTAAATCACATTTCCTCATCAACAGTGTTCTAGTCCCAAAAACACGTATCAGCACAGAAATATCTACGCCTTAAAATCCTCCCGGGCTGACTAACACTCACCGGCCTGATGTCGATATCACACATTCCAACGCTTGTTGTGACAACGTGGCTCACACCCAACATCGTGTTACTAGACAGACCCTGCAAGCAAAAGGAGGAATCTACCCATCATCTCTTCAGAAGAGCAAGGCATAGAAAAGCCCCGATGAGCTGAATTTACAAGTATTACTAGAGAGGGAGCCAAGCATTTTTTTAGGGGAAGAAATACAGCTATTTTCCCGTTCAGCTCATCACCACCCACTTGGAACGTTTCATCCTTCACTTGCCCAGTCCTAACAAGACAGGGAAGTCCCACCCCCAAGAGAACTCCACAGTGCAAATACACACATCCACATCACGACACTAAGAACACCATACAGAAGGAAGCCAAGTGATAACCTAGCAATGCAAAGCAATCAATCCAATTACACCTATCATTGTGGCTTTACCTTTACATTGGAAGGGTCAAACAATCCCTCGGGAATTTTCAGACGCTCCGCACCGAAGTCACAGTTGTAGCCGTTGGGGAACTCATAATGAACTGTTGGCATCTGTGCTGCCACCCTGGAGCACAGTGAGAAAGCAACACATTGAAGTGCTCTGTAAACAGGTTACCTAAGCAGTGTTATAAACTACATTTCCAATGGGAATATTGTGATTGGTAAGACACTTTCAATAGCAATGATCTCATCTTGGAATATTAAATAAAAAGCCAACACCTGGATGTATGCTGTATCCCTGCTTTCATAAATAAACAGTTTCTGGATAAAATTTTCTTCCATAACAAAACCAGCCAACAGCAATGAACAGGCTGAGCACCCCCCTGCACAACTGGTAATTTCACAAGAAGGAAAAAAAGTAACGTACTGTTCATCATAGGTTGAGTCTGATACTTGGAGGACAGAAGCTTGGAAGTCCTGAATGACACACTATGGAATTAAGAATAACATGGTTATAAGAATCTCAGTCTTCAATTTTATACAATTTATAGAATTGGCCCTAGCTTTTTAAAGATTTTCTAGATCTTCAGGAGAAAATCCTGATATACTTGCAAACAGAACTTATTTATGGGACACTCAGGGGAGCTGAAAACAGGAGGAATGACCTACTTACATTGCACATGTAGTTGTGCCAAGACCTGGTGACCTGGGGTAACTTCTCTTTTCTCTTCCAATTTGCTGGGGACCCCTCACGAACTGCCTCCTGGGATTGTAGGATAAATGATCATCAGTTAAACATTTAAGCCTCTCCCCAAGAAAACACTTAGTAAATTAAGTTACTTTCCCACCTTTGAAGCAATCATATAGGGAGGAATTATCTCTATGTTCATTTCCTGAAACAATTCCCGGCACTGCATGGTAATAAAGTCTCCTGCAAGTGGTGATTTTACAATACCTAGAGAACAAAAAGGGGATCCAACATAAAAATATAAAAAAAAAAAAAAAAAAAAACCAACAACCCACAAAAAACCCAGTAACCTAGAAAGTACCAAAATCATGAATAAACTCTGCCAACTATTTATCAGTGAACACCATTAGGGTTTTTTTCCCTGTTTAAGGGGATACACAGATTTTAAAACAACAGCAAAACTGTACAAGCTGAAATCAAGCTAATTTGACCTTGATACTGCAATGCTGTTACCCATGACAGTTATTACCTTGCTGCAGCACATATCCATCATGCACTGGAATAGCAGTGGTGTGTGTTGCTCCACTATCCAAAATGAGACCTGTGGATCTCCCATTAGCAAAGCTAGCCAAAATGATTAAGGAAAACATTGTAATTTTCACTTTGGAAAAAAAATGTTGCCATACAGATAGAGCATAACTAGGAATAAGGACCCCAGTGTGTTACTCCTTGGCTCTACAAAAGGATTTGTCATTTTCCAGTGTGTACCATCTTTCTGTGAAGTGCATAGAGTGAGCACCATTTAACTTTCATCTGTGAACTAACTTAAATTTTGGATTTAAAAAGGTGAGATTTCACATCAACACCATGCAGCAAGCTCCAAGTAAACCCAACTCATTTAGACTCTGAAGCTGAAAACGTGTTATGAGTTTAAAACAATTACAAATATTCTTCTTAAGGCTATGGGAACTTCAAGATCTAATTGCTGTATTTACTAGTGTGGACAACACCATTTCAGGTCTGTAATATTCTTATCCAGGGTATACAATGGAAAAAAAAAAAATAATTAAATAAGAAAGACTTGTCCTCCAAGGAAAACAGTCAGATCGGGAGAACTTCAAAAATGAGCTCTAATGCTTTAAAGTTCAGAAATGGAATTTGTTTACTTCCTCCTTAGATGTTTATGGAAAAATCAATTTGAAAGAAGTCAAACATGCTGTTACACTCAGAATTGCCTAGAATAGGTTTGCCATAATTTCCTGGGGGGAGGAATAAAAGCCCATGCAGTGAAACACTTCGAAGGATACGCTGTCAGAACGGCGGTTTTACACAGGAAGAAGGCAGGGATGTTGTAGTGCTCAAACATCAACTCCGTCAGTTTTTCACGCTTTGCTCTGGTATTCCACTAAAAAATAATAAATCCAACCCACAAATAAGTGGCCAAAAGGAAGATGTGTTTTCACACTAAAAGGTCGCTAGCACAATAAAGAGTAATTAGAAGAACGGCAGGTACAGTTTCAAATCAGACCAAAAGGCAGATTTCTAGCAGTTTACTTCTTCACAACCTTTTTTATTCTAATTATATTACAAGAAATTAATGCTTATCTATCACACAAAAGTGATACACACCTTTCCTGTTACAACAGAGATTTCTTTATACTTCTACAGCTCTTCCAGTATCAGTCTCTCAAAGAACTCTCCAAAAGAAGTACCATGCCCTTTCCCAAGGGGAAAGCTGCATGAAGTAACTTGCCCAGTGGGAAGGAAAATAAATCCAGATTTTCCAGTTTCCAAGGTACCTGTCTACAGTGCTACTGTAGTTGATTAAGCCAGGATATATCTCAAATATTCAACACATTACTGAAAATGTTTTTCCCAAACCAATACAATAAAATAAGACTAGGTCTGTAAGGAGAATGTTAAGGGGAACCTCTATTCAGACACCCACTGAACCATCAAATATGAAACAGCCTCTGCAAATTCATCTACACTCCACACACTGCAATTTAACACCAGGGAGTAACGAAAAAGAAAATCCTTTCCATAAGATTTTATTAAAGAAAGGCATAACTTGTGCATGGCCTTTCTACCTTTTCTACTCTGACTTCAAGATCTGCCCTTCAAATGCTGAGCATTATTAAATGACAGAAACCTTGTCCACTGATTTTCCCAGAAATCTGCATTCATCCACTTCAGCTGCCTTACAGGACCACTTACAGAAACAAAGACAGAAAAATTAAAACTTCTCCATTATAAAAGTTATTCTGTGTCATGTAATAGTAGCTGTAAGGCTGAATGAAGCAGCAGATTTTCAATGGCATTTTACTAAGTGTAACTTAATATATATAAGACGTCCAAACATCTTTTTCCTTTTATTCTAGGCAGTAAAACTTCTTTTTTTAGATTTTGACTTCTTTTCAATAAGTAAGAAACAATAGCATATTGCAAATACTTTCTAATACAACTCATTTAAACTGTTTCAAAATGGTTTGGTTTTATTCTAGAATCTGACAAAGTATTTTAAAATTGTTATTTCTGTAGCTAAGATTTAAAACTTGTCACCTAAAAGCCACTTATCTAAGACTAATGTTTGTAGAGTCAGCAAAAAAGACTTATCAAAATGCAAAGCTGCTTTTACTCACTGGTGCTTCAGACATAAGGACAGGATGCAAACTTGCTTCAGATTTAATGTGCATCTTGTAAGTGTGATCCAATATTGCCTGGAAACTATCCCAGTCTTCAACTGTAACAAAATTGAGGCAAGCAGATTAGTTACATCCAAGTTTTGGTTTATTTCATAAATACACAGAGGTTTTCCAATTTATTTATTTTATTTTTTTTTTGCACAGAGCTCTTTAGTCAAAAGCTATCTCAGCAGACATAAACCTCTTTTAACAGCTCTGCAGATTTCTCTTCCTTTGTAACTACCACAATTTCAAGAATTATGGTGAAAGTCCACTAACAGCGACAACCAACCACACTCCATGTAATTTGTAAACCAGGTATCTGTTCTTACAGCTTGTTGACATGAAAGCTATGACCTTCTGCAGCCTGGCAATGCTATTTTAAAATCAAGTAGAAAAAGACAGAGCACCATACTCATTCCATTTTTTAAAGGTGAAATGGCCTCCATATTCTCCCTCGGGACTCTCAGGGCATTGGTGTCTATGTAGTAAGTTGGGCCCCCTTGTTTGCCTTTGTCACCATCTATCTCCATCAGAGTGCTGCCATTGTCCCTTTCCAGCACCACGCCAATGGCTGTTGGAAAATCAACCTGTAAGGCAAGAGGCAAGCAGTGCATGAGGATTAATAATGTTGTGGAGGTTTTTTTATTTTCCTCATAAATTCAGAGGTTTCCTCAAACATTTATAACAAACCCCAATGTATCCTGAAAAGTTGAAACTCACACACAAGACCAAAGGCATAAATTCATGTTGTATTTCCATCGAGGCACACAGACTCTCTCACCTTTGGACAGTCCTCGCCTGCATAGCCCGCTCTGACAGTGTACGAGCCAATGTCAAACACCAGAGCCCCAACTTCATCTGAAAAGATTGTTAATAAATGGTGAATGGTTATTGCACTCTTCTGCAACCCTGACCTTTCCCTGCCCGCTGCCTGCTTTGCCTCCAAAAGCAGAAAAGTCAAAGGATCGAGGCAAGGAGAAACTTCTCTGTTCAGAACTCCAGTTACCAGAGAGCTATTGGAGGGCTGCAGACGGGCTTGGACTGCAACCCCTTCCTCTCGTGTGAGTAAGAGGGGAATTTTAATAGACGAGGGAGAACGTGGTTGCATCTAAACAGATCACAATAAAAGTTTTCAGGTTGTAACTCAGCAGCCACACGAAGCCGGGCGAGCCCGGAGCTCCCGGAGGGGATCGGGATGAGGAAGGTGGGACTGGAAACAGCGACTATGCGACTTAAGGGGCCACAACACGAAGCGCCCTCACCCCTGCGGGCCCCGACCCCCGCTGACCTCTGGGCTCCCTAAAGCAAAAACCTGTCTGAAACCAACTCCCAGACCTCAGAGCCCACGGGGGGACCCACACTCGGGTCCCGAAGCACCGGGACCTTCCCCGGCCTCCGAATATCGCCGATCCTGCCCCAGGCCGCGGCCCGGGCGGTGCCGGGAGAAAGGAACCTCGGCCCCGAAGGACACGAACAAGGCACCCACCGCCGCCTGCCCCTCACGGGCGGGACGCGGGGGAGCCGTGAGGGCTCCGGGCCGGGCTGAGGGAGGCGGGAAGCGCCCGCGGGAGCCGCACGCGCCGCCTCGCGGGGCGGGGGAGGGGAGGGCGGCGCCGGACTCACCTCCCCCGTACACGCCGCCGCTCATGGCTGCCGCTGGGCCCGGCCCCGCCGTCCGCCGCGCCCGCGCCGCCCGGCCCCGCTACCCACCCGGCCCGATGTCCGCGGGCCCCCCGCGCTCCCCGCCCGCTCCTCCCGCCGCCGACCCGGCAACAAAAGCGCCGCGGCCGCGCTCCCGCCCGCGGCCCGGCCCGACCCGCAGCGCCGAACGCCCGCCCGCCAATGGCAGCGCCGCGCGGGCACAGCGCGCCAATCGCGGCCCGGGGGAGGCGGGGCTGTGCTCGCGGACAGCCAATCCGAAGGCGGGACGCGGAGGGCGGGCAGGGGAGCGGGGGGGGCGGTGTGAGGGGGAGAGGCGGGAGGGGAGGGAGGGGCCGCGGGGAGGGGGAGCGTGAGGGGAGAGCATCATGAGGGGAGAGGGGCGTGAGGTGGGGACGGTGTGGGGAAATCTCAGTCACAGAACGGGTCAGGGTGGAAGGGAGCACTGTGGGTCACCTGGCCCAACCTCCCTTCTCCGGCAGGGTCGTCCCAGAGCACGTGGCACAGGATTGCGTCCAGGCGGTTCTGGGATATCTTCCAGAGTGAGGGAGACTCCACACCCTGCCCGGGCAACCTGCTGCGGCGCCCAGTTCCTGCACGGGAACGAAGTTCTTCCTCGTGTTCAGGTGGAACTTCCTGTGCATCAGTTTCTGCCCGTTGCGTCTTCTCTTATTAGTGGGCACCACCAGGCAGAGCCTGGGAGACAGGCCAGAGACAAGACGAGAGGATATAGTCTCAAGCTGCAGCAGGGGAGTTTTAGGTTGAACAACAGAAAGGTTTTCATCACAGAAAGAGTGATTAGACATTAGAATGGGCTGCCCAGGGAGGTGGTGGAGTCACTGCTTCTGGAGGTGTTTAAGGAAACACTCGGTGTGGCACTTAGTGTCATGGTCTGCTTGTCGTGGTGTTGGGTCATAGGTTGGACTCGATATCAGAGGTCTTCTCCAGCCTAATTGATTCTGTGATTTTTGTGATTCCCCTGCTGCTGTCACTGATCTGTTGGGCTCTTGCACTGAGAATAAAATGTGTTTGAAGTATATCTTGATGCCCCCGGGTTGTGCTGTTCCTTTCTGGTGCGGGGCACAGCCTGAGGTTGGTGCGTGTGCAGGGCTGGGCAGCTCAGATTTGCCAGCTCAGCTACGGGGGTTTCGCAGCTGAACTTGTCATTTAGGCTCTCACATCGCCTTGTTTGGTGTCGGCGTGCTCGGCCAAACCTGGTGTTCAGCCAGAACAGCCAGACAGAGGAAACTATAAAGTTGTAGGAATTCAAGGAAACAAAAGAAAGAGACCTCAGGCATAACCAGCAGTTAGTATTAGAGAAGCCTAAAATTCTAGCTGGGGAAGAGGGGGATTGGCTTAAAGGGCAAGTGTTCCTGGTATGCACCTTTTTCAGTTCTTATATGAAGCGGGGTTTTTTTGTAGGAGCTGAGGAACTGAGTGTTCTTTCAGTGTGACTAGATTTAATCAGCATAATAGAATATTTTATTTATTACCCTTATGCTTGCCTATAAAATGCTACATAGCAAAATGAGTGATCTTAATAGTAATAATTATTGGACTGTAAGTAATAAAAAAAATGTTTCTTTAATTTTCATCCTAAAACAAAAATTAGTGGTGTGAGCTCGCTTTGTCTTATTTTGATAGGGAGCTCAGAACTTCCTACAAAGCTTTGTTTCTTGTCTAAGTTGTGACCTAAATTTCAATTGTATCTCTTATTTACACTGAGTTTAATCAGGGAGGTGAGAAGAGAGATAAAACTGACATTTGGTGTACCCAGTAGTTTTATGCAGGAAGTTTGTAAAGCTGTTGAAAATAGATCTAATTATTGGAAATGTCAACAAAATTTATGCTGGTGAAGGAGAAAATCAGCCTAGATATGTGTGTTTGGACTGCAGCTCACAACATGATTCAGTTAATGCTGGGCTGGTGACCAGCAGTTCCCTTTTAAGGGGGAAGGTGTGAAAACATAGGAAAAAGAGTAAAATCCAACAGTTGCAAGGGGCAGCAGTTGTGGGGGGTTTTGAGCACAATTATGACAGTTACAAGGAGGTGATTTGATTTACTAACTCTCAAGAGTGAGGAATTTAATTTGATACAGTCTGACTTTCTGGTTCTTTAATGACCAAACTTCATAGTTTTATCCTGCAATTAAAAAATTCATTTTTCTATATAAGTTACAGTACACTACAACATCAATGCTAGCATTTAAATCCTGAAGTTTCATGAACTATACATCATAAAGTCAGTGCACCTGGGTTTTTGTATTACAGAATCTTTTAAAGTTAGTATGTTATCGTGATTTCCAGTATGAAGTTAGTATGCTATCATGATTTCCAGTATGTGGCACTAATACTCAAGGTAGAGCTGTTCGAGGAGGAGGAATTAATTGCAGAGGGGAAAAGTGGTTTAGAAAATTTGGAATTACTGTGCCAGAGGATCTTCATTTAGCTCCTGCTTGTACTTTATTTTGTAGTAATGATTCATTGTATTCATGTATTGATTGATTCAGTGTGATAATTGACACTTTAAGCCAGATCCTGCTCACTGCATAAGAGCTGCCTGTGGCTGATCTGCAAGCCAGAAACCAACACAGCATTCGATTGCTTTATTCTTCTTCAGTATTTCTTCAACACAGAAGAGTTCCTGGTGATGCCATCAGGAAATGTGTGCCAGGGTACAGAGGATTGTGGCTTGTGAAGCTTGGAGAGAGGATTCACCTTTACAGCGCCAGTGGCTGATGGGGACCGATCATGAGAACTGCAGGTAAGACACACTGGGAATCCTGCTGGTATCGAGAAGCCTCGGGATCTGACAAGCATAAGGAAATAAAGCCAAATCCATGTAATCCTGAAGAAGCCTGGAGGATAAGGGGAAGGAAATTTAGACTGACAGCTCTCCAGGTTATACTTTTCTCTGCCTTGCACTTCCACAGGCGTCAGTGGGAGGTGTGCAGGACATCACGGCTGTTTGATACCACTTTGCAGTGACTTTGATTTGCAGCAGTGTGAATAACCCTACAAGGCTCAGTGCACAAGGGAAATGGACTCCAGGTGTCTGTTTCCTGCAGAGTCCAGCCTTGCTTAAATTTTGGATTATTTCAGTGAATTCCTGCACATCGTCCTATGTTTGCATAAGAGCAGGTGAAATCTAAAGTTTTACCACTGACCATAATGCACCCAGATGTTTTTTTGGGAGGGTTTAAGTATTTCTGCTTAGTTTTCTCGGAGGTAAGGATTATAAAATCAGAGTAGATAGAAACAATGAATGTACTTTATCTGGGTTCCCATATTGGTACACATGGCTGTAATATCTTGCCAGGAGTTTCAGGTGCAGGTATAATGCACACTATTTGGTTTTTATGGGAATTTCATATACCTATTTATTGTATGTGACGTATATAATAACTTTAGAGCCAGATATGAACAGAAATTGTCCTCAGGAATAAAGAGAAGAATAATTTTGAGGTACGAACCAAGGCACCAAATACTGATGCTTACTCATAAGCAAAAGTTAATTTCATCAGTGATAGTCTGGAGAAAGTGAAGTTTCCACATTATTGCTTTAAGGTTTTTAAAACTTCACTAAGATGTAATTGTTTCAAGCAAGTACATTCACCTTTTTAGTAACATAAAACAATGTAGAAAGTGATGTATATGTCAAGCCAAAACTGAACAAAAATGATTTTTTGTTTCTCAACAAGCTGCACTTCCCCATGGGGTGGTTGATGGGCTGTTGCTTTTGAGCAGTGCCATACAAGTGCCAGTCAGTCTCCCAGGCTGCAGTGCCAGCAGACTGACTGTGACAATGGCTTATTCATAATGTCTGTGGTCCTCCTTGATTCTTGATTGCAAAATGCATGTTAAAGGTTTTATTTTTCTTATTTTCAGATGAGGTCTTCTGTGTTTATGTGAACTGAGCATCTGTAGATGAAAGAGCAGAATAATCATTAATACTCAATCAGTCAAAAACTTTATATGATCTCTCAGCTTTCCACTTTCTTTGCTAAAGTACTTGAGTATTTTGTCAATTTAAATACTTCCCTTCCTTACTGAGATGCTGTGAGTATAAATACACTGCCATTCTCCTTGTGCAGAGAAAAAGCAAGAACAGAAACTAAATGCTGAACCTCACTAACGGGCCTCAACCTTGGCATAATGACTTCTAGGTTCTTGCCTCAGACTGAAATCCAAATGCTCAATTATGATTCATATAAAATGTACCAAAGACAGACACCTTAAACCTGGATAACCACTGTACAGGCTGTTTGGGCTTAGCAACTGAAAATGCTGAGGAGAGGGGATATGTCTGAAATCTCTCTGTGACTCCATCAAGGCAGTTCTGGGGATACGTGTTCCCGAATCTTCTTTTGGAGCTGGTGTGTTTAACTAGTCCTTTTGTAAAGGACCCATGATTCAGTCTTATTTTAGGACATGAGTGAAGGAAGAGGTGATGGTTCTTGTCATTAATACACAGTCAACTTTCCATCATCAATGGATGGCCTGACTAGAGTTTGGAGAGCATGCTGAGATTCCATCTGACTGGCTGGAATAATAGTTACTAGGATACACTGGAGAAGGGGGGGAATAATATTAGTGCTGCTGAACCGTACGTGGTCACTGAAACCAAAGTAGGGACATCCAGACCCTTTTCTTGTTTAGGTCAGGCAGATATGGATACACAGAGCCAGATTTGGTCAGCAATGCACAGCAATATTTGCCTGGAACTGGTTCTGAGGTAATAGGTCTCCTGGGCTGAGCCAGCCCTGGCCAGAACTGAAGTGTGCTTGAATTGCCCTTCTCAAATGAGTCTCTTGTGTACATATGTCTCACTTGGCTCAGATCTGGCAGAACTTACTGTTTCAGGCTTAGTGCTTGGTCTGTAGTCCCTTTGGATTCTTGCAGGGCTTATTTGCTTGGCAGCTGGGCCACCTCTGACCTGGCTCAGTACCTCTCATCTGCAGAAACAAAGCTCTTTACAGCTGGGAACCAGCTTAGCCTGATAAACAGAAGATCTTTGTGTCAGCTGAGCCCTGCCATTAATGAGGCACATTGATCCCCTGTGCTTCCCACTGCTCCAGTAGGAATCTGGGTATGGCAGCTGAGCAGGTAGCATGGACTGCAGATCTGTTTCTTGCTCAGCTGCTCCGTCTTCAGCCTTGCAAGGTTCAAATCCCTATTCCTGGCTTTCCAGGAGGTGCTGTGTTGCCTCAGTAGCATTTCCAAGCTGTGATGCCATGCAGCTCAGACCCAGGGCTCTGTGCAGCCAGGGGGAAGGAATCCAAAAGGGAGCTGCTGATTGACCCCCTCTGAGAGAGGAGAGCTTTGTTGGGTGAAATAAGGCTGTCTGGGGAGAGGAGATCATCAGTGACCTTACAGGTGTTGTGACATGTTTTGTGTCACCTTTTTGGAACCCTTTTGAAATCTTGGTCTGCTTTACTGTAGGAAATGGTTTTCACTTCTGGAAATGTTTGTTGTGCAGGGGAGGTTTTGGTGTGACTGTGTGCTGAGTTTGCTCTCCCACCAGGAGAGGGCACAGGCGAAGCAGGGGCAGAGACATCAGCCATCCACATAGTGCAGCAGGTTTTGGAATACAAACTAGAAGAGCATGACTTCCACTGGGCTTCAAAAAACCAAGCATTGCCTTGGTTTATGTACTATTTTTTCGAGAAAAAAAGATTGTTATAAAATTAATTATTAAACAGTAGTGAGGAAAAATAATAGTGCATTTGAAGGATGGGCATGTTTGCAAAGAGATTGTCACTTTTTTCCTGAATTCATTCAGGTCATTACTATGACATGTAGGTACTTTGTCATCCTAAATGAGTATGTAGAGCACTGCAATTGCACTGCAGCAAGAAGAGTGATGTGGAAAAGGGTGTGCTTTTACTGAAGAGATATCAATTTGTAGAAGAAGCTAAGGATTGCAGTGCTTTATCTGAATGTTTGTTCACAGAATATGTGTAATTCTGGGGCAGTCACGCTACAGCTGTTCAAAAGTATCAGCTGCTGAATTACAGCATCAGCACACATCTGTATTAATATGCTCCATTTTAAAGAGCCATTGGGATTGTATGTGAGACCTATGCATTATTTGATGTTTATAATTTGATGATTATTTGAAATTTGCTGTAACAGGTAAGTTCATGGCATTTTTTATAACTAGTGTAAGAATTCTGATTTTTATTTCAAGGGATTTGCAATCCCTTTTTCTTCCACTTACATAGTTATCTTAAGAGTCTGATTCTTCTCTCACACCACATTGGCACAGTGTCTTTTATTTCAGTGCAGCAGAATTGTCTCCAAGAGGTGGCTGAGGCCCAAGACACCTTCCTTGCAAGTAAAATTGAGAGGAATGAGTGTTCCCAAGGAAAAGTTGTGATAGTGCAGAACCTGATAAGATCTGCAGATGACAAGTCTTCCTTGGGTCCTGATATATCAGCTCATGTGAGTGGGTAATCTTCAGTATTCACTCCTTTATATGAAAATTAGCTATGGCATAGGGAATACTGGCTAGGAGAGTGGTTAGGGATGTTCTTTCTCACAGGACATAAACAGCACCACTCCATGACAGCCTTGGTATTTTTTGCATTTATTAATTGCTTATTAACTGCATTTATTACTTGTTTTCTTTGAACAATAAACAAAAATAGAGATAGAAAACTGTCTAGCACTGTGGGATGCTTGTGGTAGGGAGAGCTAATTTAAGCAAGTCTCAGGTATTTTTAAACTAGTGCTTTTAGGAAACTGGGCTTATGCTACCTGTTTGATTGCCTCCACAGATGATAAGGTTGCAGCATAAGTACATTATAATTGCTGACAACAGAAAATCCATCTAGAGCACAGACTGCATGAGTATCTTTATTCTGGGAAGAGCTTTGATCAGAAATTTTTGCTTTTTTGAGACACACAAAGGAATCCAAACATGAAACACAACTGGAGGAAACCAGGCCTTTTAAGCTCCATTTCTCAGAAACTTCTTATTTTCAATGGCTTGTTTAGATCTGCCTTTAAAAAAAAAAAAAAAAAACAAAAAACAAACCCAAAGCTGTAGACACAGTTTCTCTAAGTGTGCCTGAGCCAGGTGCCAGCACAGAGAGAGCCAGTCCTGGGCACTCCAGGCCTGTGCTGCTTTGTACAAGTCCTAGTGCCACGTGGATCCCGAGGCTGCAGCACCTGCCAGAATGGTGATTTGTTTGACTTGGTAGCTGATGGTTAATCTGAACCACCAGCTCTGAGGGTAAGTCAGCAGGGGCTGCAGGTGTCACCAGCACATTTCACCTTGCCCTGTCTTGTCAAATGATTGGACTTGCCTGGTCCTCTCTGGTCAGAACTACTCCAGTTTTCCTGCTCTGGGGTTCCCCAACTATGGTGGTCGTCACCTATTGGAGTATTTTGGCACATAGTTTATGGGGTCAGCAGAGACTGATCTGAGTCATTAAGGTACTAGATGACGAATGCAGGAACTGGAAAAAAGATGGAGTGAGAGTATCTAACTGCTGGGTTTGGAGGCATCTGTGTTAAAATGCAGACTGTGTCTTTGATTAAAATGGAGTACTAAAGCAGTGTGTTTGTAGCCAGATGTTTGCATTTTCTGAATGTTAGTACTTTATATTCCTCAGTTTATCTCACTGAATTTCACTGCAATAATGTTCCCAGATAAAGCTAAATCATGGGAAAGCCAGAGAATGCTGAAAGGCTGTCATTTCTGCTCCCAAGGAATGTTGTTATCTTCCAGCATGAACACCCTTGACATCAGCTGGTCGAGCTGCAATATTCCTAATGGAGAAGCACAAGGTCACTAATAATGGGTTTGGCATCATCTGACAAGGCACATGTCTGTCCTCTAGGAGGACAGAGAAAGGAAAAAAAAAGATACTGTGCTTACTCAACACTGTAATGTTCAGAATCATATCCATAGCCCAGGAAACAAAAAACATTCACCCCTTTGATGTTTACATGATGTGACAGTGTAAGGGCCTTTAGACAAATAATATGTTCTGATAGGTTTGGGAGTTTTTTTCTGGAACTATGTGGCATAAAGGGCACTGGGCCTGCTAAAGCCTGAGCTCATTTTCTCCAGCTGAAAACCAAACTGGAGAAGACACACCTAGAAGGAAAGACAGAATTTGGAAAGGATGGAGAAGGTGTGATTGTCTTTATACCAGGTGACTACAGGCATGTTTTAGTGGATGAATTCTGCAACGGGATGCATGTCACAAGCATTTAAATGTTGACCTAGAAAAACGCTGAAGACTTTTGATTCCCACTCACTTGACTGAGCTGATCCTTTTCTGGGACGAATCGCTTCAAATAAAATCAGTAATAACTTATTTATTGAGTGGTTCCTGTCTCCAGTCTTTTCTAACAAACTGAAGAATTTTTAATTTAATTTGCTAATGTGTTGGCAAGTTATATCAGTGTACAGAAAGGATCCTTTAAGGATTGGCAACCCCATTTTCCATCGGGCACTACATATGCTAGACTCAGCAGTATGACACAATGTCACAAAACGAGCATGAGTTTCTGGTTTTGTGCCTTTTCCTAAGACTGCATTACAAATCTTGCTTCCTGATTGCAGCTCTGTCTTCCCTTCTCCCTATTCACAGACTGGATTTGTGCTCGTTGTGCTGCCCAGAACATTCACAAGTCCATCTCACATGCTGAAACCCAGGCAAGTTTATAGGCCTGGACATGACATAAAATGACGAAGGTTTTAAGACCATTTCTTTGCAAAACCAGAGAAAGTTTTTGCATACTTACATACCTTCTGTTCTTATATCTAATAACATTTCATGCAAAATATATCCATGGCAGACTGCATTTGTTCTTAAAAAAGCACATTTGGGAACACTGATGGTAAAGTTTTTGTTCAGTTGTGATAGTAGGTGGAAAGTTTGTGGTTGGATCTAAATTTCTGCAAAGAGTAATTGTGAAAAAATTAGGAGCTTAGATTTGGGTCACCAAAGAGAAGATTGCATTGGTTGCATTGACCATGCACATATTGGTGAACTTTGCCTTCTGTGGTTTCTCAACACAAAATAGTGCTTATCCTCATGTCAGGAAAAAATGTAATATCAGAGGTAATGTTATACTGAGATTTCACTTTGCTCAGATAAAGATATTTGTCAATTATAACCCAGCAGAGCATTTGCTGGTATGATGCTGCCAGAGTTTAAATAATTAAAAATGAGTTGTCTTCAGCAAATGAATAAAGTACACCTAATGGAGCATTATCATTTGAATATCCTTTCTGTTCATTACTTGTTTGGTCGTAAAATTCAGTCACTTGCAATGGCTCATTCAGCCTTTTTGGAAAATCGTCATGATACAAATGTAATGCCTCCTTCCTGATTGCAATGGGATGGTAGATTTTGAAAACAACAAAAATTAAGCCCTTTCTTCCATAAACCTTTTCAGCAATAGCACTGAAAGCTCTTTCTAAAGGAGTTTGAGTCCTTATTCACTTTGTACAGCTGGGGAAACGTTTCGTGAGAGCAAGCTGGTACTACAGCTGAGGTAAATGACTCGGTGCTCCTGGAATCTCAGCTCACTGTCCTAGATGTGAGTTCAGTCAGAGGCTGCTGCTGGTCTAGTGACATTTTCTCTCAGGTAGTTGCTGATTCTGTATAGATCTATGATTTACTGGAAACAAGTGAAAGAACTGAGTGGAGATATTTGTCTTTCCATTATTTGGTGAACTACAGCATGTGCTGCTCTGTGCAATTACCAGTTCAGGCTCTTCCTTCTGTTACCCTTAGAGAGTCATATTTTTAAGAGGATTTCCTTGGTAGAAATGTGTCCACTGTGCTTAATACACTGATTCTTCCTACCTTTATACTCTGTTTGCTCTTGGAGGACCTGGATGTAATTTTTTAACTTAGGTATTGGCAAAGTTTCTTGCCTTTATTCTTGTATGAACTAGCTGGGCTTCTCAAGCCTGTCTATCCTCTTCTTCGAGGATCTTCTTCACCTAAATTTGAATGCATCTGAATTGTAAGTAATTGAATTTAGGCAGCTAGGTATAGAAATATCCTATTTGCAGCTGCTGGTTGCTTCTATTTCATTTCAGATTTGAAGTGGGGCAGAGTTCAAATACATCTAATGTGTTTTCATCAATTCAACAGGAAACTCAGTTGTCATGGTAGAGCCATTCCCATCCAACTTCTACATAATAGCTAAGTGGTTAGAGCAGCCACCTCGGTTCACTTCCCTCTTCAGTTCTTATTTCAGAGAATTGTGCCCTTCCCTTTAGGTTATTAAAATGATCTGAGTGATAATGCTTTCCAGAATGCTCTTTGAAAGCTGTTTTTTTTGTGCATTTAGGAATCCAGAAACCCTGAGGTCTTAAAAAGAGCGAGTAAAAGGAGCCTGATCCTGAATTGTAATTGGTAACATGTGCAAGCAGGGGTGGCAGATGCTTTTCTACGTTTCATACACAGAATTCCTTCAGCTTTACTTGTTAATAGAGTGGCACAGATGCTAAAGAATCACAAAGCAGATTTCCTTTTCATTTTACTTATGATTTTTTTCTATCTAATCGTGGAAGAATTAACCACACCCAAGTTTATCTCTCTCCGTGACAGGCAGACCATAGTGTGGTCAAATTCATTGTGATTGTGCTGTGCAAAAATAGCAAAATGCCATTTAATTTGTTCTCTGATGTTTGTCTAGAATCACATCTCCTTTAGGCATAGTTACCAGCAACACTAAATACAACTGCTGATGTGTTTAATGTCATGAACACAAGAACTCTTGTACAATTTGTACAAATGCATTGTTAGGGAAAAATGAGGGTGTGGGAGATAATGTAAATAACTATAATAATAAATAACTTTACGTAACAATAAAGGAAGTGAAAAGGAAATGAAAAATACATCCACTTGTCTGAATACGACTGTGAGCTATTTTAATGGGAAATTTTAACAGAATTGAAAAAAAAAAAAAAAGAAAAGAGAATAAACCCAGTGTCTGAATTATCAAATAATCAAAATAATCAAACCCTAATTTGCTTCAATTAAAGACTTAGAGATCCTCCCAATACTTTGATTAAGAAAAAAATGAGAAAGTTTCTTATTCACCTCAGCAGGCAGCTCTGCAAAATGGAAGATCCCTGTGCTCCTCTGAAGCCATTTAATGCATATATGAGCATGGATTCCCAGAACTATCTATAATGCATATAGTGCTTTCTGCTCTCAGTGGCTTTTTTTCCCACTCTCTTTACGTCATTTGCCATTTGTGAGGGTTGCCAGGGTAATGACCAATCATCCCTGGAGAGATGCCTGCTAGTAAGGACAACATAGGCTTTCTCTTTTTTGGTATTCTGCAGTATGTGTTTGAGAGCTATTCTAGCATCAGGATTGCAGAACTTTTGTTTAGTTAGTAGGGAGGGAAAGTTTACAGAGTATGAAATAACAGCTTACAACTATTGAGGTAAGTGAGGATTTTTCTTTTCTATTTTATTAACAGTCCTGTCTGGATTTATTCAAAACATTGAGCATCATTACTTTTTTGTTGTTGTTGTTGTTGTTATTCCTGTAGCTGACCTTGAAATTGGTAATAGCAGAGAGGTTTTACCTAATTTGAACAATGAAATCTCAGTAGTGCTGCATCTACAGCAGGTCAGGATTTTATTCTATTTGTAACTATGAATCCCACAGCCTTTCTCTCCACTACAATCACCATATATGTCCACTCATCCCCAAAATATTTTCAGAAGAATTGAAACCAAGAAACCCACAGAGTGTTGTAATGCAGATTTCAGAGCATTAAACGTGCTTGCCTCTCAGGCAAATGGGAAGTTCTGCATAGTCTTCTCTGTACTGTACGTATGGAATAGGCCACATCAACTGGAAACTGAAAATCCAGAGCTCAGTCCTGTCCCACAGGATGCTGAAGATGTTGAACTCGTGTTGGTTTTAAATTTTGACTATTGAATAGATGGTTGCAGGCTCATGGGCTCTTTGCTCACCCATGGACAATGAGAAAATATAGCCTCCAGAGTGCAGACATTTTTTCTGAAACAGGGATCAGTAATGTAAGCTGGTGGTGATAATTGCCCCTCTGAATAGGCCCAAATTTTGTTATTTTGCACGTGAGGGCCCCTAAATAATGCATAAGAAAGGAGGCAAAAAAAAATCTGTTCAGAAGTTCCCAGTGATCCCTGAAGTTTCTGTGAAGTATTTATGTGTAATCTGAGTTATGACAGATATGAGTGAAATGTTTGGCTTGGGATGGTTTCTTTTTTTGTTGCTGTTGTTTTAAATAACCCACATTAGAAGTATTCTAAGTCCCAAGCACCTTTATTGGTACAGTTCCCCGTTTGTGTGATGGCTTCCTGGGAGAAAGGGACAATTGATGCAGTTGTTGTATTGCTTTTCTGTGGAATTGCTAAGGTATCAAAGTTCAAATTAGTAACTGTCTCATCAAAATTACTATTTTCTGCTTAATATATGTGCACCTACGCATATGCTTCTCATCCTGGCAACCTTACATGTCCTGATGGGCACAATATATATTAATTAGAATAAAGCACATATTTATTTCACTCTATTTCCTGCTTACTGCAAATACATGCAGAGCGTAATTTTGACTCACACTTTTCCCCAGTAGAAAAATACAGTGGAGCATTTAATTAATGGAGCACAGCAGTGAGTCTGGATGTGTGTGTATGAGAGAGAAGAGTATTGACAGCAACAATTTTAGAAGTCTGAGGTGAAAATGATCTTTTCATCAGGCTGTTGAGAAAATATGTTTATTCAGAAAGTAGACCCGTTTCCTCTTTCTAAAAATTGTTACTGGTTTTTGACATCTGTGTGCTGGATATCCCTTTTAAGCAGTTTAAGATATGAGTAGTGTTAAATGCTTGACAGTGAAGGGGAAAAAAGTAAGCACAAAGAAAAAATATGTAATTATTTAATGTTTATCAACATTCCATATGATTCCAGCATCTTTAGTAATCTGGGAAGCAAATCCACAAAATTATAATTTTGTATTATTCTAGGTGTTGTCTTATAGCAGAAAAATAATATGATGACAGCTAGATAAGGTATGTTAATTAGAAAAGTAGGTTTTCACATGAGAGACTGAGAGGTAAAGCTTTCAGGAGAAGATGGTGGGTAGCAAGCCTCAGTCTTTATCTTTCTGTCCACCTTTTTCCTGTCTATCTTCACCATCTCTCTTTCCAATTTGAAAATGCTCCATGATTGTATTATTCAGAGAATAGCATTTACTTCCAGACAGTGGGAGAGAGAGAGAGAGAAGCTGAAAGGGGGAGAAGGGAACGAGCCTGCATTGTGAATTTTTCACAGTACAACTGGCAACAATTAGGGCAAGGTATCTGTGGCTCTGAGGAGTGATGCAGAGGCAAAGGCCAGGGAGCAGAGAAGGAGAGCTCCAGGGCTGGGTTTGGTGCTACAGGAAACTACCAGAGAGCTGCAGGGAGCAGGCCAGGAGGAGACAGGTTCCTGGAGCATCTCGGTGATTCTGGCGTGCAGGGTTTCGGGTGGTAATTTGGGGAGGATGGGTTGGATGGACACAGACATTAAAGCTTGAGGTGCAGTGTTTGGCCATGACACAGTGTGAGTGCTGTTCAGCAATTTGACCCTTTTGATGCCGTGTCTGTTGCTGGAAACTTTGGACTGGTGAATTCCAGTTGTTTCTTTTTCTTGTACTTTTGAATACATAGAAAAGAAGAAGAATAATTACCAGCACAAAGTGACAAAAAGTCAGGCTTCAAACCAGGGTGGGAAAACCAAGGAGATACTCTTGAATGTGAAGACATATCAGGATGGCAAAAGAGAAACTTATCCAGTGTTTCCAGTGCTTATCCTGGAAAGAGTAAGACATGTTGGATAAGTGCAAGAATGTATAAAAACATTCAGTAGCCCAAACTCCTCATCCCTTGAGAAACAGAATGCAAAATATAAATGAAGGTGAATAATCATCGAGTGAACAACAGTTTCTAAACATAGTGTATGACAAAGCAAATCACTACTGATGACAGCACTGATGCTATCACTGCACTGGGCAGTTCAGCCTGAACTGTAGCCGTTGCTGTTAGAGGTCAATTCTCCCGAGACCTGATAGATTATTTTATCTGGGAGACGTCATCTATCCGTGATCTGGCATAGATTACCTTTTTGGTCATCTGTTTTGTAGTTTTTTTAATGAACAGTATCTCTCTGGATATATATCTCACGGGAATACTGTGAGTTCTAGTTTGTGACTGTAGTGTTTGATGAGACCATCAGATGAAAAGTTTACTAATTCAGCCAGGATGTTATTGCATTACCTGGGCCTGACTGTCCAATGCTGTGAATAAGCACATCTCTGTTACTTCTGGGATCTGGAGATGTAACTCTAAAACTCTGATGTGAAATCATGATATGTGTGTATTCAAGGCATTAAAAAATAATTGAGTTGCATGAACTTAGTTAAAGTGGCACCAGAAGGCACGGGAATAGTTGCAATATAAAAGTCTGATTTTAAACTGTTGGTTACTGGCATTTTGAAAAAAAAAAAAGAGTTGTGGAAATGTGCTTTATCATCCAAAGCTGCAATCCAGGAACACAACAAAGGCATGCAGAAGGAAAGTTACTGTTGCTTGACCAGCAGCATGCATATTTAGGAAAGACTGAAATTTTGAATGTATTACAGCACTTCCAATGTCTCTCTGAAAGTGCATGTTAAGGTTCACTTTCAACAAGTAATTAGAGAGAAAACGTCTTGTGGTTTAAAGCAGAAGTGGTTGGCAGAAGATGGGCATTTTAAAACACTTTACTAAAAGCTTCCAATTTATCTTTAGTCCTATTTTCAAATTACTTAACTGTGGTTTTGTTGCACATCCATAAGTTTCAAAGAGACTTAGGTGCTTTCAAACATTTCATCACTTATTCCTGAACTGTTGGATATTTGCTGTATGATGCGAGACCATTCCATTAAACACTTCAGGGCTTGTTTTTTCCCCTGTGTAAGCTGGGAATAACCAATATTTACCTTATCAGACTATGGATGTTTCTGTTATTCTTTTTGTAGTGCTTTGAGTAGTCATGTTGTTCAGGGCTTAGTTACTTAGATATGCAAAGAGCACACAGCCCTCTGAGATCCCCCAGTTCATCTTGTTTTTCTATTGTAGTTACAAGGTCAAGTTGAAATAATCCCCATGATTATAAGAGCTTGTATGAAAAACTTTCCTGGAGAGCAACATCTGTTATCTGGTGGTAATAGTGATTCAAAGGAGCTCTTTGGGAAGAGAATACAGTCTGTCTCACATGAACAGGATGACTCAGTAGTTCACATTGGGAAAGAGAAACATTCTCCAGGCCTCACAAACGTGATTCTGGAGACTCATTACATGCATTATTATGTGCTTTTGTGAAGCTCATGACACAGCGCAATGGGAATGGTTTCTGGCAGCCACAGTCCTGCCTTCCCAGCAGCAGGAGTGATCCTAAACCATCTGCTGAGCCAGTGCTGCAGGCAGACCCTCGTTCCCCTGCAATTCCTCAGGGGCAGCACGTGTGGCTCTCGTTTCTCATGCATGGTGATAAAGCAGAGTAAGGGTAAAACAGTAAAACAGCAAAGGGCACTGTGAACTATCCTGTAACATGGCAGGACTCTGCCACACAGACATCCATTTATTTGCTGGTAAGTAATTAACAGCTCTGCCTGTAGCTTGGGTTAACTTGTTTAGAGAAATTACATTACTCTGGTGGGCTACGGACATACACATCAAATTTCATAAGGATTTGATTTTATTAACCATTTTATCTAAAACTCGAGTCAAATCCAGCCCCCCTTTCACATGACTGCCCCTGCTGCTCAAGGCCTACAAATCAAAGCAGCCTTATGGCTTCACCTGGGTGAGTGAACAGGCATCCTGACCTTAACCTGGTGGGGATTGATGACTGAAACCACACTCCTGGACTGCATGTGACTGTTCCAGCCCTGGCTGCTTTCACAGAGGCTTCTCTCTGTCAAACACTGCCCTATGCAAATAGAACTACTCGTAGATGCTGTGTAGTAACATCATGTAAAATGCTGAGGACCTGAAATACTTACAGCTTAATTGACTGCAATTCCTGTTGACTTCGATGGGTGTTTTATTCAATTAGGGACTGCAGGATTTAGATCATTGCCTCTGGCTTACATCATTGCAAATATTATTGATGCTTATAAAGCTTTCGGGGATTTTTCAGGCTTTTAGTCCACAAATTGAGTGCAATGTGAAAGGCTTGCTCGGGGGTAAGAGAAGTACTTATATCCATCTCATCTTTCATTTACTTATTCCTGAGTCTTTCTGTGCTATTCCTTTGGGAATGCTCATATAAAATATGCAATTTAACAAAGAGGGGGAAATGCAGCAAGATTCAAGTTCCATTTTGCACATTAGAAGTGTGCCTTTCTCATTTTCTTGCCTAAAATGTAAAAGTGAATCTGATTAATTTTAATCTCATAAAATGTTGCAATTAAGGCACAGTAAATTTAGAATGAATATTGAGGAAAATTTACAGTTTCCCAGGGGCGAGCATGGATACAGTGCTTGAAACTTAAAACTATGCAGATTGGAGCACTAGAAATTTCAGCCAAAGGAACTAACCCACTTCAGTGAGAACGGTCAGGTTGGCTTGAAAGAAACTTTACCTTTCGAATCTGCATGCCTTATAAAGTCAGTGCTGGAGTTATGTGAATAGCACAAGCAGGGCTTGTGTAACTTAATTCTGACCTCTCAACCTCTGACCACAGTAGGAATATGGACAGGATAGATATCCTTCTGCTGGCTCTGTGTTAGGCTCAGAGAGAAAAGGAATACAGATTCTCCTCCTTTTCATTCAGTGCTTTGGGCATGAATGGTGAGTAAACCATTTCCCATATCCTCTGTGTAACTGCATTTAATACTTCTTTTTATCTAGAATCAGCAACAAAACATCTAAAAATATAAATATTTGTAAGTAAATAAAGACAAAAAAGGGTGATAGGGCTGGGCACAAACACTTTTAGGACACGTACTGTAGAAATCTGGTTGGGTTTCAGGCAATATATTCTTACTACAGATCTTCACAGAAAAAATCTGCAGACAGAGCTAGGAAAAGTCATACATATACACATGCATATTCTTAGGTATATTTAGTAAAATTAGAGAAATGTCTCTGTGGAAAAATTTGTACACACCACAGGTAGAGCACTGACTTCCTTCATGTAATTCTGTCATGGTAGGTGAAATGAAATCGGTCATAAATAAAGGTAGCCTCCTTAGAGAAGGCAATTTTTTTGCAGCAGCGGAGAGCACAATAAATGTTATCTGTCAGGGAAAGAAACAGGCTATTTAAATTCAGGCAGCAGAGCATCTTCAGTCGGAAGGGCTATTTTTAACTTCAGATGTAGCTTAATTTAGAAACCGAGCAGTTGAAGTCCTTTTTTTTTTTTTTTCCCCCCACTTCTCCGACTGGAGATTTTTTATAATGATATCCTTGTGTGAAGGGACTGAATAGAATAAAAAAATACATTATCCTGAGCTTCAAGGTCATGAAAATGCACGTCGAAACAAAGCAGCTTTGTGGCAATACACGTGCAAACACAGAGATCAGATGAGATCGATGCACTATTTTATAAGCATAAGGGCCACTTTGGCAATTTTCCAGGAGGCTGCATATAATTTTGTATATCCATTTATGCAAGATCTTACCCAGATCTGAATTATTTTGTGTAGGAAGTGCTGTAATTGCGTACAACCCCATACAACATGTGACAAAGAGAGTGTAAATTCCAGTGGTTTCTAAGGCAGAAATGTTTATGAGAAATCTGGCAATGATTTCCTGCATTGATTTTTCTGAGCCAGCTTCTTGTATTTGGCTTTGTTTGTAAGTTAATCACAAGAATTGAGAAGCTCATTTCTTTATAGAAGATATTCAGAACTAAGAATTGCAGATTTGACTCTATTAAGTGATTACAGGCTTTTTAATGTATTCAGATTCAGAACATGAAAAAAATCCTCTCACAAATGGAAGTACTTCCAAGATGGCTTGTTGCAAACACTCCTCTTGCATAATTGCATACTCTATGTCACTCAGCATTCATCTGGTGAATTGCAGTAGCATTTCAGCACAAAACTCGATCCAAGCTGGGTTTTATAGTTTACCTGTTCAAGCTCAGCCCGGAGCGATTCTGAAAGCTATTCCAGTTGCATAACAATAACAAGGAGCAGAGAGACATGTGCCATTGCGACAGGAATAATTGAGTTATTAATAAGCTGAATGTGACATGGAAAAGTTGCCTCTATTTCTGAGCATAGTGACACCTTCACCATTAACTCTTAAGCACACACAACTTCTTAGTTTCTGAAATTTTGCTTGGAGGGTTGAGCGTTTTTGCACGTACAGAAAAGATAACTTTTTCTGTAGTCACCTAAAATCCTGCAATTATAAGTGAAAGCTTCTGCTGCCATTTATTCTTTAACTTATGACAGCTAAAATTAGAGGCTTTCATTCCATTGTTTTTGTACGCCGGGTAGCATGATGTAATCTAGTAAGAACATCATAAAACAAGTTAGAAATTTAGAGTTATAATCTGTAATGTTCAATGGAGGTTAAAAAGAAATACAGTTTAGAGCTTAGTGCTTCTGAATTGCCCATTTTGGACGGGGATTTCTTTCCTCTTCCTCTGAAACATTTGTTTTTGAGGAATGCTCCTTTTCCTGCCCCCATTCTGTGTGGAAGGAATATGGCAGTTAGCATAGAAGCTGTCAGAGCCATTAAACTCTGCTGTGGGGTTTCCCTAATTCTCTGCTGGCCACACAAACCTGAATTAAGACTGAATTTCATCTCTGGGAGGCATTTTAGTCATGCTGTCAGACTAGGAAATTCAGACTGTGACGCACAGTTCGGGTTGGGAATGTGCATTCAGAGCCCTTTCTTAAAGAGGCTTTTCTTTGTAATAAAGCAGATATATTGCACCAATATTTGCTGAAGTGTTTCAGCTTTTGAAAGAATGTGTTTTTCTCATCAAAGACTAGATCTGAAGCTTGTAGCAGAAGAAACACTCAGCACATATACTTTCTTGTTTTAGGTATGTTGGTATGCTGTCAAGAGGCAGGATTCAGTTTGCTTATTATGGATGCTTTAAAAAAGACTAAAAACTGTCCAAAAGAAGCAGGGGAGTTGTCAAGAAAAAGCCGAAACCCTACAGAATTGAGGGTGATATTTTTGGTCTTAGAGATACACAGTATATTCTTAAAATAATTTTCTGAATGGCTTTATAAAATCTTGAAATTTATAAAAGCTTGGAATTGTGACTGTCCATTTGTATTTGCTTTGTTTTCCTTCGGTCTGTAGTAACACCCAACTGTTTTGACAGCCTATAGGAATTCTGTTTTCAGGCATTCTAAACTACCAAGTGTCTTTGAAGGAATATGGTGGCACAGAGGTGATGAGGCTACAGTGAGGCTGGACCTTGAGCTTCAAGGAAAGCTTGGATTTCTTATGGTGCAGCACTAAAGTGCTCAGTGACCTGAAAGGAGGTTGTAGGTGAGTGTTGGTCTCTTCTCCCAAATAATAAGCAATAGTACAAGAGGAAATACAAATTGCATCAGGAGAGATTTAAATTTGATATTAGGAAGAATTTCTTCAGTGAGGGGATTGTCAAGCACTGGAAGAGGCTGCCCAGGGCAGGGGATGAGTCCCCACCCCTGAAGGTATTTAAAAGGCACGTAGATGTGGCAACTTGACATGGTTTAGTGCTGGACTTGTCAGTGTTAAGTTAAAGGTTGGACTTGATGATCTTAGAGGTGTTTTCCAATCTAAATGGTAATAGTTACTTTTTATTTAATAGTTTTCATCCACAGATCTCAATGTGTGTTATAATGAAGGTCAGTATCATGGCCTTAATTTATAGAGATGCAGATGGCTGGATAGAATGCTCCTAGGGTTTCATGAGCAGCCCTTAAGACCTGGTTTCCCTCTGCCTTCCCTGCTCTGGGTATCTCCCAGTACTGACTGGGTCACTCATTAAAGACTCCACAGTGGTGCATACTGGAACCTGCAGGCTGGATCCAGATCCAAGGGGGCCAGTAGGGCCTCAGAGAGACATGGAATAAAGCTGCTAGAGCCTCCTGACTTTTATCTCTGTCTGATCCCAAAGCAGGTATTACACTGTCTATCTGTATAATCTGTATAATCTGTTTCCATTGGCAGGCAATCACACAGATAATGTACTGACTTTCCCTTAAAAATTTTATTTGAATTTTTCTCTTCAAAAAGTTTAAGCCTTCTCTCCTATGTCACTTGTTGTTACAAGAAAATGTATGAGTGTTTTCTATGGCCACAGATCACAGGAGGGAGGACAAGCAGTGGACTGGACTTTTTATTAACCTGCCTTCTCAGAAACGGGAAATGATTTTATCGAAGTGTGACAAATCACAAGAAGTAAATAAACTGATATTTTGGGTGAAACACAGGAGATTGTAACAGTCATACCGTGTGTCTAATTATAGAAATACAACGTGCTACTCCTGTATAAGGATTCTCAGGCATCAGTATGTAAGCAGTTCACAGCATACGTAGGCATCACCATCCCATGTTCTTTCATCTTGGAGAAGATGGTCATAGATGAGGAACTAAAAATAGTACAGTTCAGGAGCGCATGCTCCCTGGAGGGGATCAAAGGCTGAGATGCTGCTTAGGCATGCAGACAACCAGAAGTATCGGAGCAGGAAGAGTGTGGTTGAACCAGTTAGTGCACTGATAAAATCTGCTACTTCTGGCTTCAGCGAAGTTTGTGACAGCAATAGAAATGGAGTGCAGAAACACAGGGAGAGAGAGGTGCAAGGCAATTCCCATAGCCTAACCTTCATGCCTAACATAGGTGCCTAAATGAGGAAGGCAACTTTTCCTGAACTTTTGAGAGATTAAATGCAGAGGATGTTATTTCAGAAAGCAATTCGGAGTCTACAGGTATGGCTTCTGCTCTGAAGCACCTTTAGAGGAGCCTGACACTCCTCACTGATTCTGAAGGAGATTGGTTTAACTGCCTACCCTAATTACCTGGGTTGGTATTGAACACAGCCCATGCAGGCACTGCAAAGGCAACTTTGTACCCAGGACTACACATCTAATACTGTAATGTTCTTTCCTGCATGCCATCACCTTGGGAAACTTCCACTTCCCCCTCAGGCTCCTCTTTCTGTTCTTTACATGGCACACAGATCCTGCATGTGGAGGCTGAATAGTTTGTCTGAAGGACAAAGACAATGGAAGAGTATCTCAGGTGTGTGCGTTGCATTTGTATCTGGGTCGTAAGTCAGACACACTCAAGGACTCTCCTCTTCCATGTTTCGTCCAAGGTAGGGGAGGTTATTTCTCTAATCAGGATTGGCTTTCTAAAAGTCCCTGGCAAAATCATAAGTTGAGCTGTTTAGTTCAGTAAGATCTCTGAAAAACAGGAAGATTCATACCCAAAACAAATGGGTTTGTGCCATATTTGATGTAAGAAGAAAGCAGTATTTACTTGAAAAGGAATATATGAAAAATCTGGCTTTTCATTAAAGTAGGTATTTTTTTAACTAAAAAAGGATTCTTTTTTTTTTAATTTATGGTTAAAAATACTTTTTTGAAATGTCATTACTGAAAATTTTGCATCCAGAGCCTGGCTTCAGAAGTTCTGCTCAGTTCCTCTGCAGCTGACTTGCAGCTCTATGAACACTTTTCATGTTTCTCTGTTGCACTTGTTTAATACCAGACAAGGAGCCATGTGGGTGACAGTTCTGTACCAACAAATCTTAACAGACAGATGCTACAATTTGATCCTGATACTCACTGTATGTTTTACTTAGTGGTGCAACCAGGGCTTAAAAATACAAGCACCAGCTTTTTTCCTGTATGTATCTCCATTAAAAAGCCTGTTCTGACCTAACATAATAGTAATAGGAGGCTATTTTATTTTTAGACTAATTGAAGGAGGGGGACAATGACATTAATATGTGTCATGGTCCAAGAAAGCTGACATTGGCTGACATTCATCACCAGATCTTGCATAAGCATTCACCATACCTAAATTAAGTAGTAAGAAGAAACTTCCTCCTCCTATTAAGTGGCCCTTTATACAGAGAAGATTAAATTCAGCTGATAATGTCACCAGGAAGTCAGTGCAATATTTAAAATCCGGTTGACAGTGTAAATACTCAGTTGTTCAGGCACAGCTGTGGCAGTGCTACATCCTGGGCTGAGCACTAGGTCGAGGTGTGCAGGGGGGAATCCTGGAGCCAGGGAAACCCAAGGAAGAGCAGGGAGCTCTGCCAGCAGCTCTCATGAGCAGCACTGGGAGATTGAACTGTGCAGGGGAGCTCTAGTGACCAGCAGTGCTGTGGGCAGGGATCAGGAGGGAATTTTGCACAGCAAGGACTGTGCTCAGAAGTTTGCAGCCCAGGGAGTGCTCTGGGTCTCTGCCATGAAAGTGAGAACTCCTCTCACAGTTAAAACCAGCATTTCTGCCTTATGAAGTGCAACAGGGACAAATGTCCAGTCTTGCACCTGGGAAGACATAATCCAGAAGTGTATCACAGGCTGGGATCTACCTGGCTGGAGAGCAGCCCTGTGGAAAGGGGACCCTGGTGGACCATGAGCTCAAAAGGAGTGACCAGTGCTGCTGAGGTAATGAGAGCCAGCAGGGTGCTGGGTCACATCAACAACGGCATCAGCAGTGGAGATAAAGAAATCATTGTCCCACTCTACTCAGCAGTTGTGAGACCACACCTGGTGTACTGTGTTCAGTGTTGGACCCTGCCATGCAGACAATAAGTGGACAGGCTGGAGAGGGACCAGAGAAGGGCCACAGAGATGATCAAAGGACCAGGAATCTTCTGTGTGAGGAAAGGCTGAGAGAAATGGGTTTGTCCAGCCTTGAGAAAAGAAGGCTCAAGGGTATCATATCTTCCAGAATTTAAAGGGTGGCTATAAAGATGGAGACTCCCTTTTTGCAAGGAGTCAGAAAGAGAAGATGAGGGGCAGTGAGTACAAGTGGCTCCTGGGGAGATTCCAACTGGACACAAAAGCAAAATATTCCACAGTGAGAACAATCAGACATTGGAATAATCTCCCCAGTGAAGTGGTGGATTCCCCAACGTTGGACGTTTTGAGGTTCAGCTGGTCAGGGTGCTGAACCATCTTGTCTAGACTGTGCTTTTGCCAAGAAAGGTTGGGCTAGATTGCCTTTGAGGTCCCCTTCTGTCCTAGTATTCTATGATTTTATGATTTGATTTGTTTGATTTGATCTTTAGTTCTTGTGTGAACAGGTCCTTTTTCAGTGCCAGTTATGGCTGTAAGGTTGATGGACCAACCCTCTGTGGTCCTTCAGTATTCCATCATACAGAGGAGAGGGAAATAATTTCAGTTAAAGTAAAAATTAGAAACACTGAGCAGAGATGCCCTCAGCCAGGAAAATAGGAAATTAAACTGCTGATACTTAGCACGGAGTAACAAAATCATAGTGGCTATATTTTCCCAGAACTGAAAAATTAGGAATTGAGCAAGGATGTTTATGCAGTATCGTAATTCAGTCTTGGAGGTGACAAAATAATGAAGCTAATTTTTTGTTTAGGAATTTGAGTATCATTTTATGGTATATGTAAATAAGGGTAAATATGTGTACAAATATTTGGCTAAAAATCTCAACTGAAAGAGCAAAAGAACAGAACCAAAGACATGGTTTAAATGTATGAAGAAAGACTTGTTCAGTGAACCCCTCAAACATTTTGAAAAAAATGAGCAAAGTGGTAGCAAAGGCAGCTAAAGGGAAAAGCATTTTAAACTTCTAGTAAGTAGACTTTAATTTCTAAATATAACTACTCTAATAAATTACTTTGGAAACTTATACACAGAGCCACAAAATATCCTCAGCCCTGTTGTTGAGAAATGTCATGAATTCACTGGAAAAATACACTAACAGCGTTCATGGATGCATGTTTTATGGAGGGAAAAATTGTTTCCCTTGATGCATATTCATAAACAATGGATTAATCCAAGCACACACCCTGTATCTGTGTTGGTGCTAAACGCTTCCAGCGCCACAGAAATTACACACACACACACAGATCTGCTCTCTGCACTATTGCGAAGTTTTACTGTTCTGTACAGTCTATTTTTTTGTGTGTGCTTTATCCTTGTGAGGGGGGAATAAGCAATCAAAGCTACAAACGTGTTCTTCTGCAGACAGAACTCTTGGTGAGCGTGGTGCTTCCACGTCCCTGGGCCTGCTCCTCTGCCATCCCATTATTTCTGGTGCCAGCAATTCCTCAGCGCTTGTCTGAGGTGGGAGCTGCTGCACTGGTGGCTGATAACAAACCTTAGAGCTGCTTAGACCGACCCTTTAAATGTCCCTCTGACATAAGCTGAGCCTTGGGGACTTGTTGGTATTTGTCACGTGCCTGATAACAGGAGGTTTCTTGATGCAGCCTTTGAAAGGGATGGACAAAAGCAGCCCAGCAGGGTTCTCTGGGGCACATCATCCTTGCTACTTCAAAGGGAACCCTTTCATCTTGAGCTTTGAGAGACTATGCACCCAAGGTGCTAAGGAGATTTAGAACATCCTTGTTTAGATTTTTGCCTCAGGAGGTTTTTGTCTGATGGTTAAGAATGAACAAAATCCAAGCTAAATTCAAAGTGGTTAATTGTTTGGGGGTGAAAAAAATGTTCCACGTGAATTTGTGAAGGTGAAGATGTCCCTGCTCATTGCAGGGGGGGTTGGAACTGGAGAACCTTTGAGGTCCTTCCAATCCAAACCATTCTGGGATTTTATGGTTCCATGACATTTCTGAATGAAAATGTCACACACAGTTTCTTCAGTCATTGGTATTCCTGGTGAAATCACTATATTGACACTGGTCATGTGCACAAGCAACTGTTCCAGCTTGTGTGCACACACAAAACGAGGTGGATTTTATTGCATATACAACTGATATTCAAGCAAGAAGGAAGTGGGACACCTCATACAAGGTCTAGGATACAGATTAACAGTTTGGTAGCTGTGGCCCCACATGTGAAATGAAATTTTAGCCTCAGTTGTCTGTACAGTTGATGAGAGCAGTGATAATTCTATCATGAGAATGACGATGATGCACTAGAAATTACAGCTGCTGGCATGGAAGCACAGCTTGCTGGTAAGACAAATTTAGGTGATGCAGATAATTTCCAGAATGTTGAAGTAACTGCAGTAATGTGGGGTTTGTAGTAAGCCTGGGTTTTTGTTGTGTTTTGCTGGGATTCTTTGGGAAGGTTTTGTTTGTTTGATTGGTGGTTGTTCATTTTTTTCCTGTGGCTCAAAAATGGCAAGTGTGGACCTATTTTGGAATAAATTACAACTTTTTTTTTAGATAGATCAAAATGTTCAGTATATTTCAGTATGGTCATTGATTTTTTAGGAGCAATAAAAGTGAGCTTCATCCACTTAGATTTCAGCAACTGATATCCCACAGGAAATTTTCTTGAATTTGGAGGTGATGGTGGTGAGCACAGGAATTGTGAGCTGGCTGAAGTGCTGACTAAAAGTAACATTCAAAAGAAAGTGATGAGGCTGGAGAAAAGTGATGTTTCTCTAGGATCAGTTTTGGAATCTGTTGTATTTAATATATTTACTGGTGTGTCGAGGTGAAATTCCTCAATACTGGAACAATGCTGGTAGGTATTGCCAATGCTGAGGAAGACTGCGTTGTTGTTCAAGAAGAATTAGGCTTTTTTACCAGCTTGCTGGTAATGCCATGTAAGTAAGTCACCTGCTGTACCAAGCCAGGCATCTTGGTGCAATAACAACCTCATCTGTAACCTGGGGCTTTATGAACTGGAAGTAGCAGAGGTGGAAGCAAACCTGTCAGAGGAAGGAAGAATGTGATTACACACTGGAAAATAATTATGTTAGAAAAGATAATGCAGTCCTGGAAGGTGAGAGTTTTTTAACAATTTGAAGGAAATGTTGGTACCATCTTACAGGGAGTGTTAACTCCTTTTGAGTATTTCTGCAGTTGTTTAGCTATTTTTAGACAAATTAACTTAAACTGTGAGAGGTATAAAGAAGAGCTACAGGATGAGCAAGGGCATGAATTTTCATCTTTTGAAGGGAAATTATAATGTCTCTTGTACACAAACAAATGGAGCTTTCTGGGGTGATGGATCATTAAATACACTGGGAGCAAATACAGGTTCAGTGTCCTTAGTCTGTCTGCTGAGATCACTAATAAAGCTGCCAGTCACTGGCTGTTCAGTAGTTTTCCTTTGTGATGAGGATAGTGGACTGGTGTTAATTCCAAAAGTCCACAAAACTTTTGTGAGTGCCACTGACAAGAGGATTGCCAGTAAGACTATATTTTTATTAGCACTGCAGAAAGCACTCAGCAGCCTCAAAAAAAAAAAACGAATACCACTTTTCAAATCTTGGCGACAGATTACTTAGAAAAGAATGAACTGTTCTTTAATTGAGATCTTACTGAACTTCCTTCTTTTAGGTCTTTTGAGCAGGGCTCTGGTGGTGTCACTGCCTTAGCCCTGCCTAATGAGGCAGCTCCCCACGATGACAGCTGCTGCTGTCTGGGTCTGACTTTGGAGAGCTCCATAAGTGCGGAGTGGGATGACATCATGCTCCCTGGGGTGTCAGCTATTAGCTGCTAAAAATAGTTACAGGCAAACACAGAACAGAAAAAAAATCAAATGTCTCTTTAAACCACTAGTGAATGGGAAGGTAAAGAGCCAGAGCTCAGCTGAGGGGTCTTTTGTTTAAATGCGAGGGCAAACACCGATGGGGCTGCCGTCCTGGCAAGTGATGCAGCTGATACTGTGACCTGGGAGAGCGCACAGGGACAAGTTCAACCCTGGTGAAATTCCAGAACTGTCATGGTAAGTGAGCTTTTTGTGTTAATTTCCCACTGGTTAGGTTATCTGATCTGAGTAATCCGTGTTTTGCCGTCCTTAATGTAAGTGTAACTATGGGATTCACAGCACGAGGATGATGTCAGTGTTACTGCCAGTACAACCACAGTTCTATGAAAAAAAAAAAAACAACACAAAGCAGTATAAATTTTGCAAAATGAAGTCTTCAAGCTTAAGAAATAACGCACAGTAAAGACCACATGCAGGCATAGATGGTGCCTCCAGTCTCTAAGTTCAGGAAAGTATCCTGCTCACCCTGTGTTTTGGGGTTATTTGGTGCAAGTTTTTTGACACCACTTATGACTTTTAGGTCTTGATTACAGATTTATGAGATAAGACAGTCTTGAAGACAGAGGTCTCATTCTCAGGCTTTAACTTAATTCCAGTTTTGTAATGTAGACCTCTGTTTGACATTTCTGTGGTACTAGTAAGGTGTTTCAGATATTAAGCTGCTCCAAATTAAATTTGTTCTAATAAAGAAAACACATATAAATACAGAAGCAATATAAGATGAAAGTTAAGATTAACACAGGACTGAGTGTCTCACAACCTTTGAAAATCTCATCCTTTTTTTGTACTAATTCGGCCATGGACAGAAATTTTCAACTAGGCTTATCAGTGCTGTTAGAAGAATGTCTAACCTCAGTTACACCTAAGAATATTTTTTGTACTTCTTAACTTACCATCTAAGGGCAGGCAGGGGTAGAAATATGAAGCTCTGACTCTTCCAGACAAACACCAGAGATTCTCATTCCAAGTTACAAATGGGCCCAAAGCTGCCTTGGCCAAAGTATAATCTTTTTCTCACCCATTTGAACTCACCTGCAATGGCTTCGCGGTGATGCAAAACCATCACAAATCATTCATAAGTAACACTGGTCTCCTTAGCAGGGAGAACAACCTGTTCTCCCTCCAGATTTGGCACCCTGGCCCCAAACTATCTGGTCTGCAGCCAGTGCACAGCCTAAAACCACAAGTCTGCTGATCCTACAGAGCCTGACTCTCGTCTCTGCCAAGCCCTTGCAGGAGCCTTCCCCAGAGGGAATGAGGAGCTTGATGGATGTGGTGCTGCAGGACATCAGAGTGTGTGCTAATGAAGCAGCAGATCCATTACAGTATTTAGCCATGTCACAAGATCCAATTACAGGAACTTTGTGAAGTATAAACCAGTCTGATTTTACCCTGTGCTCATCCTGTAAAAGTCGACGTCTCTAAAAGATGTTCCCATCCTACCATTATATCCCTGTGCTGATTCATCTACGTTCAAGATGGTTTAGAACTAGGGTTTGATTCTGCCTTATTGCTGGAAATGGTTTTTGTAAATCTGTTTGATAATTTTCACGGATAAAGCTGAAGAATCCCTGGGTCTTCTGCTTGCAGGGCGTGACATGTAAAGTAGAAGTTTTTCTTGCAGATCAGAAGGCAGGGGACTGACGTAGGAATTATTGTGTGAAATTGCATTGTCTCTGTTATGTAGGAATTCAGACAATGATTGTGATAGTCCCTTTTGTCCTTTAAAAATGAGAATTTATGACTCAGAAGGTGCTCTGCTGTCAGTCACAAAATTTTCCCATTACACCGAAGCTTATTTTTAATGCTATAATATCCTGTTCTTTTAGGTGCAAGTGTGGTGTTTTGAATGCAAACTGATTTACAGTCATTTTCTTCAGTCTGCAAAACGGGCACCAAAAAAAAAAGAAAAAAAAAAGAAAAAAAAAAAAAAGATAGAAGAAATTCTATATTCAGTAGTGGCCAGAGGGGTAAAATATAATATACTAAAAAAAAAAAAAAAAAAAAAAAAAAAAAAATTTTCTTCTTAATGTGGGTTTATGAGTTTTATATTTTTTTTAAGGAAGAGGACTATTTTTAGATGACTCCTACCTGAAGGAGCAGCATCTTAAAGAGAATGATAATAAGACATCGAAATACCAGGAAGCTTTACAACACCAAATGCTTATGATTTTTAGCAGGTGGACAACTTCTTGTTTAGAAAGGTTTCCTGCTGCATTAATTTTTTCTTTGCTGTATCCCCCAAGGCTGAACGTCGCTATCTCCTGCAGACAATGCAGCAACACCCTGATTTTGTACTAGACAATGATTTTTTTGATTCACAAGCTGTTTCAGCATTCCAGAGCATTGCACTGTTGTAGCATGGATTCATCTGAATTTATAGTAATTTATTCATAAAAGGATTGTTCTCTCTGGTTTGTGGGATGACATCAGGGGTAAAGGCACACGCAGTAGCACAAACAACTGAGATCTTGTGGCAGAATTTTTGTCTGCTTGCTGCTTTCACTGATGGCCTTGACACTGATTATAATGGCAGTAGAATGAAATAGCCTCTAAAAAATAAAATTTTCTGTTGGAATGCTGGCAAAGTAGTGCAGATGTGGCATAAAGTTATTGTGTCTTCTGTAGGTGGTGGCACTCTCATACGTTCTGTTTTCAAGGTTTAACCAAGAACTGTACAAAATACTCCCAGCAAGAGGTAGAACTACCTGAGCCTCATGTCCTTTAATTTTGGCTGAGCAATCAAACTCTTGTCCTGTGCTTTTTTGGTGTGCAAATGGACCTACCGTGTCTGGAACTTATCTCAGTTGAAATTGAGGCAAAGCAGAAAACAGATTAAGTGACAGTGAATGGATCTACCTGAATTTTGTAGGGAATGTAAGAATAGTGGACCTAAATAATCAACAAAATTAGTGTAAAAGTCTTTATAAAGCACCTGTGGAAGCACATATTTATGTTTGACATGTCCAAACTATATCCCATTGAAATGATGGACAGTTCAACAAAATGTATGTGCCTGGAATGTGCTGAGATCCAATAGCAGGAAGCTGAGTCCAGATAGAGTCAGACTGGAAATGAGGCAGATGTGTCTATTAGTGTGGGTCATTAAGCATGAGCACATCTACACAAGAAAGGTGATGTTTCACATGCACAGTAAATTGAGGGTTTGACTTATATAAGACTACACACGTAATCCAAATTAACATCAATGAGTTAAGGGATCTGATGTAGGAACTACTTAAGGGATACAGTTCCACTGTTGCTGCAAAATGCCAGACTGAAAGATGAAATAATCTCTCTGGCTGGAAAACACACGAATCCACAGCGATAGCTCTGTCCTGCACCTGCACAACAGACAGAGAACAAGAAAAGGTTTTCATTCTATTGCATAGGAAAATATTAATGGTCCTGTCTCACCACACATTTTCACACAATTAGACAGTTAGATCATGTAAAATCTTGCCTCATCACCAAGTCTACTTACCATAACATTTCAGACATGAGAAGAGGGACACCTGCTTTAAAGTGAAATTTGGCGATTGTCTTGCACGGAAGTTGGTGAGACAGAACCCTTATCCACAGAAATCGTGTTGTCAGCAGCGCTGTTTGTTTGAATTAAGGCTGCAGATCGAATCTAGTCGTTGATGCTGATCTCAACTTTTATGTAGGACATAAATTGAATACATTACATTTCCTACCGCACCAGGCCGGCTCTGACGCAAACACCAAAGCTGAAGTGAACGGGAGCAGGCAGCGCTCTCAGCCTGAGGTGCCAGGCCATTAGAAATTCCAGGTTCCTTAAATGTAAATGCAGTATAGGAATCTAAGCTGAAAGACATCCCAAAAACATATCCAAAGATATATATTATTCTGACAACACGCTGGAATCAGCTGTTCCTGCTGACACTGAGCCAAACCCAGCAAAGGAGCCTTTTGATTTATTTCAAGAAACATGTTGAGTTCAGTGTCCTGTAACTGCATCTGTCACCACCAGCCCCTCAGGAAAAAACTGAGGAGGGCTGTTTTTTGTTTTTGAATCGTTAACTTCACACTGCTGTGCCTTCCTTCCTCTCTAAGCTTCCTTTTTGTGTAGATGAAACCCAGTGATGCAGTGTTTGCCTATAGGCGTCCTTTTTCCTGTGAACACAGAAAACCCTGAAGAACAAATAAACTGTTTAAGTTGCTGATCCTGCATGTTTGCAAATTCATTGGGAGATTTGGCTCACATGTAAGGACACAAGGATCCGGCTCCTGGGGAATAAACGTCAAAGAACATGAAAAGAAAAGCCTTAGTAGGCACTGGGACTATAAGAACAAAGAGTGCTTCCAAACTTCAGTAGTAAAAACCACTGGGAAATGTGGAATAGTCTGACAGAAGCAATAAGAATGATGGTTCTGAGTCAGGCACTGAATCAGAAAAAAAAAAAAAAAGAAAAAGGAAAGAAAAAAAAAAAGATACTTGATCCAAGTGAATTAAAGCCACTTATATTCCTGGAAATGAATTATTTCCTCTTTATCAAAAAAGGAAAAGAAGACAAAGAGGTTAAAAATGTAATTATATGTTGCAGAAAGAATTATATGGCAATTTCTGTCTCCTAGGCTTGTGCCCAGAGAACTCTGAAACACTGACTGACTTTCTGCAGTGTCTCAGCAGCGTTGCCTGTGCTGCCTATTTACTTTTCAGTACTTCCTCTCAGAGCCTGTCTTTTAGTCTCTGTCCTCTGCAGGCTTTTAGAGGAAGCTCTGGGTATTATTTTGTGTCCAGAATAAACAGAAAGCACAGTACTGCCTTCTGTGAATAATCTCTCCCCCTCCCATGTGAATTTACGAATACTGTAGGAAAACAAAATGATCACAGAAATAGTTTTGTCAGATGGTCCCTCCGTGCTGAGGACTTGGTTCCTTGCTTTGTCAATGAGTATCCGTTACATCATTTGCTATTTACGCCGCCAAGGCCTCCAAGGAAGTGCTGAAGCCTGTGAACATCTGCCCCCCTTCCTATCTTAGGCTGAGAATATTTTCATTCCATTCCTCTCTGCCCAGACACAGAGTGCCTGGAGACTGTGGCAGAGTATCCTTTTCCAGTGCACGCTGATGTTTTGCCAGTCATGTGTCGTGAGGGAGCGTCCTCCCACTGGTATGAACAATATGACCATGAAGGAAAGCGAACAGTAACTGCATTATGTCCTCCAGAAGATGGATGGAAGTTAGAGGGGAAATGCTTTAGTGCCCCGTGTTTTGAGGCCCCGCTCATCAGCTGCATGACACCACTGCTGCATTTGTTTCCTAGAGTTTGCAAATGGGATTGAATCAGGGTTGTAAACCAGAAAGTCGTGTTTGTAGGCTTTGTGGATTGATGACAGACATTGTGTAAAATGCTAAAAAAGAGATCAGCTGCAATTAGTCTATAAAGAACCTAATCATCCTTCTGAATTTGACAACAAAGAGTTCAAATAGTTAACTTTATTCTGTCCTATACACTCACTAAGAGTGTCTTTTTGTGCTGGATTTTGTGGGGTTTTTTGTTTGGTTTTTTTGTTTGTTTGTTTGTTTTTGTTTGTTTTTTTTTGGGGGGGGGTTGGTTTTTTTTTAATGAGAGGAAGCTGGTTGAAAACAAATATATTACAATTCACTTACTTCTAAAACTTCGTCATTTAATAACAAAAATCCATTTGGTTATGAATGCATTAAGGTTTCTGCACTGAGCATACCCAGACTCTGCCAGTCATCAGACTGAAGAGCAGAAAAGGAGTGGGGCAACTTCCTACAGACTTTCTCCTGGTTGTCCTGGTATGGTGCCTTGAAGTAGATGATGCTGCCATATGACAGAAACCACCTGATTAAATTAACCAGGATATAATTAGCATTGCACAAGCAACCCCAAAAGCTTTATGGGTTTGCAAACAGCGTTATCTCTCCTTATCCCAAAGAAAGTTTATTTCTCGCTACTTCCCTTGAGAGAAGAGTTAAAAATTGCCCTTTTATGGGAAGAGGACTGACCAACAGATAGCCAGAGAGAGCAATCTGGGCACTGGCGTGGCCAGCTGGAGCCCAGCCAGAGTGGCTGGGACTGGGGATCCCCTGAAACAAAACTGTGCAGCAGAAGCTGCCACAGAGACCTTCCCTGCCAGGTGCCACCTGGAGAAGCCCATGACAGCCTGGCCTGTGGCAGTCCCAGGTGAAGGAAGGTGAATGGGAATGAAAGAAAAGGAAGGGGAGCAGGGGGCGAAAGGATTTAATCTTTGTTTTTTGTGCTGGAAAGATCCAACCACTTTGCACTGTTGCAGCATTTTGAAATATGTTTTGTCTTAGGCCCTGAGCCTCCTGAAGCCAGTTTAAGTCATTTGTTTGCTACACAGGGATGCAAATAAGCACCAACCCTGTGCTTCCATGCTCACACAGACACACATTTCTGTTGGGTGCTTGCTTTTTAGCACAGAAGGGAACCAACAATGCTAAAACACCATCTGTTTTGCTGTGTCAAGGGTACCAGCTATCACTACAGCCACATCACTAAATCACATTACAACCCTCAGCCTAATGACATTTGTATAGATCTCCAGCTCTCTACTATTTGTCACTAATCAGAGTAGTCTGAAGATAATCATGCAGGGACATTATCCCATTTGATGTTCTTTCCCTCTGCCTCAGCTACTCATTTCTACAGTGCACACACAAGCCAGCATAGCCTGACTTCTCCAACTCCTTTTTTTATCTTTATTTGTCTTTCTTCTAGCAGAAATAATCGAGAGGTCAATGAGGTTATTGTGCCAGGTCTGTTGCTCAACTCCTCAGTTCCCTGTTGTGGTGGGATCTTGCAGGAAACTTGAAGAAATCCAAAATACAGCCAAACCTCTTCTCATACTCGCTCTGTGAAGCCTACCTTGCCTGTACAACAGGGGCTGTTGCACGAACATGATTTAGCCTTAAGAGGTTAAATATCTTTTTATTACAGTGTGCCTCATCCCAGCGGAGACAATGTTAGGGTTCATTTCAGCACTACTGAGTGCTCCTGTTTGCTCTACCTGTTGTAGCATTGCAAAAAGATTAGGTAAATTTTCTTCCCTGTTACAGATGCTTGAAACTGCAATGAATTTCATGAAGTGAACAGAATTGTTTAGGATTTCAATCAGTGCAGCTGCAGAATTTGACCAGCCATCTTAAAACCATTGCATTTATTCCTAAGATTCAAAATGTTATATTAATAATTTAAACTATTGTAGGGAATGTGCTGTTACATTGACCTTGAAAATGTTGTTTTGTTAGACGTAGTAAATACAACATTTGCTTGCTAAAATGGAAAGATGAAATGCTCAGTCACTCAGAGCTTCATATGGAAATCATCAGGAAAACAGCTCCTGTTCTAAATGTCGCTGTCAAACTGACAGGTTGCTGCAAAAGAAACAGATTCCCAGCTATTCAGTAGTTACAAAAGATCAAGATGATCCAGTTTCATCAGACCATCAGAGGGAGACTTGAATTTGTTGAATTCAAATCAGTTTTCTCTGTTTGCTCACTTAGGCTGGTCCTAACTGCAGGTTTGTAAGAAACTTGTAATAAACTTCTGAGCTGTTACTCATTCAAAGAACATCAAAGAGCTGTCAATTATGAGGTGTCAGAGACTTGAATAAAAATGCAACTGCCTTTTTTGAGAAATACCCTGGGCTGATCACAATCACTTTGACATAAGATGCAGTTTCTCTGCATGTGCAATTAGCAACTGGTTCTGGCAATTTCCTTATGGGAATTTTTCCAGGGGTATTTGATGGAAGCAAATGTCTCTGAAAATAAGCTGTGGATGCACTAGGAAGATAATTTTGAAGGGCTTTTTTTCTGAAAAGGGCACCTCTGTGTCTGCTATAGTTTAAACAAGAATGTATAACTTTATCAAATCCTGACCCTGTGTCCCTGTCCGTTGCTCACCTCCACCACTCTAATCCAGCCTTTTATTCTTTGGAGTAGTGGAAATCTTGGGGTTTTTCACATGCTTGTCAATGGATTTGCCAAGATATTTGGGACTTCTTTACAAAGGTGCTACTGCTCTGCTGATTGACATTCAGCATGGGCAGGCAGAGCAGGCCAAGGAAAAAGGCAACAAGCCAGAAAGGAACAAAAACTGTCAGATCTTGAGTTCTCATTCCAAATGTCTTTGAATCAGCAGCTCTGGGCCCTTCCCAGCTCTTGAAGGAATGCCAGTTTAGTGCAGTGAGTGAGTAAGGTGTGTGAGGGGGCGACTGCTTCTCTGTCAGTTGAGAGCAGCTTTATTTTAAAAAGTGCCTCTTTTTTTTTTTTTTTTTTGCTGGTGTTCAGGAGGTTTGAATGGCTCGGAGGAGCTGCTAATGGCTCACGGAGGCTTTCTTGCTCATGGCCTGCTGCCCAGCCCAATCCAGCCCAGGCCATCAGTGACTGGGAGCTGTTACCACCTTAGCACAGCCTGATGGATGTGAACTGTGCCTCCGTCTAGTTTTTAGCAGGAAAAGCATCACAGAAACCAGCACTGCCATTGTCCCTGAGTGACTCTCAGGAGACAAGGGTGTTTCGGGGCAGAGCTGATGGTGTAGCAGCTTCTCCTGCCTTGTGCCCTTCCTTTCACTGCTGAGAGGGAACACCAGCCTGCAAAGCTGTCAGGCTGATGCTTTCCCCATCACTGAAATGATACACAGTGAAACAGGAACAGAAATTAGGAGCACCTTGGGTTAAAGAGCATGGATATCTTCTGGTAAAAGATACACAGAAGAGCATGAACGGTTTCATTCAGAGTTTTGGACCAAAGCCCACTATATATGGGGAAAATCATTACCACACGATTAGCAATTGTGTGATAAAATGGAAATTACTTCTTTATTGTAATCTCTGACTTTATTTTATAATGCTTTCACTATTTCTTTTAGGCATTTTGCTCATTTAGACTCTCATACCGGTCATTTTCGCTCTGCTTATATTTTATTTCACTCCTTTGTTTGCTCGCTTGTTCTTCCATCTGAAAAGCTCTCGTGTTGGGTAACTTGCTCAGCAGCAAGGATAGAAGGAAGGCAGGTGGGCAGGCAATCTGAATTCTGATTTTGGCTCTGCCACTGGTTGCTTGGCAAGCTGCTCACACCACTCCGTGCCTTACTTTCCCACAGAAAGAGACTCACAGTTGAAGAACAGCTTAAAATTTTTGACAAAAAAAGAACTGTGCATCTACTAGTGCTATTTATTAAAGGAAAACACACCTGAAACCAAGTGTTGTATTCCATGTGCTCCTTAAAGTGTATATTAGTTGAACCCATTAAGCCTCTGTTCTTCATTTTCCTTTCCTGAATTAGTTCTAAGTGTTGAGTCATCATCATCTATACGCACATCCAAACCACCATAGGCTTCTTAGCCTTCAAACTGCAAAAAAAATATCCAGAACGTTCTAGATTCTTCTGGATTCTTCAGCTCATTTAACAGGTGTGATATTCAAGCAGCAATTCCTGGTAACTACTGAGACACAGTTACAGTTACAGACCTGAATGGCACTGCAGAGGGTATGTATTGCTCTCTCCTTAAACTTTAATGTTCTCTCTATTCCCTCCCTCCCCGATTTAATTTGGATGAAGTGTCCACCAGCAGGGCACAGCAGTTTGTTAAGAGCACAGTTGTTATATAACTTTATATTACTTACAGTCTTATAAAATTGTTGCAGATAACACCACAAATAGTGTCTCTCCTCTGCCTGGACCACGGTGCTATTTCCAGTATCATTAATTCCCTGCAACCCAAACCCTTTTCCCTCAGGAATGGCTGGGGTCATAGCAACACTGCTGATGCAGATGCAGATGCAGATGCAGATGCAGGTTAAGAGCCAGCAGCAGCAATATGCTGAAAAGCTTCTTAAGAATGGTTGCTGTCTCCTTGCTGACCTGGAAACCAGCCTCTTGTATCAGATTTCCTCATTCAGTACCACAAAACTCTTCAGGTACCAGAAGTTTTGTGAGTTAAATGGCAAACCTGAAAAATTACAAGCTTGAATAATACTTCTGACAACTCAGGGGTAAGCTCAGACCCAAAGTCCAGAGGAAGGTAAAATATATCTGTAATTAGTCTTGTATGCAACACTTGACTGTAGTGAGTATTTCCTGCTCCACTACACCCGAGAGTTAGCTTAGATTCCAAAACTGAAGAATTTGCCATCTTTGCTATAATGCAGCTGCAACTCACAGAGCTAAGTTCTTAGTTCATTTACTGACCTCCACCAAAGCATTTTCCAGGATGGCACCTGAGAGCCTGTTGTTCTGCAGCGTGCAGTGAGCAGCGATGGGCTGTGCTCAAGGGGACAGTGTCATGTGCAGCAGAGTTTGGTGTGTAAATGTGTTCCATTCGTTGGTGGCCCTATGAGAATACATTTACTGAAAAATATTGCACCTCTGATATTCTAAGATACTGGGTATCAGTGGAATGCAAGAATCTTTCACTGAAAATGTGTAAATCAGTTTGATTTTGTTCTGATTAGAAAGTTGCTTTTATTTGTAAGAATTTCTAAAGCTAATTAATGGACATGATCATAATTGTCTTCCTGTTCTGTTTCATAAAAGAGACAGAATTTCTGAACAAACTGAACAAAATAGTACTTCTTTAATACTCCCTTCTTCCTAGTTCCACATTCTTTTACTACCCATGTCAGTTCCTGAACACTTTGTTAAGCTCCTTTCACCACGATTCATGTTTTCTCTTTTGTCTCCACTCACTTTATACCTGGACCATGACTTTAATGTATGCTATGCTCTTTACTTGTTGAAAAAGTATCTGAAAACCGATAAAAAGTGATCACTTGCTGTTCTCTGTGCAGCAAACTAGTCCTTCTTTGCACCTTATTGCACACACTGTACAATTCTGGCGTTTTAGGATTAAGTTTGGTGTACAATAAATAAGTGTAATTTCCAAAGCAAGACCTAGAAGGTGCCATCTTCACAATAGGCAGAAGAGCTATTTGGCTGAAAAGGGCTGGGAGATTTTTCAGACTGAGAGTTAAAAAGGGATCTTCGTTGTTTCTGCCCCTCCCATCTGCTGTTCTCTGCAGCTGAAAATGGGGCAGAAAGCCAACGTCATGACATTTGAGCAGACAGCAGTTTATGGAAGTGTCTATTACAATTCCACACCCACCCCCTCGGTAGAAAGGAGCCTTCTCCCTGGCCAGTGCAAGCAAAGGTGCTGCCAGGGAGTTACAGCTGATGGGAGGCTTCCTTCCCTGGGTCTGGGGTTTGTAGGCAGACTTGTACATTTTTCTACGTAGGTTTTAAATACAGATTCTCCTTCCTCTGCTTGCTTACTCCTCTCCCCCTCCAGAAGAAATCAGAGGATTTCTAAAACATACTGTGGAGTTTTCTCAGCCCTCACGTGCCATCCTCACCAGTGGGCTGGGCTGCAGCATCAGAGAACGTGCAGAAGCACCGTGATTGAGATGAGCTTTGCCTTCTGCCTCACGCAGTCATCTCAGACACTGGTGAAATATCCTGCAAATTACAGTAAGCACGTGAAACCTGCTACTGATCTCAGTGTTTCAACTGATCTTAGAAGGGAACAGTGTAGATCAAATGGCTTTTTCAGCCCGTTTGATTTTTTTTGCTGTTCTTTTACGATGAGCACTTCCAGCGGTTCCGCGAGTCTCCTTCGTCATTTTATCTGAAAGAAATATTAATGTATTCATAAATACATGCATATATATAGGCTGTACGTAAAGCATCTATGCAAATATGCCCACTCCCTTTTCTTCTATTTAAATAGTATTCAGTGATTGTTCAGTTCTCTTTAAAGGATGAGTCACCTGGCTCTCTCTGGAGTCAGGAATCTAAACTCAAACCCGTAGCTGCACAACAATCAGCTGTGGAGCTTGATCAGTTATTTTACTGGACCTCAAAAAGTAAATCCACAATTTTTTCATTTTCCCAAATAACAAAAAAAACCCAATTATTATAATTTCTGCTTATATTATTTTTCCTTAATTCTTTATTTGAATTTAATATTAGAGAATTAGCTTGCGGGTAAAAAAAGAACTGCTGGATTGGCAGCCCTAGAAACCGAAGTTCCCTGTTTCTTGGTAGCACAAGGACAGTAGTAAAACACAGCAAGGACACTCCCCTCCACCTGCCCCATTAAAGAGCGATCCATGGACCAGAGCTGGTGGTGAGCAGCAAGTGCAGGTGCCATACGCATTCCCTCTTGGAATTCTAGAGAGACATGGGCACAGTGTGAGCTAAACTGCTGCCTCGGATGCTTTTCATGTGAAGCATCAGCTGGTGAGCAGGGAGATCAGCACTCCTTGGGGCTGTGGAAGGTCACCCCTATGTAAGCTGACAGAATGACAGAAGAGGATCTGTCACACTTGTGCTGAGCAAAAGGAGGGGTCTGGAATGAATGAATGTTAGACTTCAGTGAGAATAAAAACAGGAGGTAGAAGGTAAAGCAGTAAACCTTTGCTGTCATATTTAGGAATTAAGTGAGAAAGGGATTTCTGAATGATGTGTGTTTTCCCTTCCCGTATATAGAATATAAAGATAATATGTGTAATCCTGCTTAACAGAGAAATTAAAATAAATCAGTAAATTAAGTGAACTTTTAAGTGTCTAGCTCTCCATAGGGCTTGATCAAAGAATGATGTGAGACTGCTCGGTTATTACTAAGGGGTTAATCGTCATTTTAATTCCTAGATGTGAAAAGAAAGATGGAAATGTGAGGGAGAAAAGATGTAGATTAGCATCTCTCACCTGAAGAGCTGCGTGGATTGCAGAGGCAGAAGCGCTGTCAGACACAAACAAAGAACAAGGACAAAGCACAAGGCAAATGTGCCACCGTGGAGCAGTCTGATTTAACCAGTGACACAAACAACCACGAAAGGAAACCAGCCTTGCCACTGCAGAAGTGTCAAGAAAGTGGATTGCTCCATCAATAAATTAATTCTGAAGTCTGGATGAGCAATTTATTTTTTCTTTCATTTTCCTGAAGTCAGTCAAAGGGGTTGTGTGATTCAGTCACACCAGTGCAGGGGATTCCCTCTGGATCTGTCTCTTAGTTATGGGTTGGGGTTTGTTGGTTTGTTTGTTTTGTTTTGTTTTGTTTCCTTTGACTTGTCTCCTGAAAAAACCCACATGACCTCTTTGTGTGTATCCTGAAGTGTTTTGGGAAGGAATTATATAATGGGCTAATGAAATGTAGGGGCTTTCTGGTACATGGAAAGTACCAGGCTGACAATGAACCCTGCATTTCTCTAGAACCAAGAAAGGACATGCAGAGAGACTTTGGTGATATTTTTAGCCATTTAGATTATACATGTGCCTGTCCATCTTTGTGCCTTTTGGTCTGAGCCCTGCCAAGACTGGGGAGCTTTTAGAAAACCTCTCATTGCTTCCCCGTACCCATTCACTGCTCTAACATGCAGTGCTTCACTAATTTCCATCAGAAGGGTGTTTAAGGTGCTGCTTGACCTGTCTTGGCTGAGGTTTTCAGTGACAGCTGAGCCAGCACAACCTCCAAACAGGTTCCCTTCCTCTACCTTCCCTTTGGAGGTGTTTCAGGCTCAATGGGCAGGAATCCAAGCACTGGAGGCCTCCGGTAACATTTAATTTATCAGAAACCAAAGTTGCTGCATTGGCTGTAGTAACTCATAATTCAAAGAGAACATGTTGGAGAAACTGATCTGGATATTGATTTTAAGAACTAATCTGGCGCTGCGTCTCAGTGTTTCTTTTTCACTGCAGAAAAAAATTGATTCCTTATATAAATTCTAAAATAATACAAAGCATATTGCAGAATTGGCATAAGAATGGCTCCATTAGGGTAGCTCTGATTTTGCAGAGTGGTGTTTGGCATGTGAAACCAGTGATCAGAAGCAGAACTGGATAAAAGCTGGTTGTAAAACGCTGCCAGCAGGAGAACTGGGGATTTCTATTTCATTAGGAATTTGTAACTTCATCTAATAAATGACTAAACCGACTACACAGCGGGTGAGATGAGTTTTATAAGGAGGGGCAATTTCTTTCATTTGTATGGGTTGGTCCAAAACAAGATATTCCTCCTTGCAGACTCAGCTTTGCTGTTGGCCTTGGACCACCACAGCTGCAGCAATGCCCCTCTCGAGAGAGGAGTTTCCCTGCTGGGAACCCCGTCCTGAGTGCTTCATTTTCACAGCTTGCAACTGAAGAATCTTCCCTGTTTCCCAAATGAGTCATGAGGATAAATTATGTAATTTTCAATGGTTTAATTTGCACTGGAAGGACAAAACCTGATAATTTTATTATATGTAACTACCTAAATACCATCTGAACTTTTCTGGGACTTTGCTTGTGGCCTGTTATTTTCCAGAGCTGTTTCAAAACAGAAGATGAGAAATGGTGTGCTCATTCTGGGACCATATCTTGTCAGTAATCGCTACTCAGGGTTCTGAAGATTGAATTAGGAAAAATGTAATGGAACAAGCACAGTTGAAGGGAGAACCATCACTGTGCCAATTTTTCTCTTTTATAAAAATATAAGTGACTTATACGGTGATACAGTGAGACAAGTTTATTTTTCCTCTTCAGGTATGGTCCAACAAAATCAAACCCATTCCTTGTTGGTTTTTGCTGTGTGATCACTCATAAAATGCAAAGCAAACATATTGCTGGAGGACATCTGTCCTTTGGATAAACGGAAGACAGGTGTATTGCAGTGCAGGAAAGCACAGCATAGACTTTGCAACCAGGACAAAGCTATTAAAATAATAGGTTTGAGTCAGTTAGGGGACTTGCATGTTTTTTTTAAGACTGATTTAAGGCAAGCAATGAGTCGTTTCATTACAGTACACAGTGTATGTTCCAGCATGTACTGCCATTAACACCAAGCCATTTATCAGTAACCCACTAATAGCTCAAAGACTGCTTTGCTCACAGTAGTTATGATGCTCTAGTAAATATTTTACAAGAATGTGACACTTTGTGTTGTTTTTGGTGTGTCAGACCCGTGCTGAGACCATGCAGGTGTCCCATCTCTAGTGCTGGAGAGATGACCAGGGCTCTCCTGGGGCACTGACCTCTGCAGTGCGTCCCTGCAGCATCAAGGTCAGTGGAACAGGAGACCCAGAGGGGCAGCCAGAGCATCCCACAGGTCAGCTATTTCCTGTATTCTCGGCTGTGTTGGCTGTGACTGTAGTTTGGCAATTTGATTGCAATACGAGCAGCAGATGTGGAGGGGCCAGACAGACCCACAGCCAGACCCACGGACGCCTGGCAGTCAGCCAGTCTCTGATGGCCCTTCTGCTCCCCACACGCCCGTGTGAGAGGGGGGCACCACTGAGGGATGCAGGGCGGCAGCTCTGTGAGGAATACACAGGATTTGAGCATCCATTTAACGCATCACTCTTTTATTTCCACATTACTGATCTGCAAAGCTCAGCGCAGTCCGTCCTTGTTACAGACCCACGTCCCCACCCTTACTCGGTCCCCTCAGCTCCATTCCACCCGTGTCCCGCTCCCTGGATCCCCACGCCACCGATGTCCCTCAGCGTCCCCACACTCCTTGGTCCCCATCCCCGACGGTTCCCACCCGCAGGGGTCCTACACCGGACAGGTGATACCTCTGGGTCTCCACCCCAGGGTACCAAGTCCCCATCCCCTGGTGACCCCGTCCCCTGCCATCCCCATGCCCTGGGGTCCCATCCCCACGGTGGTCACCTGCAGGGTCTCCCCTCCCCGGAGCCGTCGCCGCCATCCCCCCATGTCCCCCCAGCCCCGTGTCCCCCTCAGGGCGGCGGCGGCGGCGCCGCGGGGCGCGGCCCCTTTAAGCGCTCTGACGTCACGCGGCGCTGCCATGGCAACGGCCCGTCCCGTCGCGCGGCCCGTGCGGGCGGGGCGGGGCCGCTCCCGCCCCAGCAGCGCTCCGGCCATGGCGGCGGCTCGGTGACACCGCGCTCCCCGCCGGACCGCAGGTACCGCGCCCGGGGCGCCCCCGCGCCGGGCCGTGCCCGCGGACCGCTCTGCCCGGCCCGCGGGGCTCGGCGCGGCCGCCTCAGGGCGGTGCCCGCTTCCCCCCGCCGGCGGCTCCGCTCGCCGCGCCGGGGCCGGGCAGCCTCGGCCGGGCGGGGTCCGCGGGCCGCGCTTCCCGGCGCGGCGGCAGCGCCGGCCGCCCCCGCGGGGCTTGGGGGGGAGGGATGGACGGAGGGAGGCTCAGCCACGCTTCCCGCCCGGGCCGTGCAGCGCAGGGGCGGGCGCGGCCCCAGCGGGTTGGGCTCGGGGTGCCGGGCATGGGGAGGTCCCGGCGCGGGGCCGGGGCCGCGTCCGGCGCTGCCCCCGCGGGGCCACCCGGCTGCGCCGCGCCGCGCCCGCCCCGCCCCGCGGGCGGCTCCATCACGGCAGGGGGGAGGCTGGGGCGGCACCACCGCAGCGCGGGGGGGGGCGAGGGGAGGCAGCGCTCGGGCGGCGCCGGCGGCAGCGCCCGGAGACCCCCGGCAGGTGAAGCCCCGCGGGCGGGGTCGGGGCCGGCAGGAGCGGCCGATTGGCCGGGGGGGGCGGGCGGCATCACCCAGTACCGGCCCGCCCGCCCCGGAGCCCGCGCACACAACGTGGGGCTCGGCTGGGAAGGGCCGGGCAGGGTCCCCGGGGTGGTGCCGGGGCAGCGGAAGGGAGGGGTGGGCTCATTGTGCCGGGCGGGGCGGGGGCTCCGACCCCCGGGGGCAGCAGGTCCGGATGACACCGTCGAGCTGCGGGTCACTGCGGAGCCTCGGGGCTCCTCCCCGCCCGGGGAGCGGTGCTCGGTGCCCAGGGGTCGGCAGAGACAGCCCTGGCGCTGGAAGTCCCCGGTGGGCAGTGCGGACCCGTGCGGGACGCGCCTTCCATCCCAGCGGGATCGGCTGGACTCGCGGTTCAGGTTGGGAAGTCTGGCAGCAACAGGCGGTTCCCAGGCTTATGGAGTATGTAGGGAAACTCTCCTCTCTCTATTCCATTTCTCTGCGTGCCTAGAGCTTGCCTGGGTGTCAGCATTCCGTGAATTGGTTTGACAAGGGTGAATCCGAAGGTACTCCCCGTCTGTAGGAAAAGTGCAAAGTCATTAGATGTTTTTTGTGTCATACTTCGTAGGTATTGCTGATATCCAGATTCAGATTTTTTTTCCCGAAATCTGCTTTTTTTTATATTTGTACTTATTTCTGAGGTTATCAGATTCTTTGGTTTTTAGTTTGATTTCTGTTGGAAATTGTGAAAAGCTTTCAAATTGCTTTTCCAAATTGCTAGCAGATATAAATTTGGTAGACAAGTATAGTTTATGCTGTAATATTACCTGAACTAATGCAAAGTAACCCTCTGATCCTTTCCTTTCTGTTAATGAAGCAGTTTGAGAATAGACATGTTGTCTTTTATTGGACTGGTTATTATAGCTTGGAAAATTTTTCAGGAGGGTTTTCAGTTCTGAAGTAGAAACAGGGTAAGTCTCAAAGCTAAGTATGAGTTGAAAGGAAAAGTGCTTTGATTATTGATGACATGATATGTAATCAGTTTCTGAAATAACACTGGTAGTTGTTCTCTGTTCAGTAGAGAGTATTGGGAAAAGAGTGGCAAAATGGAGCAGAGAGAGGAGATGGGTAACAACCTCTAAAACCTGCCATTAAAGTGTTGGGAGCGATGAGATATGTAGCTTTCTGAGTCTGGTGGGATTTCTGTGTTCTAGTTTGGTCTCTGCTTTTGTTTTGTCTGTTTCCTGCTGGGAATGTGAAGGGAGGGATCAGAGGGATTGCTCTGAGAAGGAAGGGGTTCCCAGTGGTAGTTGGGTGCTTTTCCTGCTCTGCCAGTTGTCAGCACAAGCTTGTTCTGGTTTGGAGGGTTTGCCTCGTGCAACATCCGCAGAGTTACCACAAGAGCATCTAATGTGCTTTCTAGAATTCCATATACTTCCCTAAATACCAATAGAGGATCCAGGAATCTTGGCAGTTCTTATGGGAAATAGTGGGAATATCAGGAAACATGAGTCTGCAAAGCAGTCAGAGTGTTCAGAGGAAAGCCTGAATCTGCTCCCTGACTTCCATTAGGAGTACGGGAAGTGATGTAGAAGGTGGTCACTAATCTGACAATGAAGTGACAGCTACAGTGGCTCTAATTACTGGTTAGAGTCGGGGAAGTCTGAAGTCATGCTAACAGGAATAATAACTATATCAACAAATTAAAATGAAACAAACCACATGACAAGCTCTCATAGTCCTGAAAGCCTTTTAATGGGATGGGAATCTTCAGTGGGTTTTTGCAATGTTTGTTTGTGATTCTTTAGCGCCATAGTTGTGGTGAAGTTAATTTGTGCTTCCAAAGAACAGACTGATGGTATCTTGGAAGAAGTGGGCCAAGAAAATGAGGGAGATCATAAATATGTGAATATGTCTCACTGTGAGTCTACTAAGGCAAACTACAGGCAGTATTAAATGTTATTTCTTTAAAATGAGCAGTTTTTACAGTGGATAATATACATGGCTTATACAGCTTCAATAGGTTGAGAACCAAGGCTGCTGTAATAATAACTTTCATCTGTTAATTGTGAAAATACTGAGTTTCAGGTCACAGAGATGTCTTTTTCTGTATTCTGTATTATAAAAGTGCTACAGCAAATAACTGCTGTTCTTTCTCTAGTTTAGCTCTTTCCTGGGGGCTTGATCTTGATGGACTACTCAGGTCACTTAGCTCTTGAGTAAGAAATTGTTAGCCACAAATATCATGTGTTATGTTTATGTTGGATAATGAAAGTTTCAACTGTATCTTCATGTTGCTTAGTTAAGTATTCCTATATCTAGTGTTCGTTTTGTCCCAAGTATTTTAATTTTCCAAACAGTTTCTAAAGAAAAAGGTGGGACTAGAAAACCTTGCAAAAATATTTTTAAATGCAGAACCACATAATTCTCTCCCAGCCCACTGTGGAATTTTTAAGAATGCAAAAAAAAAAAATTATGAATATAAGATTTTGAAGAAATAAAAATACAAAACCCCCCACAGTATGTAGCAAAGTGGTGATCTTCCTCAGTTACTGACTTCTCTGCCAGAGTCTTAATTTATTACTATTGTGTCACTGAACATGGTAATTTGATTTTTTTTTTTTTTATATCTGTGGTGTCACTTTAAAATGTGTTATTGAACTAGTAAGAAATTCAGAATCTCTGAACTTGACATGCAGTGCATGCTCCTGGAATATAAATACTTCGGGACAGTGATAATGCAGTGATTGTGTTTTGTACTTAATACTGTCTGGGAATATCAATGCTCAGATTAATGCAGCTCCCAAGAGCCCAGAACTGACTGTTTAGAAAGTATGCATAGTATTGCTAATCAAGAAAATATTTTTTAAGTTCCACCAAAATTTTTCTCTCCTCTAATTAGACGCAGACCTGTCACTTACTTCATCTTCTGAAGTGTGTAATTAAATTTAGCTGTTATTGTTTTGTCCTTGTATGAAACTTCTGTGTTTTGCAACCCAGAGTTTTGTAATAGAATTTATGTGAAAGATTCGAAACAGGGCTAAAGCAAACGATCACGAGAAACATGGACCGTGTGCTGTTCTCTCCAGGCTGTGGTTTGGTACCTGATACCGGTGCAGGGAGCTGGTGGAGCTTTGCAGATAACACGAGGCAGTGCTGCACAAAGCTGCAGCTTTAATTAAAAAGATGGTGCTGTTTAGGGTTAGGCTCAGGTTCAGCAGTGTTTGAACAACCTCTGTCTTTGCAGAGAGCCTGAAACAGAAAAGCAAGGGGGGACCTTTCTTAAGGCTTTGAAGGAATGTCAGCTCCTGTGCTGTCAGTGACACTCCATGTGCTGATTGGTGTGAATCGCTGTAGTCAGTGTGGGAAATACCATAGTGAGAACTGGGCTAAAAGTTGGTATAAGAGAGTTAATTCAAATATAAGTGGACATTTGCTAGCAAATGATTGTGCAGTTCACTGGCGACAGTTTCGTTTCCCTTACGATGTCTCGACTTCCAAAAGTAAGTGAAGTGCTGACATACAGTAAACCAGATTTTGATTCAGTCACTGTAACTGAATTCTACTCTTGCAATCTGTTTGTTGTCTTCTGAAAGGACTTCAGCTGGAAAGAAGGGGAAAGATAGAAATCTTTCAATACAATCTATGCCTGATTGTATTGAAGAGCAAAAGACACTTTTAACTTCCCACCTATTACATAAAATTAGTTGTTTAGGGGCAGAACAGGTTTGCCAATTTGCAGAAGCTGTAGTTTTCCCTTCCTTATGTTGGATCTCAAACAAATGTTAATCATATGGATTTTCAATGTAAGCCAAGTGTTTGAGTCATTGTGAATCCCACTGTTTTGAAACATTAAAAGAGCTGAGTAATGTTAAGTTTAAAATTATAAGATTTTAATTTTAAAATGGGGGGAGTGGAACAAAATGAAATCATCAGATCAATCCCATGATTGAATGTGCTTCTTAAATGAGATTGAAGGTCTTGGAGCTGCTCTCAGGGACAGGCTTGGCAGCTTTACAAGAACAAATCACCTCCTCACAATCAGCAGTGGGAAGTCTTGGACCTGCCTGGTTTGTTTTCATCGTGCACTTATTAGTTCAGGTGGTCAGCACAGAGCACCCAAGCAGTTTCAGGATAACTTGATGATTTAATTCTTACTGGATTAATTTTTGTATATGCTTTTGCTGCCCTGTGTGTATTTATTTGGTTATTTATTTATTTTTAATATAGTAATTAGCATAAGTTGCACCTAATTCTCTGCTTACATATTAAAATGCAGTTTGTGTGGTATTTATACACATCTAAAGTCTTCCATTAAAATTAAAGATGCTCATTTATGATCTATTGTTGAAACACACATGGTATTTAAAATTAGTTTGTTTAAAAGAACTATTTGATCTGAGTATTTTTCTGGTGACCCTTTCTGTCCTTATTGATTGCTTTGAGTGATTGTTCATGTAAACCAATTTTATTCCTAGTTTGGAAAAGGAAGACATTTTTCTTCCTTCAGAATCTTGATTTAAGTTGACCGTAGTTGTTATTGAGCTGCAAAAAGTATTCAAATTCCATATATAGATGCTATGTTTGTCAAAATCTGATTTCACAGAATAATTTTAGAGCCTTTGTGTGTATCTAATAATTTTGATAAGTTTTGGTGATCTGACATACAGTTTTGACCGTACAATGTACTGTCAGAGTACTAAAAAATTAGTAATTTGGGGTATGCTAGGGTTTAGGCAGTTTTATTGTATAAAAACTTCCCTTCCTCCCCCACCCCCCGAAATTATAAATTAGGTTTAGGCACATGTATTTATGTTGTGCTGCTCCTGAGAATGCGAAGTGGAAGGGGAGGTGGTAGAAGATCTGATCAAGTTTTGTTGCAATCTCAACATTAGGCAGAGTTCAGAAATAGCACAGCAAAGTTTCCATGACAGCATTAAGTCCAGATGCCCTAGAATTTCAAGAAACTGATAATGATGTTAGTACCATTTTCCCTCCATTGGAATGGTAGGAAGGACACAGCAGGAGCGTTGGGTGCTCCTGACAATCTCAGGGGAGAAGAGTAGTGGTCCCCAGGGAAGTGTTTCAGCATTTTATGGGATATTAAATGCTCCTTTTTAATCTTCCTGACTCTTGTGGGGCAAGAAACTTCTTCAGTGCCCTTTCAAGTAGTTCGGATACAAGCTGTCTAAATACAAAACCACTCCAAAGCGTGGAGGATGAGGTGGCCAGGAAGTAAAACTATGATTTTGGGTACTACAAACAAAACCTTAATTTCTGAGATATGGAACAGAAAAGGGAAAACTCTTTTGTCTTGGAAGCAGCCCAAAAGAGGGACCCAGGTTGTTTCTTTATTTTTCTACAGCAGAATAAAAATAAAATTCAAGACCAAACTAAATGGACTGTTAAGGAGTATTTAATGATGTGAGTATTTAGCTGCTGTTCCCCAGCTTTAGAAAAAGCAGCTAGTTGAGAAGGTGGGGTGGCTGAAGACATTGAAGTCATTAAGGGTTTTTTTTTTCCTGCTTATCTATTAGACTTCATTACAAATGCAGACTAATGGGCATCAAAAGCCAAACACACACATTGGAAAGGGATGGAGTGAAGAAAGTTGACTTTTGCTTGTGATGCTGCTTCAGAAGCTTAAGCAATTTTCTGTTCTCAATCTCTACAGAAACCTGGTGGCCCTGAGTCCTTGCTGAAAGGCCAACAACCTTAGCAAACAAATTGCTGGAGGGTTTCAGAGCCGTGGCCAATGTTTGCCTTTTCAGGGAGTCAGGTACCACTGTGCCTTGCTCAGAGCTTCTGGAAGCAGGAGGTCAAGACTCTTCAGCCATTTTTACTAACCTTTCAGTCACCATCGCTGAGAAAAACTCAAAAAATGGTACTATGCATCTCTCAAACACCAAAACCAAAAGTCTTCCAAGAACAGTGTCTGGTCTGTGGTGGAGGCCAGAGCAGAGATGATGCACTCAGCTGAGCTGCTGTTGACCCCTCTCACTGTGACTGAGGTGTGTGGGAAGCATTTACAAGAACAGCAGTTCCAGTGGATTGGGGAGAGATCCTGCAGCCAAACAGGTTGTTGGAGCCATGGGCTCTCCTGAGGCCGAGGTGCCTGATTATTCCTGTCTATAACCTTAGGCTTTGTCTCCACAGGGGAATTCTGCTATTTATAAGCTAGTGAGGATCACGTTTTCATAAAAAAGTTTTCATTTAAAAAATAAAAAAGTGATCCTTTATGGAAGACTGCTACAAGTGGGAATACTGTACTTCCTTGCAGCAGCACTTTGCTTCTCTTTTATTCTCTTCTATTGGAAACTTCATTTCGGGTTGCTTTCCAGTAGGCAGGTGGATAATTTCTGACTTTTTGCCGGTTAAAAATCACTCCTACTACAAAGACAGCCTTTATTTTGAGAATCCTGCAAGTGTGGAGATAGTTAGAAACCTAGTGCTTCTTATTTCCTTAATATAACATATTTCCTAAATATTGGATGCCTTTGAAAACAGGCATTACTGCTTGAGAAACATCAAAAACAATTCAGAAGAGTATAGGTTAGAAACATCCATCTCATCACAAGTAGTACCTGAAGTAAGTAAACAGCTCATGAACTCTTCATCTCATTCTTGCATTAGGAGGGGTGAAAAAACAGTACACAGGGTTTTTACTTTCTAACATGGGATTTTTAATCATTCTGTAAAGTGAGGTTTGTGATAGTTATTTTTTTTAAAGGCCTTTGACGGTATGCATCTCTTAAAAATATATATATATATAGAAAACCCTATTAAAGTAGCCTGAACTCTAGTCTGGAAGAGAACTTAATTTTTGTGGCTTCAAATCACAAGTAATTGACCAGGAATGTATTGGAAACCAAAAACAAAATTAAAATTGGACCTGAGGGAAATAGTTTTATCAGATCTTTGGATAATCTGTATTTAAAAAAAAAAAAAATAAAATCAAGTGCTTCTATTCCCTTGTTTCCTTATGAAAGAGTCCAGCTGAGTGCTGACTGTTCCAGCTGCGTGGTGGTGTGAACACAATAATGGCTCGCTGTAACTTCGGTACCAGGGGAGTGTGTGTGGTGCTGAGTGGGGAGAGGGAGGGGAGGGTGCTGAGCACTATGTATAGATCAGATCCAGCGTTTTTCCCGAGCCGATGGTGAGTTTGAAAGGATGCAGTGTGTGTGTAACTGGTACTGCTGGGCTTTCTGCTCCTCCAGTGTGTGAGAATGCTCCACTTGCAAAAACTATCAGCCAGGAATTGTTGCAGTCGAGTGAATAGTCATCCGAGCTGAATCGAGGCACTTTTCCTGGAGACAGTACTAGTTTCTCTGAGTGTGTATCTTCTCCATTGACTTTAAACCTAAAATTATCTGTGTGCTTGGTGCCTTTCATGCACACTGTGCAGTCTGCTCTCCCTCAGGTAACAGGAGGCTGCCTCAGTAATCTTTTATGCCTGTAGGTGCCAGACCAGATTTTATATGCACAGCACTGCTTGGCCCTCCACGATGCCACTTCAGTAAATACCAATGTGCTGGCCCCTAAAAAAAAATCCAAAATCAAACTTGTTTGGAGATAGATTTTAATGTAAATGAGAGTCTTTCAAAATGACTTTGAATTGTCACTCTGAAGTAGATTTTTCCTAGTAAAATGTTAGAATAGCCTCTGGGTATGGCGGGGTATTTGAAGAGACAGAAAACCTCAGCTCACTCCCTATGTGTGTCCACCTGTCTATGCCCAAAGAAGAAATTGGACTGAAACCATCACTGTCTTCTTACTTAGGGTTATGTCTTTCTGCTTCGTTAAGATCTTTCTTGCCACTTCTTAGATGTTTTGAATTGCAAAACCAGTAATAATTTGTTCAGTGATGGAGTGTCCTGAGGTCAGTGAACCAAGTTTTTACTGGGGAATCATTATTATAGTCACTGAAGACAAGATAATTTGAATTTCACATGAAGTTCTGTTTGCAGGGAGTGTGATAAAAATAAATCTGTTCTTATGTACCAAAACATTTCGACCTGGAAACAAACATAATGAGCATAAGATGCAAAAATGTTAATTTTGGAAAAATCACTCTTTTGGACTGTGAAATATTCATGACTTTTAAAAATTCCTTCCTTCCTGTGCTTTTTTCAGCCTTGTGCTTAACACTGAATTTCTTGGCTTTTTTTTTAATAGAATCTAGTGTGTGTGGGCAAAAAAGAGTAGGGGCTTTCTATATGTTTTATGAATGTACTTGGCTTAGACTTTCAGTTGGGTTTTAGAAATAAACTCTCAAATCTCTGAGCTTCAGACAGCAGTCTCATGAAATGTCAGCCTACCGTATAAAGAAGGGTAAAAGTCTAAATTTACTGATGGTTTTTTACTAGCAAACTTGAGAATTATTTCACTCAAACTTCTCAGCTGTGATTTCCTTTGTCTGTTTTGTGACTGCTGTTAACAAGGTCAGTATTTATCGGTCTGTTTGTCTTCCATGGCAACCGTAATAAAACCAGTCATCAAACCCACCTCTGTGACTGAAATACACCAGAGGTTGATCCTTACAGCACTGAAGTCTGAAGGTGAACACAGATGTTTGTATTTGTGTCACTGAAATTACTTCTGTTTGCAACTCCACAGAGTTACTGCGGTAAATGGAAGTGTTTTGATGTGGCAGACTTTGTTTCAAAGTCATACTAAAATCACCAGCTGAGTAGCTACATGTGTGTCAAGTGGCACATATTTATGTTTGTGATGTGTAGGTATGAGGTGTTTTGGCCAAGGAAGGAAGGAGCAATATTGTTGTCTTGAAACTGCTTCTGCCACCCAGTTGGTGGGTGGGGTTGTGTTCCTGATGTAACTGCACGGGGCAGGTGGGCACATGAAGAGGGAACACTCCCTCAAATCCCACTGATCCGTTCTTTGCTTGTGAGTCTCTCTTGTGGCCTCTCCTTTCCAGCTGTACATTCAATTTTGTGCACACACATTCATCTGTTCCTTCAAACTGGGGATGGTGTCTGTTGGAGAAATGGGTGTTTAAGTCAGTTCTGCTCATACCCTTCCTCTCGAGAGGCGTTGGTTGATTATTTCCTGTTTTTGTACCAAAGCTATAATGGAGACATATCACTTTAAAACACTTCCAAAATGTGCAGAAGTGCAACAATAGCGCTGACCTCAGCGAGCGAGGTCACACCCAGGCTGCTTCCTGTTTTCTTCTTGGGGAGACCAGAGGCCCTGAATATGGGAGAACTCTCCTGTGCATGTGCCCTGGGCTTGAAATCACAGTGACAATTGGTTCCATCTTGCAGAATTAAAATGAAAATAACTTAGGGAAAATATTCTGTTAGGATTTCCAGGGTTATTTTATAAATGGTAACCGTTTTTAAATGAATAATCGTTATTCTCTACTGAAATGTGTAAGATGTTCTGTAACCAGTGCTCTCCTCAAATGTATACATTAAAGAAAGAAAGGAGATGAACTGAAGAGGTTTGAGAGGAGAGAATAAGAGCAAGGTACACAATGGCACAATACTGTTATTTCAGCTTATCCCCTCCTCTCTCTGCTGTTACTCAAGTATTAGTTGACCAATATAAAAGCTCCTTGCTTTGTTGTCTTTGTTTATTGATGCAGTACTCAACAAATCAGAACAAAGGATGCTTGGGAAAATGGATAGCTGGAAAGGTCTCTTTGAGAAACAGGAGAGACAACATAGGGCCAAGGGGTAGTAAAAAAGGCCATTACATGTTTCATTTTCCTCAGTGGAGAGCTGAGTGTGTGTGTGTGGTCCTCCAACAGCTCTACTGCAGAAAATATGTAAAATTCCAGCTGAAAGACTTTCTATATGAAGGTCTGTAACTGCAGCACAGCATTAATGCATTTGCTTTAAGTGACTGCTGTGCAGGCAGAGATTTCACTTTATACGAGGCTTTGTCCACCATCTCCAGGTTTGTAGATTTTGAACCTTCCTCCAGTATGTCAAACCCATCCCCTTCAGGCTGCAAGAAATAAAACCTCTCTGTATTTTTCTTCTCTATTCCTGGGTTTGGGGAGACATAAATGAGTGGGCAAAGCTGCCAAAGTCTTGTTTAGTACTAAATGAAGAAGTGTTTTATGAAAACCTTCTTTGGCACATCCTGAATACATGAAGTATTGGTCTGTGTGTGCTGGCAAGGCTCAGCTTCAGAGCCAGAACCCCACTGTCCACCCCTGCAAACACTGTCACCACTCACAGGACACAAGCAGGTAAATTTACACAAGCAACTTCAGCATATAAAGGTTTTGGGGCTCAAAGCCTGAATGTGTATGACTTACCATCTCTCCTTTGAGAGAAAGCTGTAGCATGCCTTGATGTCTTTTTCCTATAATTAGTAAGGTGCTATAGTTGGCATTCCTTATGTTTAGCCACCTGTGTGATCACTTGTAGGGAGGACCACACTAAAGTTATGTGAAACCTCTCCTTCTGCTGCTGTCTGTTGATCACTTGTGAGATCTTGCTGTATATGAGTTGATACGTATAGGTAAGCACGAATTTCAGTTCCAAAGGACTGATTTTTTGGTACAAAATGAAATTCTTACCCAAACAGCTCTTTAGTTGATAGCTCTTAAGAATCTAGTCAGACAGACTGTTCTTTCTGCAGTCCCTTTAATCTCTATATATTTGGCACAAAAATAGCAATGCTTTCTTGTGGGAAGGGGTGTATTTACACTTCTCTAGTAATTTTTTTTCCTCCTGTGTATATGGTGATTTTACAGGGGAATAGGCTAAGCTTGCCCAGGCAAGTGAAAGTGCCTGGGTTTTTTTAAGTAGTTTTTTTTTTATTTTTAAGAATCTAAATTACTTAGTTTGTAAACTGTAGTTTTCTCTGAGACAGAAATACTAGAAATAGAACTAAAGGTTCCTGTTGCTACATGCCTGGCTATTCTGCTTTGAGTAACCTGCAAATACCAGCCTATTTCCTGGCTTTCCAGAGCTCCATCAGCTCTTGCTCCCTGTGCCAGTGCCATGGGGTCAGCAGGTCCTGTCTGATGAACTCCCTGCATCTCAGCTTGTGTAGGCACTGTGTCCTGCCCTGCTGCCTGCTGGGGTGTCACAGGGGTGAATCTTTTCAAAGTGTGAGCTCGGTTGCATTTGGAGTGAGTTTTTACAGAGAAAAGGGTGTTTTTTTCCAACCACAATGTTCTGAGTCCACAGTTTGTAAAAAAAGTATTTTGGAGACAAGAAACTGTGGTAATTTGTCACTGCCTGCCTGTATAATGAAGAATTAAACTCTTAGCAAATGGCGTTGCTACTGGATCAGGAATAGTGCAAGGGGTAATTTATCTGTGGAGGACTCAAGCCTGCCAGTGGCTTTCTTGACACTAGATATGCACTGGAATCTGGCTTAGTTAATTATTTTGCCTCAGGAGGCACTTTGTTTTGGTATCAGTAAATTCACTTGTACAAGTCCACTGAGGAGAAAACTGCACTGAGGGACAGTTCAGCCTGAAGATGGCTGAGGGCAGAGATGGCTGCCTTGGCTACACAGTGGTTATTGCTCCCTGTGTTGTTGCTTCTGATGGAAGCATCTCGTGTCCTTGACCCCCTTTTCTGATGCCTTGGGTGTCCTGCCATGGTAACACCCCTGGCTACCAAATGTATTAAAAATTTCTTCCCCTTGTTGCTCATCCCCTCAAGGCCTCCTTGCCACAGCAGGAGATGCTGTTCAGAGTCCATCATGCACATCATGAATTGCCTTTGGAAAGAAGCATCTGACCTCATCATCACAGGTGCTACCTCTGAATGCTGAAAAGCAGATAACACTAGGAGTCTGCATCTAAGGGAAATCAGAGTATTTTTTCTCTGACTCAACATTTATTAAAAATATGAATAAGTCAGGGAAGTAGGCGTTACATTACCCCAGTGTCCTGAGGCGGCAGGAGGAAGCCTCACTCCTTCTGCCCATGCAGGTAGAAGAGCTGGTGGCTTTGCTGTGTACATGACTGAGGGCTCCTGGGGAAATTGATATTTGGAACAAAGATTTTTTTTTTTCCAGGCTGTGAAACTGTGCTCCTTCCTGGCTGTAGTATTTTGATCTTCCTGGAGAGGAGGACGAACAGGCACCTGTCCTTTGTAACCTAGTACAACACCTGGGGCTTGTGTTGAATCTACTGAGGTTTTCAGTAATTTGTATGAGGAAAAAAATTGCAATATAGAGATGACCTATGTTCTTGGCAATCCCTGTAAGCCCTGCAGAAGCAGCCCCAGCATTTAATCTGATAAAAACCAAGTTGTTTATCTGATTCCTGGTAGCATTGGAAAATAGCACCCTTTGAGGTTGTGGTGATGACCTGCTTCTCTGCACTGAGGACAGGTTTATGGGATGCAGCCTCTGCTTGGCCAGTGCTGCCAGGCATCTCAGGTCTGAGTTCTTGCTGTACTTCACTGATACACTTGAAAACATACAGCACATAAATCTGTTCTGGCCAGTGGTCTATGGACATAAGTAGCTCTTTATCACTGTAGCATCAGAAGTATTAAAACAGGCACAGATGCATCCACACATTCCAGGCATCCAAGCAGGTGTTTTATCTTCCTGTGTTGCTGTTGTGATTCTGCTGACATCAGTCGGGAGTTTGACTGGAGTTCAGAGACGCTGCTTGCAGAGTTAGTGTGAATCTGGAAAGGCATCTGTGAGAGCTTCCTCCCTACCCACTCAATTCCTGTACTTTCCTGTGGGCACATCAAAGTAGTACTGAAAAAAAAAAAAAAAGTAAAATTCTAAGTGGAAGCATCTTAGCATCTTTCTCCCAGTTCTGCTGAATACTTTGTGGTGGGGGATGATCTGAGCACAGAGGCCCTCACATCGGGAGCTGCCGCCAGCCAGTGCAGCAGGGTTGGATGAGCTTCAATTTAATAGTTAAACTGTGCACTTAGTTTGTTTACTGTAGTATCCTGGTGTTTATACATAGCTTAAGAATATCTCAGAGCTTGCTGTTCAGCTGCTGCATACTGGAAAAGAACTTTAATGCTCAAAGCTAGAGTAATCCAGTTCTAAAAGGAACCTGGATTTTGTGGGAATGTGTGCTGGCTTGAAGGCTGTTCTGTTCACTGAGGTATAGCTTGACCTTGAACCACTGACACGTTTCTGCTGAGCAGCAACGCTAAGGTCTTGCAGATTTAAAACACAGTGGTGCTACTAGGGCTTTTCTTCTACCAAATAAAAAAAAAATTCTTTCAAAAAGTATGAAAGATCATTGTCCTTTTATTTGCTTTGGAATTACAGCTAAGGTGGGTGGGTGAGAAGGCTTCTGGAGCTGGGTTTTTATCCATGTAGGAACTTGGAGAAGTGTAACACAATTTCAAGCTGTGAAGTTTAACAGCTGTGTAGCTGCTGGTGCAGGAATGGCATTAATGGTGAACAGTGCTGATAAAAGTGACATTAAAGTCCTTGACAGCGACTTGGTGGTCATTGATGGACTCAGAGTGCCAGTGCAGTGCTACAGCTCATTTCCTAATATGCTCATGGTTTTACCTATGAATAAAAAAAAAACCTGACTTTGGGTGGCTGTGAGTGACCATGCATGCTTCCAGGTGTGAATAGTGTCACTGTCTTTATGATCAATAATTCTCTGTGTTGAAGTGACTGTTTACAGAGCACTCAAGTGTGTGGCACGTCACAGGGCAGAGGCTGACTTCCCTTCTCAGAAAAATAGAGACACATCAACTTCTCTGTTGGGAATCTTTATCTTCTGTTAAAAATAGCACACGAGACTACTAAAGGTTGGCAGGCAGCACGTCTGGCTGGCTTAAGACCTTTGAGACCATTGTTTTGTCTGTGTTACCTTTGAGTAGGGTCTAGGTTAAAAAAAGGAAAATCACAATGAAAAAGTTAATTTGACACTGTCAGAACTGAAAGTGGGGCTGTATTTCATAGAGGAGTACCCATTAAATGTATTAAATTGCAATTAAACTCAATAGACTTTAAAGGTGTGTGATTAAATGTGTGTGCTAAAGGGATGTTTTTAATGCTTAATTTTTAAAATCAGGCGTGAGTGCTGATGACTTCTATGGTATACCTGCTGTGCATTAAGTAATGTTAAGTAGTCTGGGCATCTGAAAATAGGAACATGGTAGTAAATGAAGTAGTCTGATATTCACATGTGAATTACAATGTCTTTGTAATTGAACAGAGCACAGGTTTAAGGAAGGAAAACCTCATAGTTTGTTTACATACGGCTGGAAATACTAATTAGACCTAAATCAGCACTTCTGTTACTGGTTTGGATGTATTTTGATCTGGAGATGATCCAAGTTATGTCTGTTTGTGAGTTTGTTCTGAAATGGACTTTGCAGTGAGGTTCAGATTGATACAAGGAGTAGATGGATGATTAATGAAGATACTTTTCTTCTTGAGTAACCAGAAATTTTGTATCTCTCAAACACTTGTTTAAGCTGTTAATCCAAGGGTGTTTATCTTATTAGTAAATTGCTTTGAATCAAAACTTCTCACTCTTTTCAGTCTATGAAATGTTGTATTTTATAGATGGAGAAAAGCTTTCCAGAGTCAGTCTTTTAGAGCACATCACTGTTGAACTACAGAGAATCAGTATCTAGACCAAATAAAGGGATTTCCCTACAACTTCACAGACACTCTGTGACCCTTCTTCCTCTGTTTTTTGGCCATTTTTCAGTGGACTAAATAACAAACATAAAATAATGTTTTGAATGGGTTCTTCTTCCCACTTCTTTTCCTTCCTTCCTCCATTTTTATTTTGTGAGCAGTCCTCAGAAACTTTTGTCTTTCTTCTTTTATAAGTTAGAAGTGGTTTGGCTCTTTAGATAATGTCATGGGACCACCACCATCACCTTTCTGGTGTGCTTTTCCTATCATGAAAAAATTCCAAATAGGTGTCTGGCTCGTTTATGAGCAAGTTACTTTCTGATGTTCCTTTCACTGCAAGGATGTTGAAGTCTCCAGTGTGTGAACAGACTTCAGAGGTCTCTGTAGTGGTTGCACTGCTGTGCTGGGAATAAAGAGGGAGATTGATCTGAGGAAACTTTGTTCAACACACTGAAAAAAATCTGACCCAAAATCTGATTTGAAAAAAAAAAATTACTAACCTGAAAGTGTGCCTGCATGAAGTCTTACTGTTAATTGATCTTTTTATTGAGGTTGCTTTGAATCATCGTTCAGATGAGAACTGCTTTGGGCAGCTGAGGGCTGTACCAGCACGAGGATGCTTTTAGGGATGGTTCAGTGTTTGCTATCCCTTCTCACTGCATGGGGGCCTTTGAAATGAAAACGTTGTTGTGTCTTGCCCAGGGAAAATATGGAAAAATCAGAGAAAACCTGCTATTTCAGCTGCAGTTAATGATTCAAAAATTTCATCTGCAATTAAAACCAAGCCTGCCCTGGCTGTCCTGTGCAAGGCTGTCCTGTATCCCATCCCTGTTGAGCCCAGAGGTGAATGCTGAGGGGACCTGCAGCCTTTGCTCTCTGTTGCCATCTTGGGGCACAGAATTTGTGACGGGTTTTCTGGACAGGTGAGCAGAGCCCCCGCTACAAAACAGGTTCTTAAAGGACAGTGGGTGGTTCTGTTGACAGTTGCTTCTATATTCAAAATAGACTTCACTTAATTCTACTTCTCATGGTTATTCAGGGATTGAAATCATTTAAGTCTTGCCAAATTCATTAAAGACAGTGTACTAAAGGGAACATCTATTTTGAAGCCTTTCCAAAGGCTGGATAAACATATATATATAAATATAGGTTTGTGGAGGATTTTGGGTGTTGTTTTTTTTTTTTTTAAGAGGAGAAAGTGATACTGAAACTTATTTTTCTTCCCTCTTATTGGCAGGTTTTCTTCACCAGTGGAGTGTGAGAAATAGAGGCTGAAGAAGATGAGTGAGCTGGAACAGTTACGGCAGGAGGCAGAGCAGCTGCGAAACCAAATCAGAGTGAGAATTGCTAATTGCTTATTTTTCATTACAGAGTCCCTCCTTTAAGGGAATAAATTGTAAAGATCACATCTATTACTTACACCCGTTTAGGCTGTGCATAGCTTAAAATGTTTTTAGAATATTTGTTTCAAAATCAGAAGAGCCAATGGTATAATGAAATCCATTCTCAGTATTTCTTGAACAATATGTTTTATTTCCTGTTGAAGTTCTCTAAGTTTTGGTACTAGGAGTGTATAAAATCTGCAAATTTTTTTGTTTATTTTGGGTTTTTAAAACAAGAGTGGAGCAGCAAACTTATAGAACTTTGGTGTGACAAGCTGGGCTTAGGGTGTTAGAAAAGCTTGTTCTGGGCTAAAAGTGATGACTGTGCTGCCACTCTTGACCAGCCTGCAGGTCACAGCATGGGCTGTGAGAGAGAACCTTCCAGAGTTATCATTTCTACAAGCCCTATTTCTTTGCTTCTTGTTGAATTTATTTTTTTTTAAATGCTGATCCCTCCATATGTTCTAATTTTTTGTTGTATTTACTCACTGAAGATAAACCAAATATGAGCTGTCATCCCCAAAGTCAGTTTTCCAGGAATGAGTTGCAACATGCCTGTACATTTCAGTGATGCAGTTTTCAGGAAAGTACAAAGTATAATAAGGATATTAAAAGTCTGTTTATTTTTAATCAAAATTTTCTAAACATGAACCATCCATAAACCTGATTTATATGGGAATGCCTTTTTTGCAAGCATTCCTATCAGCGAGGAGGGCAGGTTTCTTGGAATATGTTGCACACTGACTTTTTTTAGCATGGCATCTGCTGGCAGCAGTTGTTGTGTGGTGTCTCCTGCTTAGTGTGAGGCTGCTTGTTGGTGTCAGCCATGTGGAGAACACCCTTCATGTTTCAGGAGTTGTGTTGAGGCTGCTGCTCATTCAGTGTCCCATTGATTCCACTTAAAACACCCTGGAAAGACAAGGGTGGGGTCAGTCAGTGCTGTGGCACTGGGTGCCCCTTCCAGCAGCTTTGTAGAGGACACAAATAAATTTTAGTTTAAAATACTTTTTTTTTTTCCTATTGAAGCTTTATAACAGCATTGCACAAATAAAAGTTGGACATAATTTGTCAGTTCTTCCTCTGCTTGATGCGTGAAGACTTTGTTGTTAAATGACATCAGGGTGAGCCAGTTAAGTCTTTGCTCAGTCTTGGTAATCAGTCAGACTGGTTTTATGTTTTATTCAAAGTTGTGTGAAGGAAGAGCTACCAGGCATGCAAGAGAGCTCCACTGTGCTGCAGGGAAGTCTGCCTCTTTTTTAAATCTTGGAGCATAAAAATCTGATTGGCCCTTTGTAAAATGACTCCATTTTGTGGCTTTATGCTGATTTAACATTTCCTTTGTAACTCTGTCACCCGACCTTGTAACTGGATCTGTCAGGGGTAGCTGAGTAACCAGGGCTGTATTGCCTTTGGAGTCTTTTGGCTCAGCAGTGGCAATTAGGGATTCCTCTTTGGATCTGAGGGCAGGGTTGGATGCCTTATGCTTAATTCTCACTTCAGATAAAGATGCAGTTCACAAATGCTCCTGGTGACTTAATATCCAAGAAACACTCTGACCAAATAACTCAGTTTTATATTTTTATAGATTACTGCTCATCTTGCTTATTAAATCATGGCACAGTTTTTTTTCTAAATAGGTGTTTATTTGTGATGGATAAGAGGATAGATACAGGAGCTAAAAAAAAAAATAAATTTAAATCATCTGGAACTATTGGGCTGGTAATTTTCAAAAGTTATATTTGATGCACTCCTAAAATAGGTGAGGTCACTACCAGCATTTAATGTTTTATATATAGCTAGAATTTTGCTGTCTTAGTTGTTTACAACTCTTGGGTTTTGTCTGATATTTCCTCTAACAGTATAATCATAAAAATCAGCTTTGTCCTTAGAAGTGAGGTCCAGATCAGATTGTACCTACCAGCTTCCTCAAGTGTACAAACTGCAGTGCATAACGGTCCATTCCCTTTTTTTTAGTCTGCAGTATTTTCGAAATGTTTAATGATTTTTAATTTTTTTTTTCCCAGTGTCTTGGTGTTATGAGTACCTGTGTCTCCCCATGCAGTAACTGCAGCTGTAGCTCAGCTCTGTACACAGACAATGTTGGAGGAATAACCTAAGACTGCCTAAATTTTTTGTGCAGGAGGTTTGAGCACTGAACTGTCAGATCTGTCAGATGAGTTTATGGTTAAAGTTAATTCCCAGTTCTCTCTGTAATAAAAGTTCCCATGTGATATGTGTGTCCTCAACTTTGAGAACTGAAATTGAGGATAATGATTTTTGGAAGTGCTGCTTACTTGGCACAGTGTCATTTGAACCAGACATTTTGAACAAATAAGACACTATATTTAAAAAAATCCATGAATTTTTGGGAAAAAAAAATGTAATCTGAAGTATGTGTGCTTAGAAATCGTGGGGGCTGCACACTGATCAAGCAGGTAGATTTTTCTCACAGATTTTGCATTGTCTACTGCATGAACTGAGAAAATCTACAATGACATAGAGGAGCTTTTTTACCTTTTGACACTAATGATTCTGTCACGATGGTGCTCGTGTAGAAATGGCAGTTTCAGTGTAAGAATTAAAACCGTCTGTTGAAAGTCTCCTGTTCCTGCAACTTTGCCAGTCGTGTGGCAAGTGTTAGACAGCCTCAAGGATAGGTGTTGCTAATAGTTCTCCCTTAAAGAGAAAAAAATGCTTTGTCTCATTCAGACTGCATTGAGAAATCATTTTATGTTGAACATCTTTAAGTATTTCAGCTAAACCAAACAAGTAAAGTTGTTTAATATCCAGTGTGTTTCTTCCTGTGGCTGAAATAAGTCCTGAGTGCTAAGGGATTTGCTGCTCTGGTATTTTAAACCCCTCCTGATTCCAGACGTCAACATTTTGTAAATATTTCTACAGTTCAGACTTTATAAAAATAAGTTGAGATGACTTAATCCACTCTCAGGCTTGCTTTCTGGGAGGAGAGCTATAAAGGGTGGTCAAAATAAACATGCACTTAAGAAATGTTAAAGTTGCAATGTCAAGTAACTCTCAAGCAAGAGCTTGAAAAAAACTTTAAGATCCTGGTCTGAATGTGTTGATGCAGTTCCAGAATGTGTGAGTAAATGTTTCCGTCCCTCCTCTCAGAGAGGACGTTGCCATTTGTGCACAGATTGAACTGGGATGGGGTGGGGGGAACACACAAATGTGTGATGAAAGCCATAATTTTTGGGATTCTGGAGAAATCACAGGAGTTCAGGAGGGTTCTGTGGCTTGATCCTTCAGTTGGGCTGTTGATGGCTTTAACTTAACTTGTGCTACACAGTTCCTGTCTAATTTTAAGCCAGTTTTAAGCCAGGTTTCTCAGAAGGAGATGCTGACCCTGTGCCTGTTTCAGTTTTTCGAGTACAGGGCCCAAGTTGCAGGAGGGCAGTGCAGTCTCAGCTGTAACTAAAACCAGGTTTTGCAAAATCAGTGTTGTGGACCAGGCTCAGTGGTGCTCACCTGTGCCAGGTGTTCAGTCTGTGACTGATGATGTGAATGAAAACAAAGTCTGGTTTTAGGTCAGGTTGAATCATGTGCAGAGAACAAGTCCTTTGTTCATGCAGTCTGAAATAAGGAAAAAAGATGGAATGTCTGTATGGAGAGCCAAGCACCACCCATTCCATGAAACGAGTGAAGGCATTAGTAGACTCTTTTTCTCCCTTTATTTTGCATCAAGTGCATCATCAGGTGAAGCTTTGGTAATCCTGCTGTCTGTCCTGCTCAGATCCTGCCTCTTGATTTCCATCCTGCCTCTCCCTCTGGCACTGTCACCCCTGTGATGCCAAGGGGGTTGCTAATGAATGTACAGCCTCGTGTGGCACAGAGCTTGCTAATCATGTGTAATATATGGTTGCTTTTCCAGGTGGATCAGTTCTTCCCTTGTGCTCAGCACCCCCTGAGCAAGCACATCCACCCCAGGGAAGGAATACAGGGAAAAGGGTAGGCACTGGGACTTCAGGATGGCTCCAAGTGCCTTTGAATCCCATAGTCTGTAGAAAGGGAGATTCAAAGGCTGCTGGGGCACAGCCCTTCCTAAGTCCCTTTTCCTCCACTACCCCTAGTTGTGTGCCAGTGCTTTAGATCCCTGAACAATCCAACCAGTTAGGGTGACAGAAGGTGTCTGGGGTGTCAGTCGTGGTGCTGTGTGGCTTTTTGAGTGTGTTGAAGCCTAACTCGAGTTATTTTTCCCTTAGACACTCTCTCAGTTGATGCTCAGTGTTGCCTTTCCAATTCAACTTGCTCCATTCTTCTGTTTCAGGATGCCAGGAAAGCATGCAGTGACACAACTCTTGCTCAGGTATGTTCCTGATTCCTTGTGTAGGCTGTTACTTAGTAGATAAAAAAAAAATTAAGTTTATGACTGTTGCATGTTCCTGTTCAGTAACTGAAAGAATGAAGTGAAAGAAACCTTTGGAAACGGACTGTCTATTTATGCAGCTGTTTAAAACAGAACAAAACAATACCACCAAAAAAAACCCAAATAAAGAAAACAGGAAAAAAGTCCAACCAGTCAAAAACCCCCCACCATCTTAATGCATCCTGCTTCCAGTTCACCTTTTAAATAGAGTATGTTTATTTTCTTTAATGTATTTAGAAAGACTTAAATGAATGTCTGTTAGCTGTATTTTGGAAACAAAAAGATTTTGCATTTTAAGTTCTCCCATGCTTTAAAAAGTAACAGTGCGGTAAATACTGGAGGATTTTCTTTCCTGGGTTTTAATTGAAAACTTTCAGATTTGATAATGTGAGATAGCCCCACTGTTACACAGTAGTGCTTTAAAAAGCTTTCCTGAGGTTTCAGGTGTAGCCATCACGAAGAGTGTTACAGTCTGTCCCTGTAAAATCTGTTTGTGTCAGTGTTGCAGGGACCCAGTCCTGGGTGTGCAGCAGTGGCCTTTTTTTGTTTGATTTTATTGTGAGCCAAGACAGATTATGTTCTATCAAAGTTCACATGTATTTTTGTTATCTCGTGCATTAAAAATAGTTCTCAGTATCTCGGGGGTTTGTTTGATTTATTTTTAGATCACAACAAGTCTGGACTCCGTGGGTCGGATCCAAATGCGGACCCGGCGCACGCTCAGAGGTCACTTAGCCAAAATCTATGCCATGCACTGGGGATCTGACTCAAGGTTGGTACAGGGGAGGCTTCAACCTGCAATTTAAGGGTTGGAAATCAGATTGTCAGCTTTGGGTTTAATGTCAGTTTTTTTGGGAGCCTTATGGAGTGATGTTGGTGCCCTTGCAGGGGCATCCAGGTTTTTTGGTTTCAGTTATAGTTTGCTGTCTTAAAACTGCAAAGGGGCGATAGAGAAGCCTTGGTTGAGAGGAAAGGTATTTGGCTTGTTCTTACCATGGCTATTTTCCCTTTTCCTTCTTTCAGTTTTAACTAAGTTTTTGAGTCTGTTTAAGCAGAGGAGAGTACGTGGTGAGGTGTATTTTTGGAATGCTGGGCATTGTGTTTTCCAAGATGTTGAATAATCATGGAACTGCTGTGATAACGAAGATTTAAAAACTTCACAGACTAATTTTATTTCATTGAAAAAAGATCCTTTTGTACATAGTGGGAAAAGTTGGAATTTTGCTGTGCTGCCTTCAGAGCAACTGGTGGTCAGGTGGTAACACTGCCTCGTGTCTCTGTCATGTTGTCCAGAGAGGAATACATCTGGACTCTGCTCTGCAGATTTATTTTCATTCAAATTCCCTATTTGCTTTTTTTGTAACTGTGTAGTTAGAATGTTAGTATGTGAATAATGGAAGCAGCTGTGGAGGGAGCTCATAAAATGCGTTTTCACCAAGCTGTGTGGTTGTGTTCAGTGCTGATCATCAGCCCCCGTGGACATGTGACTCTTCAGTCAGGTCATGTGTGGATCTGCATCTTTGCAGACTTTTCCCAGCAAATGCACCCCTCCAGTGAAAAAGGAAAAGCAGAGGGTAATAGAGAAATGGTGAAACTTCTGCATCACTTGGTAATCATGAGTGATGTATGTATATTTTGAGATTTTTTTGGAGGTTTGTTTTACATTAACATATTTTATTTTGTGCTTGTATTTAGGCTACTAGTCAGCGCTTCTCAAGATGGAAAATTAATTATTTGGGATAGTTATACAACAAATAAGGTACTTATTCCTAATCTTTATCTACAATTAATGTATGATTTGTGTGAGAAGGCTTGTGTCTGTTTTTTTCTGTGGTTGCAAGACAAAAATTAAAAGCAGCAGTGTTTCTAATTCCGACATAATTTTTTTGTTCTGTCACGACTAACTGATTACTAGTGATGTGTTGTAGGGTGTGTTTCTGAAGCAACAGTTAATTACATTGGTAATATGTGACATTTTCACTCCTAATTTGCCAGTGCAGTAGCTCGTAGCTGTTGCTCTCTGCCTGTCTGGTGCTGCTTCTGAAACTAATTTGGTTTTGAATTGTAGAAATACACAACCCCAGAATTTACAGGACGGTTTTGGCTTTCAGGGCAGAGAAAGGAGAAGGAATTAAAAAAGTTGTGCTTCCATAAACTGTCCAGTCTCCATGGGCACAGCCATCCTGTCTTCCAACCTATAGCTCAAAGATGTAAAAGAGTTGGACAAAGAAATTAATTAGAATAAACAAAAGCTGTAAATGTTTAAGTTTAGGATAGCTTTGCTATGAAGTAGTGTCATGCTGAAGTTCTGTATGTCTGCCCTGCAGATACCGATGGTATCTGTCACCCCAGTGTGTGTGGAAGTGTAAATATGGAATGAGCTGTGATATGCTGTTAAATCCAAATACTGAAGCACACAGTGCCCGTGGTGAGCGAGTGAGCTGGGTGAGAATGAGCTGCTGTCTGTGCCCTCACGAGCTGTGTCTCTCCCAAGATGCACGCCATTCCCTTGAGATCCTCCTGGGTGATGACCTGTGCCTACGCTCCCTCTGGCAACTACGTGGCCTGTGGTGGCCTGGACAACATCTGCTCCATCTACAACCTGAAAACCCGGGAGGGGAACGTGCGGGTGAGCCGGGAGCTGCCGGGACACACAGGTCAGCCATACTCTCCTTCCACTTTGGTTCGTTACTGCACCACAGGAACCATCTCTGTCTGAGGTGTGTTGTGGGCTGTGCAATTGTTCTGTTGGCCACACACTGGCTGTGGGAGAACTTTGATGCTGCTCTTGGATTTTAAACTTGCAGTTATTACTCCTGGGTTGGAAACTTAACGGAACTGTTTTGTTTTTAGGATACTTGTCCTGTTGTCGCTTCCTAGATGACAACCAAATTGTCACTAGCTCAGGAGACACCACTTGGTGAGTTTTTGAGCTCTATTGGCCTTCCCTCACCCCCTCTTTCTTTTTATTTTTTTTTTTTCCTCTCTGCAGTGCCTTTATTTGTATTTGAAACTTGAGCTCTGAAATAATCACAGTCACGGTGTTAACATTATTGCTTTTTATCTGCAGCGCTTTGTGGGACATTGAAACTGGTCAGCAGACCACCACGTTCACTGGGCACACTGGAGATGTGATGAGCCTCTCCCTGAGTCCAGACATGAGGACTTTTGTTTCGGGTGCCTGCGATGCCTCCTCGAAGCTTTGGGATATCCGGGATGGAATGTGCAGGCAGTCGTTCACGGGCCACGTGTCGGATATTAATGCAGTTTGTGTAAGTGATCCTTTGTATTTCCACGTGGGAAGGAAGGGGGAGGATAAAGGCTACATTTACATGGATTCAGCTACTGAGTTACCTTGATTTCAAATCAGTTAATTAGGGTAGGAACTGCTAAATTGTATGGAATGGAGAAGGTTGTCTACTAAGTTATGATCTAGTTTGTAACTGAATTATTATTGCCATTATCTGAGATGCACTGAGCTGTTCTTGGAATAGTTTCAGCAGTGTTTTTGTTCAGTAACTGAGACATCACTTTTTTAAAGAAGTGAACAATGGACTAGGGAGATTTTTTTGCAGTGTGGCAACGTGTTAAAAGCTGAAAATCATAGATAAATACAATAAACTGAGAGGGTGCAAAACAGCCAAGTGTCCTCATTTTAAAGATTTTGGTTGAACAAAAATATATTTAATATTTTCTTTGAAAAGAGCTTCCAGAGAGGTATTCTAGAAGGCAAAGTTAAAAATCAGTCCTGATGTTGAATATTCCCTAGAATAATTTGGTAATATTTATAAACTGGATTATATTTCCTCTCTGTCACAGTAACACTATGTTCTGATCTGCAAGATACAAGCCCTGGTAAATAGGGAATGAAATCTAAGTCTAAGCTGCATCTGTTTTTGATAAACATGAAAAATTATTAAGGCTGAGAAAATACCGAATGCATGACCAGTACAAAAATGCAGATCCTATACTTGGACCTGGACCCTGAGATCATTTCAATCAATATGGATGTTGAGAGAATGACTCAGATTTGGAGTAGATTTTTTTTTTTTTTTAATTGAATTGCTTACAATCTTGTATTGTGGCTGAGCCAACCTGGATGACCAGCTCAGGATGGAACATCACGTTCCACTTCTCCCAGGTCTTCCTGGCCCACAGCCAGGATGTACAGAACTGGGGTTTGCTCTGCTCTGTAGGAGTCAGCTGTGTCCCCTGTGACTCCTGTTACCCTGCACCCAGGAACTGCCTGGGTACAGTTCCAGTCCTCAGGTGTCACCAAGCACTGTTCCAGAGGGGTTTCCTTGCATAGTTGTTTACGTGCATTTTTTAATATG